>NC_069489.1:14290926-14368426 GCF_026875155.1 Cherax quadricarinatus | reverse complement strand
TATGTCCCTCAGACTGGATTGTTCCTACTAAGTAGTCCCTTTCGCCCGTGCCATCCATTCCTTCCATTTTCTCAAACCCCCACTGGTTTTTAATGAGCAGTGCAACTCCTCCTCCCCCTCTCCTCCCTCTGTCTTTCCTGAGGATTTGATATCCGGATGGAAAGATTGAATCTGTTATTATTCTGGTGAGTTTTGTTTCTGTGAGTGCTATTATGTCTGGGGATGTCTCCTTGATTCTTTCGTGCCACTCCTCATACTTATTTGTTATTCCATCTGCATTTGTATACCACACCTTCAACTTCTTTTCTAAGATTGTGGTCTGGGAGGTGTATTGGGGTTGGGGAAGTGGGAGACCTGATAAGGAACTATGGGTGGTTGCTGTAGGGGTGGAGTTTGTAATGCAGTGGGTGGGGGCATTGGATGTGGCATGGGTGTTTTGGTTTAGAGTGTCCTGGGAGACAGTAATGGTGAAGCTGGAGGTGCTGTCCTGGGAGACAGTAATGGTGAAGCTGGAGGTGCTGTCCTGGGAGACAGTAATGGTGAAGCTGGAGATTTTGTCCAGGTAGTCGGGAATTATACGCAGGAAGGAATACATATAAATGACCTCATAGGGGACAGGAGCCGTAGTAGGGAAAAAAGTGTAGTCAAAGATAAGATAAAACCAATATTGGAAACTAGAAATACAACAGGAAATAGCAAACAAGAGGACTAAACTAGCTATAGTGAGGATATATTACCAAAAACAACTGGTGGGAGCTCCATTGTTGGTGCTAGGGAGGATAGAAGTAAGACAGGGAAACATGCACCAACAGGGAATACAGTCACAGAAACCCAAGGCAAATGGAAACCAAGCCTGTGCACATACTATGCACTTGGTATCTGCAGGCATGGGAAATCTGGAAAAACAGACAGGACGTGCAACTATGACCACCCTAGAAAATGCCATGCCCATATGACAACAGGAAAATGCAAACTCCCTTCCTGTAAGCCCCTGACACTTATTGTATGGTCTCTTAACGTGCTAGTGACACCCCTCCTTTCATTAGGGGGATGGTGCATCGTCTGCCAAGTCTTTTGCTTTCGTAGTGAGTGATTTTCGTGTGCAAGTTCGGTACTAGTCCCTCTAGGATTTTCCAGGTGTATATAATCATGTATCTCTCCCTCCTGCGTTCCAGGGAATACAGGTTTAGGAACCTCAAGCGCTCCCAGTAATTGAGGTGTTTTATCTCCGTTATGCGTGCCGTGAAAGTTCTCTGTACATTTTCTAGGTCGGCAATTTCACCTGCCTTGAAAGGTGCTGTTAGTGTGCAGCAATATTCCAGCCTAGATAGAACAAGTGACCTGAAGAGTGTCATCATGGGCTTGGCCTCCTAGTTTTTGAAGGTTCTCATTATCCATCCTGTCATTTTTCTAGCAGATGCGATTGATACAATGTTATGGTCCTTGAAGGTGAGATCCTCCGACATGATCACTCCCAGGTCTTTGACGTTGGTGTTTCGCTCTATTTTGTGGCCAGAATTTGTTTTGTACTCTGATGAAGATTTAATTTCCTCGTGTTTACCATATCTGAGTAATTGAAATTTCTCATCGTTGAACTTCATATTGTTTTCTGCAGCCCACTGAAAGATTTGGTTGATGTCCGCCTGGAGCCTTGCAGTGTCTGCAATGGAAGACACTGTCATGCAGATTCGGGTGTCATCTGCAAAGGAAGACACGGTGCTGTGGCTGACATCCTTGTCTATGTCGGATATGAGGATGAGGAACAAGATGGGAGCGAGTACTGTGCCTTGTGGAACAGAGCTTTTCACCGTAGCTGCCTCGGACTTTACTCTGTTGACGACTACTCTCTGTGTTCTGTTAGTGAGGAAATTATAGATCCATAAGGGGGATTACCAACAGACCCCTGGCAGTCTTCAAGCTGGCACTGGACAAGCACCTAAACTCGGTTCCTGACCAGCAGGGCTGTGGCTCGTACGTTGGTTTGCGTGCAGCCAGCAGCAACAGCCTGGTTGATCAGGCTCTGATCCACCAGGAGGCCTCGTCACAGACCGGGCCGCGGGGGCGTTGACCCCCGGAACTCTCTCCAGGTAAACTCCAGGTTTGGTTGCGCTGGGGTTCACCTGGTTGGGAGGCTTCTATAGGAAGTTGTGAGGGAGGCTGTATTTGATCTTCCTGTGTCTGGGATCTCCTGTCTCTCTTCTCCATCCCCTCTCTTTCCTCCTTTCGCCTTTGTACCATCTCTCTCTGTTTCTGCCTTTCTGCTTGTGTTCTGTTGCGGTCGAGATACACCTTCCTGTATGCTGGCATGTCCCTTAATCGTGCTTTCTCCTGCGGGATCCTGTTCTGAGTCGATTCTGTCTTGAAGGTCACTTTCACTGGCCGGGTTCTTTTTTTTGCAAACCCCCCTATTCTCCAAAAATTTTCCAGCTGGGTCATGTCGTCTACTCCTATTGCTTTCATGATGCTTTCAATTGCTTTTTTTCCCCTTGTTTTCTTGCTTCATATGTTTCCCCTTCAACTTCCTGGAGCCCATACACAAAGACTGACCTCACCCTTTCATTCTCCCACTGCATATCCCTGTGTATCCCCTCATTCAATTTGATTTCCTCCATTGCAGCTTTCCTTTCTTCAGTTTCACTAGCTAATGTACTTGGGCTCAGTGGCCTGTCATTTTCCCTTCTCGGCTTTCCCTGGGCTCTGCTGTGGTGTGTTAGGGTCTCCACATATAGCTTAGCTCTTTCATTTACTACAGTCTTCACTGATTGAGCTTCTACATGCAGTTTTGCTCCTTCTTTCCCTACAGTCCCCTTATTTGTGGCTGAGGTAGCAGTCTCTGTTGTCAATCCCAAAATGTTCTTTAGTTCTTTAGGCTGTTTCAGATTTTTCAGTTCCTCTTCTAAACTCTGTATCCTGGCCTCTGCTGCTTTGACTTGCACCTCCCACTTCCTGTTTTCCATGTCTATCCTCTCTTCCATTCTCATGCTAAGTTCTTCTAGTTTCTTTTCCCATTCATGTTCCCTTTTTGTGAGCTCTGCTTCCCAATCTTCCTTTGCAGTTTCCTCCTCCTGTCCCTTGGTTTTTCTTGTTGCTCTCTGGCAACCCATTTTTGTTTTATCCTGATTGCCTCAGAGTGGGAAACCTATGTAATTCTGTATGAAAGGTTAGTATTGTGTATGTCAGAGTGTGGGGGGGGAGGTAGTGGAGGAACTGTGGCTATGTGGGAGAGTAGTGGGGAGGGGGAGTGGGAAGGAAGGAGAAGCAAGTGGGTGAGTGGGAGAGGGAGAGGGGGAAGGAGGGAGAGGTGGGGAGGGGGAGGGTGAAAGAGGGAGGGGAGGGATCAGGTGAAGGAGTGAGTTTGTCGGTGGGGGAGGGGGGTGTATGTGTGAGTGGCAATGTGTGTGTGTGTGTGTATGTTGTGTGTGCACATGTGTGTGTGTGTGTGTGTACTCACCTAGTTGTGGTTGCGGGGGTCGATTGACAGCTCCTGGCCCCGCCTTTTCACCTGGCCACTACTCGGTCACTCTTCCTGCTCCATGAGCTTTATCATACCTCTTCTTAAAGCTATGTATGGTTCCTGCCTCCACTACATCACTTGCCAGACTATTCCAATTCCTGACAACTCTGTGACTGAAGAAATGCTTCCTTACATCCCTGTGATTCATCTGAGTCTTCAACTTCCAATGTGACCCCTTGTTGCTGTGTCCCATTTCTGGAACATTCTGTCTCTGTCCACCTTGTCTATACCTCTCAGTATTTTATATGTGGTTATCATATCCCCCCTAACTCTCTTGTCTACCAGTGTCGTAAGGTCGATTTCCCTCAACCTTTCCTCGTAGGACATACCTCTTAGCTCCGGGACTAGTCTTGTTGCATAGAGCATATACCAGAAATAGCACCGGTCCTAAGAGTGACCCCTGTGGAACCCTGCCCGTCACAGGAGCCCACTCTGACACCTTGCCACGTACCATGACTCGCTGCCTCCTTCCTGTCGGGTATTGTGTGTGTGTGTGTGTGTGTGTGTGTGTGTGTGTATGTGTGTGTGTGTGTGTGTCTGTGTGTGTGGTGTGCACATAACCTAGATACACACACACAATACGTTATTTACCTCTAAAAGAACAATACTGCTGTAACATCTGCTAATACATTATTCATCTTCTACAAGTCACTTTGGGAAGGTATTACCTGGAGTTTACCTGGAGAGAGTTCCGGGGGTCAACGCCCCCGCGGCCCGGTCTGTGACCAGGCCTCCTGGTGGATCAGAGCCTGATCAACCAGGCTGTTACTGCTGGCTGCACGCAAACCAACGTACGAGCCACAGCCCGGCTGATCAGGAACTGACTTTAGGTGCTTGTCCAGTGCCAGCTTGAAGACTGCCAGGGGTCTGTTGGTAATCCCCCTTATGTGTGCTGGGAGGCAGTTGAACAGTCTCGGGCCCCTGACACTTATTGTTTGGTCTCTTAACGTGCTAGTGACACCCCTGCTTTTCATTGGGGGGATGTTGCATCGTCTGCCAAGTCTTTTGCTTTCGTAGTGAGTGATTTTCGTGTGCAAGTTCGGTACTAGTCCCTCTAGGATTTTCCAGATGTATATAATCATGTATCTCTCCCGCCTGCGTTCCAGGGAATACAGTTTTAGGAACCTCAAGCGCTCCCAGTAATTGACGTGTTTTATCTCCGTTATGCGCGCCATGAAGGTTCTCTGTACATTTTCTAGGTCAGCAATTTCACCTGCCTTGAAAGGTGCTGTTAGTGTGCAGCAATATTCCAGCCTAGATAGAACAAGTGACCTGAAGAGTGTCATCATGGGCTTGGCCTCCCTAGTTTTGAAGGTTCTCATTATCCATCCTATCATTTTTCTAGCAAATGCGATTGATACAATGTTATGGCCCTTGAAGGTGAGATCCTCCGACATGATCACTCCCAGGTCTTTGACGTTGGTGTTTCGCTCTATTTTGTGGCCAGAATTGGTTTTGTACTCTGATGAAGATTTAATTTCCTCGTGTTAACCATAACTGAGTAATTGAAATTTCTCATCATTGAACTTCATATTGTTTTCTGCAGCCCACTGAAAGATTCGGTTGATGTCCGGCTGGAGCCTTGCAGTGTCTGCAATGTCCGCCTGGAGCCTTGCAGTGTCTGCAATGTCCGCCTGGAGCCTTGCAGTGTCTGCAATGGAAGACACTGTCATACAGATTCGGGTGTCATCTGCAAAGGAAGACACGGTGCTGTGGCTGACATCCTCGTCTATGTCGGATATGAGGATGAGGAACAAGATGGGAGCGAGTACTGTGCCTTGTGGAACAGAGCTTTTCACCGTAGCTGCCTCGGACTTTACTCTGTTGACGACTACTCTCTGTGTTCTGTTAGTGAGGAAATTATAGATCCATCGACCGACTTTTCCTGTTATTCCTTTAGCACGCAGTTTATGCGCTATTACACCATGGTCACACTTGTCGAAGGCTTTTGCAAAGTCTGTATATATTACATCTGCATTCTTTTTATCTTCTAGTGCATTTAGGACCTTGTCGTAGTGATCCAATAGTTGAGACAGACAGGAGCGACCTGTTCTAAACCCATGTTGCCCTGGGTTGTGTAACTGATGGGTTTCTAGATGGGTGGTGATCTTGCTTCTTAGGACCCTTTCAAAGATTTTTATGATATGGGATGTTAGTGCTATTGGTCTGTAGTTCTTTGCTGTTGCTTTACTGCCCCCTTTGTGGAGTGGGGCTATGTATGTTGTTTTTAGTAACTGTGGGACGACCCCCGTGTCCATGCTCCTCTCCATAGGATGGAAAAGGCTCGTGATAGGGGCTTCTTGCAGTTCTTGATGAACACAGAGTTCCATGAGTCTGGCCCTGGGGCAGAGTGCATGGGCATGTCATTTATCGCCTGTTCGAAGTCATTTGGCGTCAGGATAACATCGGATAGGCTTGTGTTAATCAAATTTTGTGGCTCTCTCATAAAAAATTCATTTTGATCTTCGACTCTCAGTCTGGTTAGCGGCTTGCTAAAAACTGAGTCATATTGGGACTTGAGTAGCTCACTCATTTCCTTGCTGTCACCTGTGTAGGACCCATCTTGTTTAAGTAGGGGCCCAATACTGGACGTTGTTCTCGACTTTGATTTGGCATAGAAGAAATACTTTGTGTTTCTTTCGATTTCATTTATGGCTTTTAGTTCTTCCCGCGATTCCTGACTCCTATAAGATTCATTTAGCTTAAGTTCGATGCTTGCTATTTCTCTGATCAGTGTCTCCCTACGCATTTCAGATATATTGACCTCTTTCAGCCGCTCTGTTATTCTTTTCCGTCGCCTGTAAAGGGAACGCCTGTCTCTTTCTATTTTACATCTACTCCTCCTTTTTCTTAGAGGAATAAGCCTTGTGCATACATCGAGTGCCACCAAGTTAATCTGTTCTAGGCATAAGTTGAGGTCTGTGTTGCTTAGCATATCTTCCCAGCTTATATCGGTTAGGACTTGGTTTACTTGGTCCCACTTTATGTTTTTGTTATTGAAGTTGAATTTGGTGAATGCTCCCTCGTGACTAATCTCATTTTGTCGGTCTGGGGCTCCACGCATACATGTCTGAACCTCAATTATGTTGTGATCTGAGTATATTGTTTTTGATATGGTGACATTTCTTATCAGATCATCATTGTTAGTGAAGATGAGGTCTAGTGTATTCTCCAGTCTAGTAGGCTCTATTATTGCTGGTTTAAATTGAATTTTGTGCAGAGATTTAAAAAGCTCGTGTGAGTGTGAGTTTTCATCAGAGCTGCCTCCTGGTGTTATTACTGCAACAATATATTTGCTATATTCCTCCATTTTAGGTGCCTTAAGTTGAAATCCCCCAGGAGCAAGATGTTGGGTGCAGGAGCTGGAAGATTTTCCAGACAGTGGTCAATTTTTAACAGCTGTTCCTGGAATTGCTGGGATGTTGCATCCGGAGGCTTGTAGACTACCACAATGACTAGGTTTTGGTTCTCGACCTTTACTGCTAAAACTTCCACTACATCATTTGAGGCATTAAGCAGTTCTGTGCAAACAAGTGACTCTGCAATGTACAGGCCAACCCCCCCCCCTTTTGCTTGTTCACTCTGTCACATCTGTATAGGTTGTAACCTGGGATCCATATTTCGTTGTCCAAGTGATCCTTTATGTGGGTCTCAGTGAAAGCCGCGAACATTGCCTTTGCCTCTGCAAGCAGTCCACGGATGAAAGGTATTTTGTTGTTTGTTGCTGGCTTTAGACCCTGTATATTTGCAAAGAAGAATGTCATCGGACTGGTGGTATTATTGGTACTGGGCATTAGTATCTGTATCTGTTGGTTATTAGTGGAGGCCATCGACTGTGGTTCCACTCCAGGAATGACTGGATTTGGTGTACGATTTCTGCCATTTCCTGCCAGTTTTTTTCCTTCCTGGCACTAAAAAACCTCTCCCTCTTGAGTGGCTGTGGCTACCCAGGTTTTCCCATGGCCTGGATGTTTTGTATCTTTTTGTCCCCTTTAGATGGTATGCCTGGCAATTTAAGTTATAGCACAGTCTTTCCTGTACTGAAGAGGTACACATTTCAGGGTGAAAAAGCTTACAGGAAGGGAGTTTGCATTTTCCTGTTGTCATATGGGCATGGCATTTCCTAGGGTGGTCATAGTTGCACGTCCCATCTGTTTTTCCAGATTTCCCATGTCTGCAGATACCAAGTGCATAGTATGTGCACAGGCTTGGTTTCCGTTTGCCTTGGGTTTCTGTGACTGTATTCCCTGTTGGTGCATGTTTCCCTGTCTTATTCCTATCCTCCCTAGCACCAACAATTGAGCTCCCACCAGTTGTTTTTGGTAATATATCCTCACTATTGCTAGAACTCACATCTTTCATAATAGAGTATCCCATAAATTGCGGCTCTATTAGGCTGGCCTATTAGACCTATACATGAAGTTATTATACAAGGCTATATTTCACAGATTTTTATTCTGTGATTTAAAGTTCCTAAGTCGTCTTGAGCCCTTTTATTCTTCCCATTTATAAAAGAAATATTAGTTTATATTCGGTAATGTATCAGTGGTGCCACCAGGACACTGAGAGGCCACACAGTAAGTGTCAGGGGTCCAAGACTGTTCAGCTGCCTCCCAGCATATATATAAGGGGGATTACCAGTAGACCCCTGGCTGTCTTCAAGACCCCTGGCTGTCTTCAAGACCCCTGGTTGTCTTCAAGACCCCTGGTTGTCTTCAAGACCCCTGGTTGTCTTCAAGACCCCTGGCTGTCTTCAAGTCCCTTGGCTGTCTTCAAGACCCCTGGTTGTCTTCAAGACCCCTGGTTGTCTTCAAGGCCCCTGGTTGTCTTCAAGACCCCTGGCTGTCTTCAAGACCCCTGGTTGTCTTCAAGACCCCTGGCTGTCTTCAAGACCCCTGGCTGTCTTCAAGGCCCCTGGTTGTCTTCAAGACCCCTGGCTGTCTTCAAGACCCCTGGCTGTCTTCAAGACCCCTGGTTGTCTTCAAGACCCCTGGTTGTCTTCAAGACCCCTGATTGTCTTCAAGACCCCTGACTGTCTTCAAGATCCCTGACTGTCTTCAAGACCTGTGGCTGTCTTCAAGACCTCTGATTGTCTTTAAGACCCCTGACTGTCTTCAAGACCCCTGACTGTCTTCAAGACCCCTGGCTGTCTTCAAGACCCCTGGTTGTCTTCAAGTCCCCTGGCTGTCTTCAAGACCCCTGGTTGTCTTCAAGTCCCCTGGTTGTCTTCAAGTCCCTTGGCTGTCTTCAAGACCCCTGGTTGTCTTCAAGACCCCTGGCTGTCTTCAAGACCCCTGGTTGTCTTCAAGACCCCTGGCTGTCTTCAAGACCCCTGGTTGTCTTCAAGACCCCTGGCTGTCTTCAAGACCCCTGGTTGTCTTCAAGACCCCTGGTTGTCTTCAAGACAGGTAAACTCCAGGTATGTGCCATGAAAGTTCTCTGTACATGCTCCAGGTCTATAATTTCCCCTGCAGTTAGTGTACAGCAGTACTCCAGCCTAGAGAGAACAAGCGATTTGAAGAGAATCATTATGGGCTGGGCGTCCCTAGTTTTGAAGGTTCTCATTATCCATTCTATCATTTTCCTGGCAGATGTGGTAGATACATTGTCGTGTTCTGTGATGGCGAGATCCTCTGACATTATCACTCCCAGGTCTTTCACATTAGTTCGCTCTATTGTGTAGTTAGAATTTGTCTTCAGAGAACTTCATAAAGTTTTCTGCCGCCCAATTAAAGACTATTGATGTCCACTTGGAGATTTGCAGTGTCCTCAATGGCTGACATTGTCATGCAGATTCTGGTGTCACCAGTAAGGGAAGACACGGTGCTGTGGCTGACATTGTCATGCAGATTCTGGTGTCACCAGCAAGGGAAGACACGGTGCTGTGGCTGACATTGTCATGCAGATTCTGGTATCACCAGCAAGGGAAGACACAGTGCTGTGGCTGACATTGTCATGCAGATTCTGATGTCACCAGCAAAGGAAGACACGGTGCTGTGGCTGACATTGTCATGCAGATTCTGGTGTCACCAGCAAGGGAAGACACGGTGCTGTGGCTGACATTGTCATGCAGATTCTGGTGTCACCAGGAAGGGAAGACACGGTGCTGTGGCTGACATTGTCATGCAGATTCTGGTGTCACCAGCAAAGGAAGACACAGTGCTGTGGCTGACATTGTCATGCAGATTCTGGTGTCACTACCAAAGGAAGACACGGTGCTGTGGCTGACATCTGTCTATGTCAGATATGAGGATGAGAAACAAGATGGGAGCGAGTACTGTGCCTTGTGGAACAGAGCTTTTCACAGTAGCTGCCTCAGACTTTACTCTGTTGACTACTACTCTCTGTGTTCTGTTTGTGAGGAAATTATAGATCCATCCACCAACTTTTCCTGTTATCATTTATCCCTCATTGTGTGGACTGTTGTGTCATGGTCACACTTGTTTTAGTTTAATATCTTTATTATGCACCCCATACCCATCCTGTGGGCGGTAGTCACCACATAACCATCCTGTGGGCGGTAGTCACCACATAACCATCCTGTGGGCGGTAGTCACCACATACCAATCCTGTGGGCGGTAGTCAAAAGATTACAAAGGTACATAAAGGGTCCAGTGACTGGACCCCAAAGTTATGATAGCTGAACTAGATACAGAGGTAATGAACTCCAGGTAGATCTGGTCACAATCATGGCAAGTTACAGAGGTGATGTCACACTTGTCGAAGACATTTGTCAAGTCTGTGTATACTGCGTCTGTGTTCTGTTTGTCCTCCAGTGTATCCAAGACCATGTTATAGTAGTCCAGTGTATCCAAGACCATGTTATAGTGGTCCAGTGTATCCAAGACCATGTTATAGTGGTCCAGTGTATCCAAGACCATGTTATAGTGGTCCAGTGTATCCAAGACCATGTTATAGTAGTCCAGTGTATCCAAGACCATGTTATAGTGGTCCAGTGTATCCAAGACCATGTTATAGTGGTCCAGTGTATCCAAGACCATGTTATAGTAGTCCAGTGTATCCAAGACCATGTTATAGTGGTCCAGTGTATCCAAGACCATGTTATAGTGGTCCAGTGTATCCAAGACCATGTTATAGTAGTCCAGTGTATCCAAGACCATGTTATAGTGGTCCAGTGTATCCAAGACCATGTTATAGTGGTCCAGTGTATCCCAGACCATGTTTATAGTGGTCCAGTGTATCCAAGACCATGTTATAGTGGTCCAGTGTATCCAAGACCATGTTATAGTGGTCCAGTGTATCCAAGACCATGTTATAGTGGTCCAGTGTATCCAAGACCATGTTATAGTGGTCCAGTGTATCCAAGACCATGTTATAGTGGTCCAGTGTATCCAAGACCATGTTATAGTGGTTCAGTGTATCCAAGACCATGTTATAGTGGTCCAGTGTATCCAAGACCATGTTATAGTGGTCCAGTGTATCCAAGACCATGTTATAGTGGTCCAGTGTATCCAAGACCATGTTATAGTGGTCCAGTGTATCCAAGACCATGTTATAGTGGTCCAGTGTATCCAAGACCATGTTATAGTGGTCCAGTGTATCCAAGACCATGTTATAGTGGTCCAGTGCATTCAAGACCATGTTATAGTGGTCCAGTGTATCCAAGACCATGTTATAGTGGTCCAGTGTATCCAAGACCATGTTATAGTGGTCCAGTGTATCCAAGACCATGTTATAGTGGTTCAGTGTATCCAGGACCATGTTATAGTGGTCCAGTGCATCCAAGACCATGTTATAGTGGTCCAGTGTATCCAAGACCATGTTATAGTGGTCCAGTGTATCCCAGACCATGTTATAGTGGTCCAGTGTATCCAAGACCATGTTTATAGTGGTCCAGTGTATCCAAGACCATGTTATAGTGGTCCAGTGTATCCAAGACCATGTTATAGTGGTCCAGTGTATCCCAGACCATGTTATAGTGGTCCAGTGTATCCAAGACCATGTTATAGTGGTCCAGTGTATCCAAGACCATGTTATAGTGGTCCAGTGTATCCAAGATCATGTTATAGTGGTCCAGTGTATCCCAGACCATGTTATAGTGGTCCAGTGTATCCAAGACCATGTTATAGTGGTCCAGTGTATCCAAGACCATGTTATAGTGGTCCAGTGTATCCAAGACCATGTTATAGTGGTCCAGTGCATCCAAGACCATGTTATAGTGGTCCAGTGCATCCAAGACCATGTTATAGTGGTCCAGTGCATCCAAGACCATGTTATAGTGGTCCAGTGTGCACAAGACCATGTTATAGTGGTCCAGTGCATCCAAGACCATGTTATAGTGGTCCAGTGTGCCCAAGACCATGTTATAGTGGTCCAGTGTATCCAAGACCATGTTCTAGTGGTCCAGTGTGCACAAGACCATGTTATAGTGGTTCAGTGTGCACAAGACCATGTTATAGTGGTCCAGTGCATCCAAGACCATGTTATAGTGGTCCAGTGTGCACAAGACCATGTTATAGTAGTCCAGTGTGCCCAAGACCATGTTATAGTGGTCCAGTGTATCCAAGACCATGTTCTAGTGGTCCAGTGTGCACAAGACCATGTTATAGTGGTCCAGTGTGCACAAGACCATGTTATAGTAGTCCAGTGTGCCCAAGACCATATTATAGTGGTCCAGTGTATCCAAGACCATGTTATAGTGGTCAAGTGTGCACAAGACCATGTTATAGTGGTCCAGTGTATCCAAGACCATGTTCTAGTGGTCCAGTGTGCACAAGACCATGTTATAGTGGTCCAGTGTGCACAAGACCATGTTATAGTAGTCCAGTGTGCCCAAGACCATATTATAGTGGTCCAGTGTATCCAAGACCATGTTATAGTGGTCCAGTGTGCACAAGACCATGTTATAGTGGTCCAGTGTATCCAAGACCATGTTATAGTGGTCCAGTGTGCACAAGACCATGTTATAGTAGTCCAGTGTGCCCAAGACCATGTTATAGTGGTCCAGTGTATCCAAGACCATGTTCTAGTGGTCCAGTGTGCACAAGACCATGTTATAGTGGTCCAGTGTACACAAGACCATGTTATAGTGGTCCAGTGCATCCAAGACCATGTTATAGTGGTCCAGTGTATCCAAGACCATGTTACAGTGGTCCAGTGTATTCAAGACCATGTTATAGTGGTCCATTGCATCCAAGACCATGTTATAGTGGTCCAGTGTGCACAAGACCATGTTATAGTGGTCCAGTGCATCCAAGACCATGTTATAGTGGTCCAGTGTATCCAGTGTATCCGGGAAGAACTAAAAGCCATAAATGAAGTCGAAAGAAACCCAAAGTATTTCTTCTATGCCAAATCAAAGTCGAGAACAACGTCCAGTATTGGGCCCCTACTTAAACAAGATGGGTCCTACACAGATGACAACAAGGAAATGAGTGAGCTACTCAAGTCCCAATATGACTCAGTTTTTAGCAAGCCGCTAACCAGACTGAGAGTCGAAGATCAAAATTAATTTTTTATGAGAGAGCCACAAAATTTGATTAACACAAGCCTATCCGATGTTATCCTGACGCCAAATGACTTCGAACAGGCGATAAATGACATGCCCATGCACTCTGCCCCAGGGCCAGACTCATGGAACTCCGTGTTCATCAAGAACTGCAAGAAGCCCCTATCACGAGCCTTTTCCATCCTATGGAGAGGGAGCATGGACACGGGGGTCGTCCCTCAGTTACTAAAAACAACAGACATAGCCCCACTCCACAAAGGGGGCAGTAAAGCAACAGCAAAGAACTACAGACCAATAGCACTAACATCCCATATCATAAAAATCTTTGAAAGGGTCCTAAGAAGCAAGATCACCACCCATCTAGAAACCCATCAGTTACACAACCCAGGGCAACATGGGTTTAGAACAGGTCGCTCCTGTCTGTCTCAGCTACTGGATCACTACGACAAGGTCCTAAATGCACTAGAAGACAAAAAGAATGCAGATGTAATATATACAGACTTTGCAAAAACCTTCGACAAGTGTGACCATGGCGTAATAGCGCACAAAATGCGTGCTAAAGGAATAACAGGAAAAGTCGGTCGATGGATCTATAATTTCCTCACTAACAGAACACAGAGAGTAGTCGTCAACAGAGTAAAGTCCGAGGCAGCTACGGTGAAAAGCTCTGTTCCACAAGGCACAGTACTCGCTCCCATCTTGTTCCTCATCCTCATATCCGACATAGACAAGGATGTCAGCCACAGCACCGTGTCTTCCTTTGCAGATGACACCCGAATCTGCATGACAGTGTCTTCCATTGCAGACACTGCAAGGCTCCAGGCGGACATCAACCAAATCTTTCAGTGGGCTGCAGAAAACAATATGAAGTTCAACGATGAGAAATTTCAATTACTCAGATATGGTAAACATGAGGAAATTAAATCTTCATCAGAGTACAAAACAAATTCTGGCCACGAAATAGAGCGAAACACCAACGTCAAAGACCTGGGAGTGATCATGTCGGAGGATCTCACCTTCAAGGACCATAACATTGTATCAATCGCATCAGCTAGAAAAATGACAGGATGGATAATGAGAACTTCAAAACTAGGGAGGCCAAGCCCATGATGACACTCTTCAGGTCACTTGTTTATCTAGGCTGGAATATTGCTGCACTCTAACAGCACCTTTCAAGGCAGGTGAAATTGCCGACCTAGAAAATGTACAGAGAACTTTCACGGCGCGCATAACGGAGATAAAACACCTCAATTACTGGGAGCGCTTGAGGTTTCTAAACCTGTATTCCTGGAACGCAGGAGGGGGGAGATACATGATTATATACACCTGGAAAATCCTAGAGGGACTAGTACCGAACTTGCACACGAAAATCACTCACTACGAAAGCAAAAGACTTGGCAGACGATGCACCATCCCCCCAATGAAAAGCAGGGGTGTCACTAGCACGTTAAGGAGACCATACAATAAGTGTCAGGGGCCCGAGACTGTTCAACTGCCTCCCAGCACACATAAGGGGGATTACCAACAGACCCCTGGCAGTCTTCAAGCTGGCACTGGACAAGCACCTAAAGTCAGTTCCTGATCAGCCGGGCTGTGGCTCGTACGTTGGTTTGCGTGCAGCCAGCAGCAACAGCCTGGTTGATCAGGCGCTGATCCACCAGGAGGCCTGGTCACAGACCGGGCCGCGGGGGCGTTGACCCCCGAAACTCTCTCCAGGTAAACTCCAGGTAATAGTGGTCCAGTGTGCACAAGACCATGTTATAGTGGTCCAGTGTATCCAAGACCATGTTATAGTGGTCCAGAGTGCACAAGACCATGTTATAGTGGTCCAGTGTATCCAAGACCATGTTATAGTGGTCCAGTGTGCCCAAGACCATGTTATAGTGGTCCAGTGTCTCCAAGACCATATTATAGTGGTCCAGTGTATCCAAGACCATATTATAGTGGTCCAGTGTGCCCAAGACCATGTTATAGTGGTCCAGTGTGCCCAAGACCATGTTATAGTGGTCCAGTGTGCCCAAGACCATGTTATAGTGGTCCAGTATATCCAAGACCATATTATAGTGGTCCAGTGTGCACAAGACCATGTTATAGTGGTCCAGTGTGCCCAAGACCATGTTATAGTGGTCCAGTGTGCCCAAGACCATGTTATAGTGGTCCAGTGTCTCCAAGACCATATTATAGTGGTCCATTGTATCCAAGACCATGTTATAGTGGTCCAGTGTATCCAAGACCATGTTATAGTGGTCCAGTGTATCCAAGACCATGTTATAGTGGTCCAGTGTATCCAAGACCATGTTATAGTGGTCCAGTAGTTGGGACATAGGTACAGAGGATAATGGAGGGGTGAGCCGTAGCTCCTGGTCCCAAGTCAAGTCTTGACTAACTTGACCGCACCCTCTCGTATCTAGTATTTTTGTAGTGTTTTGTAGTGTTTTTGTAGTTTCTATAACACCTCTGTGTCCCAAAAATATTAAAAATATTTATGTATGAAATAAAAACAGGTTTATATAACTTTTGAAGTAGCGGAGAAGTGTCAAACTGTGCTGCTGTAGACAGAAATATTTGATTTTAATGGGTTATTCTGGGTTAAATTTATATATTGTGCCTTGTATGTGTGTCCATAACACCTCTGTGTCTTAGAATTAATTCATATTTTTATTACTAAAGTCAAAATAAAAGTTTATTTGACTTTAGAAATAGCGGAGAAGTGTCAAACTGTTTTGCAGAGGAAAATATTTGATTTTAATGGGTTATTCCGAGTTATATTTACTTAATATAGTATAAATGTGTGTCCATAACACATCTGCATTTCTGAGACAATTGAGAATTGAAAAGAAGAATTAAGTTTTGCCTAAAAATCAAAATATTTGTTAATTTCAAAGTAG
Source organism: Cherax quadricarinatus (assembly GCF_026875155.1). NCBI lineage: Eukaryota > Metazoa > Arthropoda > Malacostraca > Decapoda > Parastacidae > Cherax > Cherax quadricarinatus. Next base: position 14,352,555 of record NC_069489.1, on the reverse strand, counting down.
CGAGGAAGTAATAGATTGTATTGGATCATCACCATCATTCATTATTATGGTCAAAACTCGCTCAAAATTTATTATTATTTGATAACTCGTGTCTCAAAGACGATGACAAAAATGAGTTTTATGCAGAAATCAAAATAAAAGTTTATTTACAAGGCTTTCAAAATAGCGGTGAAGTGGCAGACTGTGCTGGATGTGGTGTTGTCCAGCTGGTCAAAACACTCCCAAAAATCATCAATTTTTTTGGTTCCGTGTCCATAATGGCAGGTAAATTTGACGTTATATATAAGTGGTCGCTTTAGAGGGGCCTTTATGCTGTTATTCTCGCTGGAAAATTGTAAAATTGTGGCTTTATATGACCTTTATAACGAGGTTTTTTTTTTTCCATGATGACCCGAGGGGGGGAGAGGCTCTTGATCCGAGAGATGTGATCTGCTCTCTCTCTCTTTCCAGCTGTATAGTCCTTGTGGCTTAGCGCTTCTTTTTGATTATAATAATAATAATCTCTCTCTTTCCTTGGATCAAACCTAAACGCCTCCCGTCCATCCCGGGGGCGGCGCTGTAAGGGCCCCCCTACAGGTTTAGCGCTCCCTTAAGTATACGATAGTTCGTGTCTTCCAGAATTTATATATATATATATTTTTTTTTTATATATATAAACACTTCCATTTTTTTTTTTTAATTTTTTTTGCTGTGATGAGCCGATACCAGGAGTCGGACCGAGTCCGATAACGATAGCGTCATAATTGTCTGATATCGATTCCGATACTTGATTTTAGCCGATATTGATGCTTATGAAAATTAACCGATACCCGTTAATTCCGATACCCACACTGGGTTTTACGCAATTCTGACGCCACCAGAATTGGCCGATGTTAATTCCGATACCTATCCATAATTTTAGCGGATATTGATACCATAAAAATTAGTCGATACCCATTAATTCCGATACCTGTACTTAGTTTTAAGTTATTCTGACACCATCACAATTGGCCGATATTCCGATACCTAATTACAGCCGATATTAACAACATAAAAATTAGCCGATACCCATTAATTCCGATACCTGTACTCAATTTTAAGCAGTTCCGATGCCATCAGAATTGGCCGATACCGACTGATTGCAGTACCAACGGTCAGTTTTAGGCCGTTACCGATACCACTAATTCCGATACTTCGGCACATTCCTACTTATGTAATACAATTATAGACAGGTATTTTTTACAGAACTAAGATATGGGGATGGAAATCTCTAGCTCTGGGTCTTTCACACTGCGCCGTCAGGAGCTGTGCAATGTTGCAAGACCAACAACGGAAAATTTCCCCTCCTGTCCGTTGCTGGTCTTGCAACATTGCACAGCTCCTGATGACGCACAAGAGTGTGAAAGACCCAGAGCTAGAGATTTCCATCTCCAGGAGGCTTAGTTCTGTATTCCTACTGATATTAACTGCATAAGAAGTCCTTAATACAGGAGGTATTAATATATAATACAGTGGACCCCCGACTTGCGGTATTAATTCGTTCCAGAAGGTTGTTCGGGTGCCGTTACCGAACGAATTTGTTCCCATAAGGAATATTGTAAATTAGATTAATCTGTTTCAGACCCCCAAAAATACACTTACAAAAGCACTTACAAAAATACACTTACAAAAGCATTTACAAAAATACACTTACAAAAGCACTTACAAAAATACACTTACAAAAGCACTTACAAAAATACACTTACAAAATCACTTACAAAAATACACTTACGTAATTGTTCGAGCTGGGAGCTGATTGTAAGTCTGGGATCCACTGTATTAATGTATAATATTCATAATACAGGAAATCTTCAACTTACGAACACGTTTGGGACCTGTATTGCGTATAATAATGATATACTCAATAATGGTATAATAATAATCTACGCAATACAGAAGTTTCTCAACATTTTTGTAAGTCGAGACTTCACTGTAGTCAGTGATGTAACGTCGAGGTGTTACTGGGGAGCGGTGCATTGAGATGGCCAGTGAAATGATGCTTCGAACATAGCCTTTTTGGAAATCAAGGTTACTGTATCTGAGGTTTTTTAGCGATGAAATGGAGGTATTGTTTCGGTTTTGTGATTACAGTTCAGCACACGTTAAACCAGGAATTCCCAGCCTGGGGTGTGAGATGTAAATAAGTACGTTTATTCAAGTACAGGTACACATAAATACAGTTAGACAAGTTATACATAGCAGCATATGTGTAGACGACCGGATAACCCAAAAAAAGCATTTCGGAAGGTGCGACAGAGAGTCTTAATGAAAACACAATTCCCTTTATTTTATCAAAAATTTTTCTAATTGCTCAGTTTATATTTACATTTTATGTGCAGGATTAAAATCACCCGCAGTACTGCATTCGGTTGCTATGGGTGCAGGACGTGGAAAAGATTGGGGACCCGTCTTAACACTCTGATGATATCAGTCTCATCCGTAACATTAACATCAGGAACGAGGACCCTAGTGGAAACGAGCCAATGACATCAGTGGAAATACTAAGTCACTTTGATTTTCTTGGGTTATGTTAGGTATCTACACACATGCTGCTACGTATGATAATTAATGTAACTGTATTTATGTGTACCCGTACCTAAATAAACTTACTTAACTAGAAACTCTTCAGCCTATATAGCCAATATATAGGGTAGTGGGACAGGGACGGGACCGTCCCTGTCCACCCTCGCTTATATACTGGCTTCCCTCGCCCTTTTATGTTAGTGTGACTTTGTAAATGGTCCAAGTCGGACCAAAACATCACCGTAAGCTCTCCTATGTGCGGATTATTTGTGTATACATATACAGTAGGACCCCCATATCCACGGAGGATATGTTCCAAGGACCTGCCATGGATACCGAAACTGTGGATAGTAGTAAACTCTATGTATAATCCCTATACATACTTATTATAAAGTTTAATTGATAAATTATGCACCTTCTCTACTGTTGCACTTTTAGGCCGTTGTTATGCAAAAGTAAGAGGTATTTTTTGGTCCATAGTAAACTGTGGATAACTAACACCGTGGATACTGAATCAGTGGAAATGCGGGTTCTACTGTATACACCTACCATCCAACTTACGACCTGCTCGACTTACGACCACTCGACTTACGACCATGTTTTTTATGCCAAATTTCTGCCCCAGGGCCAGACTCATGGAACTCTGTGTTCATCAAGAACTGCAAGAAGCCCCTATCACGAGCCTTTTCCATCCTATGGAGAGGGAGCATGGACACGGGGGTCGTCCCACAGTTACTAAAAACAACAGACATAGCCCCACTCCACAAAGGGGGCAGTAAAGCAACAGCAAAGAACTACAGACCGATAGCACTAACATCCCATATCATAAAAATCTTTGAAAGGGTCCTAAGAAGCAAGATCACCACGCATCTAGAAACCCATCAGTTACACAACCCAGGGCAACATGGGTTTAGAACAGGTCGCTCCTGTCTGTCTCAACTATTGGACCACTACGACAAGGTCCTAAATGCACTAGAAGACAAAAAGAATGCAGATGTAATATATACAGACTTTGCAAAAGCCTTCGACAAGTGTGACCATGGCGTAATAGCGCACAAAATGCGTGCTAAAGGAATAACAGGAAAAGTCGGTCGATGGATCTATAATTTCCTCACTAACAGAACACAGAGAGTAGTCGTCAACAGAGTAAAGTCCGAGGCAGCTACGGTGAAAAGCTCTGTTCCACAAGGCACAGTACTCGCTCCCATCTTGTTCCTCATCCTTATATCCGACATAGACAAGGATGTCAGCCACAGCACCGTGTCTTCCTTTGCAGATGACACCCGAATCTGCATGACAGTGTCTTCCATTGCAGGACACTGCAAAGCTCCAGGCAGACATCAACCAAATCTTTCAGTGGGCTGCAGAAAACAATATGAAGTTCAACGATGAGAAATTTCAATTACTCAGATATGGTAAACATGAGGAAGTTAAATCTTCATCAGAGTACAAAACAAATTCTGGCCACAAAATAGAGCGAAACACCAACGTCAAAGACCTGGGAGTGATCATGTCGGAGGATCTCACCTTCAAGGACCATAACATTGTATCAATCGCATCTGCTAGAAAAATGACAGGATGGATAATGAGAACCTTCAAAACTAGGGAGGCCAAGCCCATGATGACACTCTTCAGGTCACTTGTTCTATCTAGGCTGGAATATTGCTGCACACTAACAGCACTTTTCAAGGCAGGTGAAATTGCCGACCTAGAAAATGTACAGAGAACCTTCACGGCGCTCATAACGGAGATAAAACACCTCAATTATTGGGAGCGCTTGAGGTTCCTAAACCTGTATTCCCTGGAACGCAGGAGGGAGAGATACATGATTATATACACCTGGAAAATCCTAGAGGGACTAGTACCGAACTTGCACACGAAAATCACTCATTACGAAAGCAAAAGACTTGGCAGACGATGCACCATCCCCCCAATGAAAAGCAGGGGTGTCACTAGCACGTTAAGAGACCATACAATAAGTGTCAGGGGCCCGAGACTGTTCAACTGCCTCCCAACACACATAAGGGGGATTACCAACAGACCCCTGGCAGTCTTCAAGCTGGCACTGGACAAGCACCTAAAGTCAGTTCCGGATCAGCCGGGCTGTGGCTCGTATGTTGGTTTGCGTGCAGCCAGCAGCAACAGCCTGGTTGATCAGGCTCTGATCCACCAGGAGGCCTGGTCTCAGACCGGGCCGCGGGGGCGTTGACCCCCGGAACTCTCTCCAGGTAAACTCCAGGTAAACTAACAGCATAAAAAGTAAAGTAAAACATGAAATACCAAAATAAAACAATAAAATAAAGTCATTACAAAAATGTTTTGTTGATATTCAGTAGTAAAGTTCGACTTACGGCCAGTTTCTTGGAACCGAACTCGGTCGTAAGTCGGATGGTAGGTGTATTTTATTTGTACATTATGTAAATTTCTCTTTAAATTTGTTGTATTCTTCACTTATGATGTAAATAGTTTTGGAAAACATATATGTTCAGTTTTATCAAATTTATCGTTTAATTCACATGCAGATTTGAGTATAGTAAAGTTCTCAACTTAATATCATTATTATACACAGTTCAGGAGGTCACTAATATGTTCTTAAGTTGAAGTCTTTCTGTATTATGAATGTTGTACACGATGTGCTTGTAAGTCGAGGACTTTGCTGTAATGTTATTTCAGCGACCCCATGGACGGTAAGTCGCTCTGGTCGCAGGGTGTTCCGAGTGCTGACCCTGGCGGGAGCGACCAGCAGCTTCCTCATCTACTACCTCCCGAACACATACTTTCTTCGGAGGTACAGAGAAGTCACTCAGTTATACAGGTAGGTCACCACTAGTCTTGTTTATACAGGTGCTCCACGACTTACAGTGGCGTTACTTCCGACAAACCCATCATAAGTTGAAAATATTGTGAAATGAAATGAAAATGTTGATTTCCTTGCAAAGCTTACAATGTGTGGTTTAAATACAGTGGTCCCTCACTTTTCGTAGTTCTCGGCAATCGTAAATTTCGCCAATCATAGGGGTATTTTCGTATAAACATGGACTCACTTTTCATAGGTTGACTCGGGAATAGTAGTTCGTCCGGGAAGCATACGCACGGTGTGAGCCGGGGCGGCCTCCCTACCAAGCCACTCTGGCATTGTTTACCAGTGAGTGAAGGTCCCCTCACATGCTCCTACGAAATATTTCATAATATTCCACTCATTTTAGTGCTTGCAATTACTAAATAAGCTACCATGGCTCCAAAGAAAGCTCTTAGTGCCAAGCCTGTGGTAAAGAAGGTGAGATATATGTACAGTGACAAAGTCTTGGGCCATTTTAGGGAAGTGTTAAAGAGACGCCAGAAACAGAGCTCTCTCCACAGTTATTTTGTGAGACAGGACTCCAGTGACTCTCAAGGTGGTCCTAGTGGCATTAAGAAACAGAGAAGAGAAGCAACCCCAGAAAAGCAAATGGTACCTGAGGTGTTGATGGAAGGGGATTCCCCTTCCAAACTATAAACAATCCACTCTCTCTCCTCCTCCAGTCTCCCATACACTAAGAAAAATCTCCAATAAAAGTAAGTGTTATGATGTTAATGTTTCGTTCATCATTTCCCATTGTATTGTTTATGTACTACATGTATATTTCATGTTAAAACATTTTTTGTTTTAATACTTCTGGGTGTCAGGAATGGATTAATTGTATTTACATTATTTCTTATGGGGAAAATTGATTCGCAAATCATAGATTTTGATGATAGTAGCAACTCCAGGAACGGATTAACTACAAAAAACGAGGGACCACTGTATATATTGTATACGTTTTGATCCTGGGACCTTGGGCACTTCAGCTGGAGTGCCTAAGGTCACAAGACTGAAATGTATACAATAAATATGTCCTAAGTATATGGACTTGTGACCTTTCCTGGCCCATGGCTGGGCTCCGAGAGTAGTAACACTCAAAATGTATCAAAGGTTTTGTCCAGTGAAGTTATGTTTGATTCATTCTGAACTGTACACTGTGATACCACATGCAATAAGTGTACTGCAACATAGCCTAATTCTCTGTCTTTTCAGGAAGGGGTTTGAAGTGCCTGTGTCTGATCGCGTTACCTCACTGGTCAGTGAGGTCATGGACGATCTGGGTATCTCCAAGTCAGAGCGAAAGCTTGTGTCAACCTACATGTGTTATGGTTTTGAACCTTTCCATGCGGGCACTACGATGCTGATGACCGGGGGGATTCTAGGTGTCCCGGTCAATTTTAATTATCGCACAGTCGATGAGTTTGTCCAAACCAACGTAACTGTAAGTACACTATGGGATCATGTTCATAATTTGTGAGAGTACTCACCTAATTGTGGTTGCAGGGGTCGAGACTCAACTCCTGGCCCCACCTCTTCACTGACCGCTACTGGGTCCTCCCTCTCCCTTCTCCATGAGCTTTATCGTACCTCGTCTTAAAACTATGTATGGTTCCTGCCTCCACTACATCGCTCGCCAGACTGTTCCATTACCTAACAACTCTGTGGCTGAAGAAATACTTCCTAACATCCCTTTGACTCAATCTGAGTCTTCAGCTTCCAATTGTGACCCCTTGTTTCTGTGTCCCCTCTCTGGAACATCCTGTCTCTGTCCACCTTGTCTATTCCACGTAGTATTTTGTATGCCGTAATCATGTCTCCCCTGACCCTCCTGTCCTCCAGTGTCGTCAGACTGATTTCCCTTAACCTTTCTTCTTAGGACATTCCCCTTAGGTCTGGAACCAACCTTGTTGCAAACCTTTGCACTTTCTCTAATTTCTTGATGTGTTTGACCAGGTGTGGGTTCCAAACTGGTGCTGTGTACTCCAGTATGAGTGTGGTATGACGTGTGTAGGTGTACCTGAGCGTATTTAGATTTTTGTGCATTGAAGACAGGCAACTCAGTGCCAGTGTACATTGTTGTCTCAGCGTTACTACCACAGATCACAATCAGTGTGAGAAGGAAGTTTAATAAATATTTAGTTCAACGGGTTTTGATTCAACATACTCAACCCTTAAACTGTCCAAACATAGATCTACGTTCACATGCGTAGAGCTCCGACCTTGATTTTCCCCATTTTAAAGCATGTAAAAAAATGTAGATCTACGTTCAGGGCCTGCCGCACGTCAACGTATATCTACGTGTGGACAGTTCAAGGGTTAAGAAATATTCGACAAAATTCGTTGGGTCGGTTGATTCCATAACACAGAGTACGATGGTTACAGGATTGTGTCTTATTGTTACCATCATGGCAAAATAATCACATCCCCAGCTATTACCTGTGGCCTGGGTGGCAAAGCTATCGCATCACACACTGAGGGTCCTGGTTTAATTCCCGGGAGGGGTGGAAACATTAGGCGTGTTTCCTTACGTCTGTTTTCCTGTTCACCTAACAAATATGTACCTGGATTTAGTCGACTGGTGTGGGTCGCATCCTGGAGGACAAGATTGAGAACCACAATGGAAATAAGACAGTCAGTCCTTGATGATGCACTGCCTTTCTTGGGTTATCCTGGGTGACTAACCCTCTGGGGTTAAAAATCTGAACAGAATCTTATCTTCACAGACCGGGCCGCGGGGGCGTTGACCCCTGGAACTCTCTCCAGGTAAACTCCAGGTAAACCAACTAGCCATGGAACAGGTGGAGTTTGAACCCATGGCAGTGAGTCCTGAAACTGCAGGCCATGGGTTCCAACACCACCCATTTCATGTTTTGTTTGCAGTCATGTTATAGTTTTATGACTCCTCTGTTAGCTTGTTAAATCAGTGGTTTACCATAGTTTAGAAACAGCAGTCAGTGAGTTTAGTAGATAGTTAAGCAATCTGCAAGAAAGTTAAGCTATAATCAATGTTTTACTTTATTATTTTTTTTGTAAAGTAAAAGGACACAAGTGCAACTAATGTGACATTTATTGTGGCAATGTTTCGCTCTCCAGGAGCTTTATCAAGCCATTACAAACAATACATGGACACAGAGGGTATATAAAGGCTCAGAGTGAGGTGTAATACTAGTGAGGTACCATTTCGATGTTCACTAGTGGTAGTAGTAGTAGCAGTAGTAGTGGTAGTGACAAAAGTAATACAATATGGTAGAGCAATTAATTCGTACATGAGTAAAAGGATATAAAAGCTATTACTTGGGTAACATAAAATAGGTTGGACAAATATAGACTGGAATGAGGCAGCTTGTTTCAGTGTTCACTCTCTGTGCTTTGTGTAGTATAACAGGAGAGACTATGTGATGGCAGGGTTTACTGTTTTCAGGAGGATTCTTGCTAAGACTTCGGAGATGGTGAAGCTGCCGTTGTTTTGTTTAATTGTATTCGAAACAGCGATCAGTGCTGATTCGAGGCACTTGCGTCTGCGGAAATTAGTTTCTTTGATCACTAATTGTGTGTCTCTGAATTTCATGAGATGATTGGTGGAATTTCGGTGTTGTACACAGGCGTTGTTCAAGTTATCATTCCTACATGCGTAAATGTGTTCATTGAGGCGGGTGTCGAGGTTTCTGGCTGTTTCACCTACGTAAATCTTGTCACAGCCTCCACAGGGTATAGTGTAAACTCCTGCATTGACTGGTTCGTGGTGCTTGGATTTTGTCCTGGTTATATATATAACCAGGTTATATATATAGGACAGGTTATATATATAACCAGGACAAAATCCAAGCACCATGAACCAGTCAATGCAGGAGTTTACACTATACCCTGTGGAGGCTGTGACAAGATTTACGTAGGTGAAACAGCCAGAAACCTCGACACCCGCCTCAATGAACACATTTACGCATGTAGGAATGATAACTTGAACAACACCTGTGTACAACACCGAAATTCCACCAATCATCTCATGAAATTCAGAGAGACACAATTAGTGATCAAAGAAACTAATTTCCGCAGACGCAAGTGCCTCGAATCAGCACTAATCGCTGTTTCGAATACAATTAAACAAAACAACGGCAGCTTCACCATCTCCGAAGTCTTAGCAAGAATCCTCCTGAAAACAGTAAACCCTGCCATCACATAGTCTCTCCTGTTATACTACACAAAGCACAGAGAGTGAACACTGAAACAAGCTGCCTCATTCCAGTCTATATTTGTCCAACCTATTTCTATGTTACCCAAGTAATAGCTTTTATATCCTTTTACTCATGTACGAATTAATTGCTCTACCATATTGTATTACTTTTGTCACTACCACTACTACTACTACTACCACTAGTGAACATCGAAATGGTACCTCACTAGTATTGCACCTCACTCTGAGCCTTTATATACCCTCTGTGTCCATGTATTGTTTGTAATGGCTTGATAAAGCTCCTGGAGAGCGAAACGTTGACACAATAAATGTCACATTAGTTGCACTTGTGTCCTTTTACTTTACATATTGTCGGTAATTCTACCAACTTTATTACATTATTTTTTTTATTAACACATAGGCCGTCTCCCACCAAGGCAGGGTGGTCCACCAAGGCAGGGTGGTCCACCAAGGCTGGGTGGTCCACCAAGGCAGGGTGGTCCACCAAGGCAGGGTGGTCCACCAAGGCAGGGTGGTCCACCAAGGCAGGGTGGTCCACCAAGGCAGGGTGGTCCACCAAGGCAGGGTGGTCCACCAAGGCAGGGTGGTCCACCAAGGCAGGGTGGTCCACCAAGGCAGGGTGGTCCACCAAGGCAGGGTGGTCCACCAAGGCAGGGTGGTCCACCAAAGCAGGGTGGTCCACCAAGGCAGGGTGGTCCACCAAGGCAGGGTGGTCCGAAAAAGAAAAACTTTCATCATCATTCACTCCATCACTGTCTTGCCAGAGGCATGCTTACACTACAGTTATAAAACTGTAACATTAACATCCCTCCTTCAGAGTGCACACACTGTATTATTATGTATTATTTGGGAAGCATTAAATTCATTAAGGTTATAATAATAATAATAATTATTATTTCTACACGTACATGATGCAACTTATACAGGCCATAGCTGACATCAATGACATACTATATAGAAAGTGTCTGGTTATGTAGAACATTTCCCACAACTTAGGTTAATTTTGTCCCCCAGGATGCCACCCACACCAGTAAACTAACACCTCAGAAAATAAGAGGCAATCTGGTTTGACTCAAAAAAGGGGAGAATAGCTATAATTTCTTGCATCAAGGGCCTCTCACCAGCATGTAGGTACTTCCCTTAGAGGGTCATATCGAGACGCTCACCCACGTTTGCCTTTGACAGGTCAACAACAACCCAGTTCCCTGGAGCACCTCTGAGGGAATCTCGCTCAAGCAGTCGCTCAGTCTCAGTGATGATGCAAAAAAATTCGCCATTGCTCGGGAGATTACGAGTCTGTCTACTGCTCAGCCTTTTCTGCTGGGTGCAGTGTCTGCAGTGGTAGTGGGCTTTGTGTACTCTGTAAGCTCCACAGTCAATGCTAAGTTAAACTTGTATGCCAGACCTCGGTCTCTAAGACTGGTCTGGTATGGGTTAGTCTCCATGTTTGGGCTTGTCTTCTGGACGTTATGTAAAGACATGTCTACAGTCGAGTATGAGATCAATGCTGATAAGGCCGTAGCTAGCATTAGCAACAAGTACGCTGTTGGAGGGTTGGAGTACTACGAGAAAGTTCTGCAGAGAAACGTCGCTCTACGAGCACTCATGGGAAGCGACGGAGAAAAGGTTTACACCGTGTACGGCAATGATCAGGTGAGTAATTATAGATTAAAGATTATTTCAGCATGATGCAGTGTTTGTACACAGGTGGATGACATTTAGGTGTGCATGCAGAGAGCCTCCTAGTGTGTAGAGCATTTTGGTCAAACTTAGGACTATCTTATGACTCGGGCAATAATTAATTGATTGTAGATGAATGGTTCAGAGAACCGACAAGTTGATAATTTAGACACGTGCAACACTTGGGTAGCTTTAATGTGGAAATGTTTCACGCCACAGTGGCTTCATCAGACCATACAAAGGAGAGCGGTGAAGAACAGGAGGAGATTGAGGTAATCAGTCCCTCAGCCTTGAGCTGATGTGGTCAGTCCATCAATCTTGAAAAGAATGCAGCATATGTGTGAAGAAGTAGCTTATATACTGTAGGCAGGAGAGGTGCAGCAGTCGTAGGTGGTGTCACATTTGTTCAGTGTGGAAGTAGGTTGTGCCCAAGGCTTAGGCAAGTGAAGAATTCCCTGTATTAAGATCCCAAGATGTTGCTGTGTCAGACAGGAATGTAGATGAATGGTTCAAAGAACCGACACGTTGATAAATTAGACACATGTGCAACACTTGGGTATCTTTACTGAGGAAACGTTTCACCCCACAGTGGCTTCATCAGTCCATACAAAGGAGAACAGTGAAGAACAGGAGGTGATTGAGGTAACCAATCCCTCAGCCTTGAGTCGATGTGTAAGTAGAAGTCTTACTACTTCTACTTACACTTTGGTCACACTACACATACATGTACAAACATATATACACACCCCTCTGGGTTTTCTTCTATTTTCTTGCTAGATCTTGTTCTTGTTTATTTCCTCCTATCTCCATGGGAAAGTGGAACAAAATTCTTCCTCCGTAAGCCATGTGTGTCGTAAGAGGCGACTAACATGCCAGGAACAAGGGGCTAGCAACCCCTTCTCATGTGTATACATTACTAAATTTAAAAAGGGAAACTTTCATTTTTCTTTTTGGGCCACCCTGCCTTGGTGGGATATGACCATTTTGTTGAAAGTAGAAGAAGAGTACTGAGTAACTTTCAACAAACTGGCTGTTTCCCAATGAGGAAGGGTGGCCCATAAAATAATAACCATCATACACACTATCACTGTCTTACCAGAGGTGCTCAGATACGACAATTTGGAGGTCAATCTTAACAGCAAATATCCCAAACTCCTCCTCTAGAGCACAGGCATTGTACAGTGGACCCCCGCATAACGATTACCTCCGAATGCGACCAATTATGTAAGTGTATTTATGTAAGAGCGTTTGTACGTGTATGTTTGGAGGTCTGAAATGGACTAATCTACTTCACAATATTCCTTATGGGAACAAATTCGGTCAGTACTGGCACCTGAACATACTTCTGGAGTGAAAAAATATCGTTAACCGGGGGTCCACTGTACTTCCCTCTTCCAGGACTCAAGTCCTGTGCTGTATGTTCTTTTGAAAACAGGTTGACATTTATAAAATAATTATACAGTAGACTCTGGATAAATCGGACCTCAGTATAGCTGACTTAAAATTATGGACAAAATTCACTGGATAAATTGCTCTAACTGCTTTTCACTGTTTTTTTTTTTTTTTTTTTTTTTCAACAAGTCGGCCGTCTCCCACCGAGGCAGGGTGACCCAAAAAAGAAAGAAAATCCCCAAAAAGAAAATACTTTCATCATCATTCAACACTTTCACCACACTCACACATTATCACTGTTTTTGCAGAGGTCCTCAGAATACAACAGTTTAGAAGCATACACATATAAAGATACACAACATATCCCCCCAAACTGCCATAAATGTATAAAGGAGGGGCTCGGGATATTAGCAGTTTAGAGGGATATGTTGTGTACCTTTATACGTATATGCTTCTAAACTGTTGTGTTCTGAGCACCTCTGCAAAAACAGTGATAATGTGTGAGTGTGGTGAAAGTGTTGAATGATGATGAAAGTACAGTGGACCCTCGAATTTAGTCGTGCCGTTTCTGTATGCAAAACCATTTTTATTATCTATAAAATGTATTGTTTGTTAATATTTTTGGGTGTCTGGAATGGTTTAATTGGATTTACATTATTTCCTATGGGAAATATTAACAAAACATACATTTTATAGAGAACAAAAATAGTTTTGCATACAGAAAAGGCACTACTAAATTCAAGGGGCCACTGTATTTTCTTTTTGGGGATTTTCTTTCTTTTTGGGTCACCCTGCCTCGGTGGGAGACGGCCAACTTGTCAAAAAAAAAAACAAATGTAAACTATGTACGGTTCTATATTAGGTATACAGTACACTACTTTACTGCTTTTTATTACTATTTTTTTTAAGATACTGACATAACGAACATCTGCTGTTAGTCTGTTATGTCGAGGGTTCACTATATTTTAAATATTTGTAAGTTGCATCATCGCACCTCATACATTTGTAAGTTAGGGAACTGATGTGTAGATCACCCTGGTTTTATGTGCATTATCTTTATGCTAGTTTACTGCTATGTAGTGACCTTCTTCTATAGATAATGTTCCTTGGTTTATGATAGTTTGATTTATGATGTTTTGACTTTAGAGTGGTTTAACTTACGATATTTCGATTTTATGATTGTGTGACTTACGATATTTCGGTTTTACGATGGCTCGACTTACAATATTTTGATTTTACGATGGCTTGACTTACGATATTTTGACTTTTACGATGGCTTGACTTACGATATTTTGACTTTACGATGGCTTGACTTACGATATTTTGACTTTACGATGGCTTGACTTACGATATTTTGACTTTACGATGGCTTGACTTACGATATTTTGACTTTACGATGGTGCATTAGCTATGCACATTTATTGACAGGATAAATTTATATTCATTTATTTACTTGTCAATACAGTACTAGTATTTACAGTAATTATTTGTTTATTATTCAGTGGCAAATTTATTTATTCATTTACCATATACATGTACACGTACCATCCGACTTACGACCGAGTTCATTTCCAAGAAACTGGTCGTAAGTCGAACTTTGCTACTGAATATCAACAAAACATTTTTGTAATGACTTTATTTTATTGTTTTATTTTGGTATTTCATGTTTTACTTTACTTTTTATGTTGTTAGTACTGTATTTTATACAATAAGGTTTAGGATAAACACTGTGGACAACACAAATAGTTGTTTATTTCCCAGAAATTTGGCATAAAAAACACGGTTGTAAGTCGAGTGGTCGTAAGTCGAGCAGGTCGTAAGTCGAGTGGTCGTAAGTCGAGTGGTCGTAAGTCGAGAAGGTCGTAAGTCGGATGGTAGGTGTATTCATATTTGACTTAGGGTATTTTCAACTTACTTTGGGTTCATTGGAACATAACCCCCATTGTAAGTCGAGACACATTCGTATACCAAATACAGATAGTAAATGTCTGATATAAATAACAAAAAGGCACAATACCGTGACTGGAACGATACACAAATAACCCGCACATAAAAGAGAGAAGCTTACGACGATGTTTCGGTCCGACTTGGACCATTGACAAAGTCAGTGGTCCAAGTCGGACCGAAATGTCGTCGTAAGCTCCTCTCTTTTATGTGCGGGTTATTTGTGTAATGTCGGATATATTTATAAAAGAGTAATGACAATAGCTCCAATTCCTTGGATCAAGAACACTTGGCCAGCATTTGAAACACAAGTGATATAAAGTGTTTCGTGTGTTGGCAGGTGCTAGTGCGGACCAAACACCTGCCGTTCACCCTGCGACGGGACTACATGAAGACACAGCTCGAGGAGTACAAGAAGGTTAAAGAAGACACTCCGATTCCAGTGTCTGGAGATAGTGAAGCAGTGAACACTTCCTGAGGGAGGTATATATGACGAGAACAGCTCTTGGAGGTATATATGCTGAGAATGTTCTGGGGGCATGTATACTGAGAATGGCTCTTGGAGGTATATATGACAAAAACAGTTCTCAGAGGCATTTATACCCAGAAATAGTTCTTGGAGGCATATATGTTGAGAATGCTTCTTAAAGTCATATATACCAAGACTGATTCTTGATGAGGTTAGGTACGTACATCCAAAAGTATTACTTGGCATAACATATATTCCTGGAGGAATATACATTATACCAAGCATGGTTCTTAATAGAGATGTATACACCAAGAACTGCTCTCATAATGTAAATAACTCGCCATGAAACTTCCCATAATAGTTTTGTGTTTTTCAACACAACGGCCGTCTCCCACCAAGGCAAGGTGACCCAAAAACGAAGGAACTCCTGTTTGATGATTGTAATATAGAGGACAAGGGGTTACTAGCTCCTTCTCTTGTATAAATTCTTCTTTCAGCAAACTGGCCTTATCCCACCGAGGCAGGGCGACCCAAAAAGTAAAAATGAAATACCAAAATAAAACGATAAAATAAAGTCTTTACAAAAATGTGGTTAATATTCAGTAGTAAAGTTTGACTTACGTCCATTTCGACTTACGACCAGTTGGTCGGAACCAAACTCGGTCGTAAGTCGGATGGTACCTGTATTACTAAACACTACAGTTTATACTCTTTACTATAAATTTATTCTGTATAAAAACATAAGGAATCTTTATCTTTGATATATCTACATATTTTATATACATAGTCACAAAACATCAAATAAGTAAAAAGTAACATCATAATAACCCTAATGTCTCAGTGTCACATGTCACTGTCATCTTCGAGTGTCTTACGGCACTACCAATCCCAGTGTCATGACGCCTACTTCTCTGTGTCACTAGACACCCTTATCTCTGTGTACTGACGCTCCTTCTCTACCATGTCACACGACACCCTTTTCTCCGCGTCATACACGCCTTCACTACCGTGACACACGACACTGCATTATCCCCTTGTCATAACACTCCTTCTCTGTATTTCCTTTTCTTCGCAGCATCTAACACTTCAACACTCCGAGTTACATGACCCTTTACTTGTGTGCCGTGTCACCTGACACTCACTGGGTTACCACACCCTGAACTATACTTCTGTGTCCGTGTCACCTGACACACAGTGCTCACGGGGTACAACACACACCCTGGCTTTCCACAGTACTTGTCTGTCACCTGACACAACGCTCACCGGTTACAATACCCTGACTCATACTTCTGTCCGTGTCACATGACACGCTCACCGGGTTACACACCCTGGTGTTCCACATCCGTCCTCTACAGAGACCTACATGTCCCAGAGGTCCACAGAAGCCTAAGTCACCAGGTATCTGGTCCAAGGCAGTCTGGTGAACACACAACAGCCAGTAGATGCACACCATGAGGCAGTCTGGTGAACACAATCACCAGCAGGTGTAGAGTCCGCTGAATACTCAGTCAGGCCAGCTCACCAGCAAGTGTATTCAGTAAAATCTGGTGAACACTGAAAGGCCAGCCACCAGCAGGTGTAGAATCTGCTGAATACTGACAAAGGCCATCACCAGCAGGTGTAGTCCATGAGAGTCTGGCAAATACTCTCTTCAGGTGTACTCCGTGAGGAAGTCTAGTGACTACTGACATTCAGTTGTACTCCGTGAGGAAGTCTAGTGACTACTGACATTCAGGTGTACTCCGTGAGGAAGTCTGGTGACTACTGACATTCAGGTGTACTCCGTGAGGAAGTCTGGTGACTACTGACATTCAGGTGTACTCCGTGAGGAAGTCTAGTGACTACTGACATTCAGGTGTACTCCGTGAGGAAGTCTGGTGACTACTGACATTCACCAGCAGGTGTATTCTGTGAGAGTCTGGCAAATACTAACATTCAGGCCAGCTCAGAAGCCCCCACATTGGGTCTGATGACATACATCGTGGTACCGCTGGCCGGCAGGTCAACTACCCAACCCCCAGTGTGGTAAGAGGCCGCAACACCAAGGCACGAATTGCTGTGTGACAGTGGAACAAATTTATTATTTTGTAAGGGAAGTGGAGAAGAAGCCTTCCTGCGTAGGTCATGCGTGTCATACAAGGAGAGTAGATTTCTTCTTTTCTTGGGTCACCCTGTCTCAGTGAGAGACAGCCGTTGCATTAAAAAATGATACTGTTTTGTAAGTCTTGCTGTATACTGTATATACAGTACAATATATAGCAGTACAGTGGACCCCCGGTTTACGATCAGCTCCCAATGCGACCAATTATATAAGTGTATTTATGTAAGTGCATTTGTACATGTATGTTTGGGGTCTGAAATGGACTAATCTAATTCACAATATTCCTTATGGGAACAAATTCGTTCAGTAATGGCACCTGAACATACTTCTGGAATGAAATAATGTCGTAAACCGGGGGTCCACTGTACTTATATTGTTGGTAAAGTATTGTATATAACACTCAGTCTTGTTGATGGTTGTTGTATGGCAAGTCTTCAACTTTAATAAAAGTTAAAATATATTATTTTCAATTTTTTTTTTTTTGCCTTTTGTAAATTTTGTATAATTTTTATTAATGACAGTCAAGCTGTGAAAAAATTGTATTCTCCATTGGAAATATTTTTAATTTTTTAAGAAAATTGCTTCATAGTTGTTTACCTAGCAAATTTAGTAGTGATTTGTCTCGATATTTTGTCGTGTTGTGGATATATTAGTGAAGGTGTTCAGGGAAACTTGTTAGCCGGGTCGATTGGAGCCAACCCGGTTAACAAGTTTCCCCGAACACCATCTTGACCCTTCCTGCCTACCTCCTGCAGTACAACATCACCCGCCTCGTCAGCTGCTCACTGCTGATCCCAGCAATCCTCACACATCGACTTCGACACCTGCAGTACACCTGCACAACTTGCCCAGAGTGGACAGCCCACTTACCTTTACCTTCCCTCCTCCTCCACCATCCCAAACCTTTCCCATATTTCCATCCTTTCCCATCCTTCTTCCTTCCTCATCTTACCGAAACTCTGGTCAGAACCTCATAACTGTTAGCCGGACTTGAGTCCTGGAGGTGGGAAGTACGGTACCTGCACTCTGAAGGATGGGTGAGGATGTTACAGTCCTGGAGGTGGGAAGTACAGTACCTGCACTCTGAAGGATGGGTGGGGATGTTACAGTCCTGGAGGTGGGAAGTACAGTACCTGCAATCTGAAGGATGAGTGAGGATGTTACAGTCCTGGAGGTGGGAAGTACAGTACCTGCACTCTGAAGGATGAGTGAGGATGTTACAGTCCTGGAGGTGGGCAGTACAGTACCTGCACTCTGAAGGATGAGTGAGGATGTTACAGTCCTGGAGGTGGGAAGTACAGTACCTGCACTCTGAAGGATGGGTGGGGATGTTACAGTCCTGGAGGTGGGAAGTACAGTACCTGCAATCTGAAGGATGAGTGAGGATGTTACAGTCCTGGAGGTGGGAAGTACAGTACCTGCACTCTGAAGGATGAGTGAGGATGTTACAGTCCTGGAGGTGGGCAGTACAGTACCTGCACTCTGAAGGATGAGTGAGGATGTTACAGTCCTGGAGGTGGGAAGTACAGTACCTGCACTCTGAAGGATGAGTGGGGATGTTACAGTCCTGGAGGTGGGAAGTACAGTACCTGCACTCTGAAGGATGGGTGGGGATGTTACAGTCCTGGAGGTGGGAAGTACAGTACCTGCAATCTGAAGGATGAGTGAGGATGTTACAGTCCTGGAGGTGGGAAGTACAGTACCTGCACTCTGAAGGATGAGTGAGGATGTTACAGTCCTGGAGGTGGGAAGTACAGTACCTGCACTCTGAAGGATGAGTGAGGATGTATCAGTCCTGGAGGTGGGAAGTACAGTACCTGCACTCTGAAGGATGAGTGAGGATGTTACAGTCCTGGAGGTGAGAAGTACAGTACCTGCACTCTGAAGGATGAGTGAGGATGTATCAGTCCTGGAGGTGGGAAGTACAGTACCTGCACTCTGAAGGATGAGTGAGGATGTTACAGTCCTGGAGGTGGGAAGTACAGTACCTGCACTCTGATTACCTCCCATTCCCCAGATGCTGTACAGCCATCTTCAAGTATAAGTCCTCTCACATTCCCCTCCAAATATAATTAACCTACTCCACTCTATCATATTGTATATAGTTTTTCTTAAAATTCGTATAACTTTTTCTTATTGTAATTTAGGTTAGGTTAGGAAAGATTCGTCAGGAAACAGGAGAATTGTTTCCTGGTGGCTAAGGCTCTCACTTCACATGACGAGGGTCTGGGTTCGATTCCCAGCCAGGGTAGAAACATTGGGTGTGTTTCTTTACACCTGTTGTCTATGTTCCCTATCAGTAAAATGGGTACCTGGGCATTAGTGAACTGGTGTGGGTCACATCCTGGGTGTTAGTGGACTGGTGTGGGTCACATCCTGGGTGTTAGTGGACTGGTGTGGGTCACATCCTGGGTGTTAGTGGACTGGTGTGGGTCACATCCTGGGTGTTAGTGGACTGGTGTGGGTCACATCCTGGGTGTTAGTGGACTGGTGTGGGTCACATCCTGGGTGTTAGTGGACTGGTGTGGGTCACATCCTGGGACAAAACTGACCTAACTTGTAGGAAATGCTATACATAAGTGGCCTTCTATATACATGTAGTAGTATGTCATTGATGTCAGCTATGGTCTGTATACCTTGTATATATACTTGTAGAGATAAGAATATATTATATTATCATTATTAGTAGCAGTAGTATACTTCTATGCCAGCTATAATGACAGTATCAATAACAAGTTTATTTTAGCATGATATATGTTCATACAAAGGAGTGTAACAATTGGGTAAACATGCCGAAAGCCCCTTTATATGCAGAGCATTTTGGGCAAACTTAAGACCAACTTATGGTTACGGTGTCCCGTATCTCGATTGGTAGTGCACTCGCCTCACACACTGAAGTCCATGGTTGGATCCCTGGTATGGGTGGAAACATTAGAACCTGTTTCTTTAAGACACCTGCTGTCACTGTTTACTTTGCAGTAAGTAGGTACTTGGGTGTTAGTCGCCTGGTGTGGGTCACATCCTGGGTGTTAGTCGCCTGGTGTGGGTTGCATCTTGGGGACAAAATTGACCTAATTTTCAGGAAATGCTCTGCATAACCAGAAGCTTTTTATATAGTAGTATATCATTGATGTCAGCTATGGTCTGTATACCTTGTACATGTATAAATACAGATTATTATTATTATTATTATTATTATTATTATTAAATGTTACTTAATACATGAAATATTACCTGTAATGTCAGATAATATCATTTAATTAAAAGATAGTACTTATAAACTTACTGGGCCATTACCCAGCTTCCTTCAAGGGAGGTTCCTTGGTGCTGGTGAGGGGCTCTTGATCTAGGGAATTGGATCTGCACTCCAGTTCCCTGAAGTGACCCTGAATACCTTCCATCCCCCCCCCCCTACAGGTGCTGTATAACCCCGACAGATTTAGCCCTTCCCCATAATAATATAACCCAGTGAATTATTTCTTGTAGTCTTTTAAGATTATGCTTACCGGAAATTCTCTGCATCTGAGCCTGTCCCGTGGCCAGGCTCCAGGAGCAGCAAGACTAGACACTCGTCAGAGGTACGTATAATTATGGTCTTTTGACATGCTCTCGTATGTGACCCATTACTCTACATGTCATTATTATATCATTATTGTGTATAATATCATTATACATAATACGAAAGGTCCTCAACGTGTTCGTAAGTTGAAGTCTTCCTATACTGTATTATGAATATGTATTATCCACAATACAGAAGGTCCCCAGTGTGTTTGTAAGTTGCGGACTTACTGTATACATAATATATCACGAACTCTGATTAAGTTGTAATAAATAACTGTCGATAAATAAACAGAAAGATGAACTGGGGCACAAACCATGGTCCATAAATTGACAATCCGATGCTCTGCTATCTCCACCACGGGGCTTGCAAGAGAAGGAATTGGAACTATGGGAGGGTCCTGTGTATACATCTTTTTGTCGGTGTTCCGTTGTTTATGTTCTGTTGTGGGTTTAGTGCTTCTTGTTTCAACAAACCAGCTGTATCCCACTGAGGCAGGGTGACCGGGTGACCCAGAAGGAAAAACGAGCTTCTAAAAAAAAAAAAAAAGTTTCTTTGAGTGTTTAGTTATAATTAGTTATAATATTAATGATGTTCATTGTGTTCCACTGTCACCGGTGGATGGAACAACGGCTCAACTGAAAGCCAACAAAAATATGGAACACCAAAAATTGGTGGTGTATATGCTGGTCTCTCCTGTACTTATTGTTCGAGTATTATGTCAAAGTAAACTTGTATACGGCCTCTCCTCACTTAGCGACGTACTGTACTTGTTTACCGACGATCGGACTTACAATGGGGTCTCTGACCAGTATACATACCTAAATAATGTATATTACAGCTGATTTCCTCTATTCTCTTTATTACAATATACAGTACACTACTGTATAAACACTTAAAAATTTAGTATACTAAAAATATTATAAATGGTGCAAAGGTGACATTAAAACAATATCAAAGATGGTTGACACAAACCCACTACCATTATAGTGTGCTCCTTTCTTAGTAACAAATCGTTTACCGACGTGGTCTTAGGAACGTAACTCCATCGTTAAGTGAGGAGAGGCTGTATTATGATGAACAAAACCAATGGAACTTATGAATTTGGGACATTGCCAAAATGTACACCGTCACCCCTTAACTCCCAGGTGGGTTTAATGCTTAGTGGTTGTTTAATATATTTATAGATGGGGTTGTAAGAGAAGTAAATGCGAGGGTCTTGGCAAGAGGCGTGGAGTTAAAAGATAAAGAATCACACAAAGTGGGAGTTGTCACAGTTGCTCTTTGCTGATGACACTGTGCTCTTGGGAGATTCTGAAGAGAAGTTGCAGAGGTTGGTGGATGAATTTGGTAGGGTATGTAAAAGAAGAAAATTAAAAGTGAATACAGGAAAGAGTAAGGTTATGAGGATAAAAAGATTAGGTGATGAAAGATTGGATATCAGATTGGAGGGAGAGAGTATGGAGGAGGTGAATGTATTCAGATATTTGGGAGTGGACGTGTCAGCGGATGGGTATATGAAAGATGAGGTGAATCATAGAATTGATGAGGGGAAAAGGATGAGCGGTGCACTTAGGAGTCTGTGGAGACAAATAACTTTGTCCTTGGAGGCAAAGAGGGGAATGTATGAGAGTATAGTTTTACCAACACTCTTATATGGGTGTGAAGCATGGGTGATGAATGTTGCAGCGAGGAGAAGGCTGGAGGCAGTGGAGATGTCATGTCTGAGGGCAATGTGTGGTGTGAATATAATGCAGAGAATTCGTAGTTTGGAAGTTAGGAGGAGGTGCGGGATTACCAAAACTGTTGTCCAGAGGGCTGAGGAAGGGTTGTTGAGGTGGTTCGGACATGTAGAGAGAATGGAGCGAAACAGAATGACTTCAAGAGTGTATCAGTCTGTAGCGGAAGGAAGGCGGGGTAGGGGTCGCCCTAGGAAAGGTTGGAGGGAGGGGGTAAAGGAGGTTTTGTGTGCGAGGGGCTTGGACTTCCAGCGGGCATGCGTGAGCATGTTTGATAGGAGTGAATGGAGACAAATGGTTTTTAATACTTGACGTGCTGTTGGAGTGTGAGCAAAGTAACATTTATGAAGGGATTCAGGGAAACCGGCAGGCCGGACTTGAGTCCTGGAGATGGGAAGTACAGTGCCTGCACTCTGAAGGAGGGGTGTTAATGTTGCAGTTTAAAAACTGTAGTGTAAAGCACCCTTCTGGCAAGACAGTGATGGAGTGAATGATGATGAAAGTTTTTCTTTTTCGGGCCACCCTGCCTTGGTGGGAATCGGCCAGTGTGTTAATAAAATAAAATTTTGATAATAATAATAATAATCACCCCTTGACTAGAAAAAGGTATTGATATCCTAGGTGTGTGTACTTACCTAGATGTAGTCACCAGTTTGTGGTTGTGGGGAGAGTGTCTCAGCTCCTGGCCCTGCCTCTTCCCCTAGGTTCCTTGATGTTGGTGAGGGGCTCTTGATTTAGGAAATTGTATCTGTGCTCCAGTTCCCTGAATTAAGCCTGAATACCTTTCATTCCCCCACATGCGGGTTTAGCGCTCACACATGATTATAATAATTATAATCTCCCCCTAGCTGCTACTGGGTTCATTCTCCTGGTTTCATGAGCTCTCTCTTGTCTGTTAATAAAGCTGTGTATGGATCCTGCCTTTACTGTTTTGCTGTCCAGGTTGTTCCACTTATTGTCCACTCTGAGACTGAAGAAATACTTCCTAACATCCCTGTGACTCATCTGTGTTTTCACTTTCCAGCTGTGTCCTTGTGTTCCTGATTCCCACCTCTTGAACAATCAGTCCCTGTCCACCCTGTCAGTTCCTCTCAGTATTTTGTATATTATCATTGTTATTCCTAGTCCTGTCCTCTGATGTTATCAGACTTAGCTTCTTTACCAATCCTCAGTGGACATACCACTTCGCTGCTAGATTAATCTTATTGCAAACCTTTGCACTTTCTCCAATTTCTTTATGTGTTTGACCAGCTGTGGGTTCCATATGGGTGCTGCGTACTCCAGTATGGACCTCACATATATAGTTTCGTGATTGACTCTACCTACTTACTTAGGGTCAGCGTGGAGGGTGTTCCAGGGGTCAACGCTCCTGCAGCCCGGTCTATGACCAGACCTCCTTGCTTAGGTTTCTGTAAGTCTTAGCTGTGATGAATGGTTTTGAAAACCGAAGAGTTGAAGATTGAGACACTTAGGCAACATACGGGAATCTTTATTTAGGAAACGTTTCGCCACACAGTGGCTTCATCAGTCCAATATAAAGCAGAAAGGTATAAGGAGAGGAGGAGTTTGAGGTAATCAGTCCCTCAATCTTCAACTTGTCGGTTTTCAAAACCATTCATCACAACTGTCAGACACTGCATCATCATGGGATCTTGATACAAAGAATTTTTCAAACTTGTCCAACCTTTGGACGGAGACCTACTTCGACTAGTGGATGGTACCACTATGACCCCGCCTCCGCCCGCTTCACCTCACCTCACTACAGTATATAAGCCACGTCTACGGCCCTATGCTGTACATTCTACAAGATTGATGGACTGAACACATCGACTCCAGGCTGAGGGACTGATTACCTCAAACTACTCATCTCCTTACACCTTTCTGCTTTGTATTGGACTGATGGAGACATTGTGTGGCAAAACGTTTCCTAAATAAAGATTCCCATATGTTGCATAAGTGTCTCAGTCTTCAAGTCTTAGCTATGCTGGAGGTGCATTTGCTGCAGCAGTGATTTAGTTGATGTGCACCTCAGGTGATATGCTTGGAACAAGGCGCACCCTCAGCCCTTGAAGATTTACAGCCTTTTTCACTATAGGTTTTAATTAATTTTTGCTTCTATGTGGACTTACACAATTTAAAACAAATAACACACACAGGAGAACTAGATTTGTGGTGTTTTGGTCTGACTTGAACCTGTGTGCTTATTATTTGTGTATTGTAGATAAATGGTTCAGAGAACATAAAACTGGAGGAGCACTGCAGCAGGCCTACTGGCCTTCTCAAACCCACTTAGCAAAAATATTTGCACAACCCATTATCAATGTTACCCAAAGAATAAGCTTCAACAACCCTGTTATCTCAAGTGCAGTGCTGTATGACCCTGCTGGGTTTAGCGCTTAGTTTCGATTATAACGTTAACTCAAGTACAAGTCCCACTCATATCCAGTGAGAGACTTATGCAACACCTGGCTATCCTTATTGAGGAAACATTTCGCCCATTAGTGGATTACTCAGTCCAGTACAGAGCAGAATGGTTGAAGATCAGACGGAGTTTGAGGTAATCAGTCCCTCAACCTGGGGTCAGTGTTCAGTCCTTCAAGATTGATGGACTGAACATAGTGGCTCCAGGCTCAGGGACTGATTGGACTGAGGAAGTGACTGAACATAGTGGCTCCAGGCTCAGGGACTGATTGGACTGAGGAAGTGACTGAACATAGTGGCTCCAGGCTCAGGGACTGATTGGACTGAGGAAGTCACTGGTGGGCTAAATGTTTCCGCAATAATGATGCCCGGGTCTTGCAGAAGTGTCCAGTCACAGTATTGTTCCACTCACAGTATTGTTCCACTCACAGTATTGTTCCACTCACAGTATTGTTCCAGTCACAGTATTGTTCCAGTCACAGTATTGTTCCAGTCACAGTATTGTTCCAAATCACAGTATTGTTCCACTCACAGTATTGTTCCACTCACAGTATTGTTCCAGTCACAGTATTGTTCCAGTCACAGTATTGTTCCAGTCACAGTATTGTTCCAGTCACAGTATTGTTCCAGTCACAGTATTGTTCCAGTCACAGTATTGTTCCACTCACAGTATTGTTCCACTCACAGTATTGTTCCACTCACAGGATTGTTCCAGTCACAGTATTGTTCCAGTCACAGTATTGTTCCAGTCACAGTATTGTTCCACTCACAGTATTGTTCCAGTCACAGTATTGTTCCAGTCACAGTATTGTTCCACTCACAGTATTGTTCCAGTCACAGTATTGTTCCACTCACAGTATTGTTCCACTCACAGTATTGTTCCAGTCACAGTATTGTTCCAGTCACAGTATTGTTCCAGTCACAGTATTGTTCCACTCACAGTATTGTTCCAGTCACAGTATTGTTCCAGTCACAGTATTGTTCCAGTTACAGTATTGTTCCAGTCACAGTATTGTTCCAGTTACAGTATTGTTCCAGTCACAGTATTGTTCCAGTCACAGTATTGTTCCAGTCACAGTATTGTTCCAGTCACAGTATTGTTCCAGTCAGTGTTGTTCCAGTCACAGTGTTGTTCCACTCACAGTATTGTTCCACTCACAGTATTGTTCCAGTCACAGTATTGTTCCAGTCACAGTATTGTTCCAGTCACAGTATTGTTCCAGTCACAGTATTGTTCCAGTCACAGTGTTCCAGTCAGTGTTGTTCCAGTCACAGTATTGTTCCAGTCACAGTATTGTTCCAGTCACAGTATTGTTCCAGTCACAGTGTTCCAGTCACAGTGTTGTTCCAGTCACAGTATTGTTCCAGTCACAATATTTTTCCAGTCACAGTATTGTTCCAGTCACAGCATTGTTCCAGTCAGTGTTGTTCCAGTCACAGTATTGTTCCAGTCACAGTATTGTTCCAGTTAGTATTGTTCCAGTCACAGTATTGTTCCAGTTAGTGTTCCACTTACAGTATTGTTCCAGTCACAGTATTGTTCCACAGTATTGTTCCAGTCACAGTATTGTTCCACAGTATTGTTCCAGTCACAGTATTGTTCCACAGTATTGTTCCACAGTATTGTTCCAGTCATTGTTCGTCACAGTATTGTTCCAGTCACAGTGTTCCAGTCAGTGTTGTTCCAGTCACAGTATTGTTCCAGTCACAGTATTGTTCCAGTTACAGTAGTGTTCCAGTCACATTGTTGCAGTCACAGTATTGTTCCAGTCACAGTATTGTTCCAGTCACAGTGTTGTTCCAGTCACAGTATTCCAGTCACAGTATTGTTCCAGTCACAGTATTGTTCCAGTCACAGTATTGTTCCAGTCACAGTATTGTTCCACAGTATTGTTCCAGTCACAGTATTGTTCCACAGTATTGTTCCAGTCACAGTATTGTTCCACAGTATTGTTCCAGTCAGTGTTCGTCACAGTATTGTTCCAGTCACAGTGTTCCAGTCACTGTTGTTCCAGTCACAGTATTGTTCCAGTCACAGTATTGTTCCAGTTACAGTAGTGTTCCAGTCACATTGTTGCAGTCACAGTATTGTTCCAGTCACAGTATTGTTCCAGTCACAGTGTTGTTCCAGTCACAGTATTGTTCCAGTCACAGTATTGTTCCAGTCACAGTATTGTTCCAGTCACAGTATTGTTCCAGTCACAGTATTGTTCCAGTTACAGTATTGTTCCAGTTACAGTATTGTTCCAGTGTTGCTGGTGGTCGTGGACCAGGCTTGTCTGGTCAACTAGGTTGTTGTTGCTGGTGGCCCACTGCCCCACATATCCATCACAGCCTGGTTGATCTGGCACCTGGTGAAGATACTTGTCCAGTTTCCTCTTCAAGACTTGTACATTGTTCCAGCAGTGTTTCTGACATCATGGGAAGGCGGGGCCAGGAGCAAGGACCCGACCCCTGCAACTATAATCAGATGAATGCGCTCGCGTGCACACACACACACACACACACACCGAACAGGAAGGCCGAACAGGAAGGAAGGAATTATGAATTATGCTAAGGTCATATCAGACTGCCAAGGAGTGAAAAGGAAGAACAGCTGGGTGCAGATGGAGAGGGTGATAGGTCGAATGCTGAGGCACAACCATCCTATCAAGAGCCACTGGAAAAATCAAGGGAGAAACTGACCACATACAGGCAGGATCCAGAGTCACAGAGGGTGAGGCAATGGGAGGAGGAAAGGGCAAAATCAGTGTTTATCCATGGGCTTCAGGAGAGAGAGGAAAGACACACTGAAAGGCAGCAGGAAGAAAGGAGATTGATAAAATCATCACGGAAATAGGTGAAGAGATGGACGAGATTGTAAATTTTCAGAGAATAAGGGGGTACTCGAAGGGGAGAAACCGACCAATCAAGCTGATTCTCAGGACGGAAACAGTGCGGAACAGGATCCTCCAAGAGAAACCACGGTTGAAATACTCGGAAGAGTACAAGAGGGTGTTCCTAGACAGAGACAGAACACAATCAGAACGACAGCAGCTGAGGGAGAGGACAAAACGAAAGGAGCTAGGAAAAAAGACAAGGATGGAACCAGCAGAGGTCAGTCAGAGCAGAACAGAACAGCAAGGGCAAGCACACACACAACTATTCTCAGAACCATACAAACCTATCACACCATTCCAACACACACTACAATCCATACCCACAGCCTCCACCCAACACCGAGCTATAGAATCCCACAGTATGCTACCAGGTCTCCCACCCTCACAGGCCCCCCAAACCACAGTGTTGGAAAGGAAACTGAAGGTATGGTACACAAACGCTGATGGAATGAAAGAGAGGCATCACCGGACATCATAGCTCTCACAGAAACCAAGCTTACAGGTATGATAACAGATGCCATCTTTCCAATGGGATACCAAATCCTGAGGAAAGACAGAGGGAACGGGGGTGGAGGAGTGGCATTGCTGATCAAAAATCGCTGGAATTTTGATGAGCTGGAGAGAGGAGACAGCGGAGAAGAAAGTGATTACATAGCGGGAACGCTTCACTCTGGAGGTCCCAAGGTGGTAATAGCAGTGATGTATAACCCACCACAGAACAACAGGAGGCCAAGGCAAGAGTATGACGAGAGCAATAGAGTGATGGTTGACACACTGGCTACAGTGGCCAGAAGAGCTCATGCATGCAGGGCAAAGCTCCTGATCATGGGTGACTTTAACCACAAGGAGATCGATTGGGAGAACTTGGACCCGCATGGGGCCAAGATACATGGAGGGCTAAGATGATGGAGGTGGTACTGGAAAACTTCATGTACCAACACGTAAGGAATAGAGGAGAGGATGAACCAGCAAGGCTGGACTTAGTATTCACCTTGAGTAGTGCAGATATCGAGGACATCACATATGAAAGACCCCTTGGGGCCAGTGACCATGTGGTTTTCAGCTTCGAATACACAGCAGAGCTACAAGTGGAGGGAGAAGCAGGAAGGCCAGGAAGAATGAAGCCAAACTACAAGAAAGGGGACTACACAGGAATGAGGAACTTCCTGAACGGGGTTCAGTGGGACAGAGAACTGGCAGAGAAGCCAGTTAATGAGATGATGGAATATGCAGCAACAAAATGCAAGGAGGCTGAGGAGAGGTTTGTACCCAAGGGTAACAGGAATAATGAAAAAGCCAGGATGAGCCCATGGTTTACCCAAAGGTGCAGGGAGGCAAAAACCAAGTGTGCTAGGGAATGGAAGAAATATAGAAGGCAAAGGACCCAGGAGAATAAGGAGAGCAGTCGTAGAGCCAGAAACGAATATGCACAGATAAGAAGGGAGGCCCAAAGACAATATGAAAATGACATAGCAGCGAAAGCCAAATCTGACCCGAAACTGTTGTACAGCCACATTAGGAGGAAAACAACAGTCAAGGACCAGGTAATCAGGCTAAGGAAGGAAGGAGGAGAGACAAGAAATGACCGTGAAGTATGTGAGGAACTCAACAAGAGATTCAAAGAAGTGTTCACAGAGGAGACAGAAGGGGCTCCAGAAAGACGGAGAGGTGGGGCACACCACCATGTGCTGGACACAGTACACACAACCGAGGAAGAAGTGAAGAGGCTTCTGAGTGAGCTAGATACCTCAAAGGCAATGGGGCCAGATAACATCTCCCCATGGGTATTGAGAGAGGGAGCAGAGGCGCTGTGTGTACCCCTAACAACAATATTCAATACATCTATCGAAACAGGGAGATTGCCTGAGGCATGGAAGACAGCAAATATAGTCCCAATCTTTAAAAAAGGACCCCTCAAGGAAGGTTCCTTGATGCTGGTGAGGGGCTCTTGATCTAGGGAACTGGATCTGTGCTCCAGTTCCCTGAGTTAAACCTGAATACCTTCCATCCCTCCCCCAAGCACTATAATCCTATGGGTTTAGTGCTTCCCCCTTGATTATAATAATAATAATTTAAAAAAGGAGACAGACATGAAGCATTAAACTACAGACCAGTGTCACTGACATGTATAGTATGCAAAATCATGGAGAAGATTATCAGGAGAAGAATGGTGGAACACCTAGAGAGGAACGATCTCATCAACAGCAGCCAACATGGTTTCAGGGACGGGAAATCCTGTGTCACAAACCTACTGGAGTTCTATGACATGGTGACAGCAGTAAGACAAGAGAGAGAGGGGTGGGTGGATTGCATATTCTTGGACTGCAAGAAGGCGTTTGACACAGTTCCACACAAGAGATTGGTGCAAAAACTGGAGGACCAAGCAGGGATAACAGGGAAGGCACTACAATGGATCAGGGAATACTTGTCAGGAAGACAGCAGCGAGTCATGGTACGTGGCGAGGTGTCAGAGTGGGCACCTGTGACCAGCGGGGTCCCACAGGGGTCAGTCCTAGGACCAGTGCTGTTTCTGGTATTTGTGAACGACATGACGGAAGGAATAGACTCTGAGGTGTCCCTGTTTGCAGATGACGTGAAGTTGATGAGAAGAATTCACTCGATCGAAGACCAGGCAGAACTACAAAGGGATCTGGACAGGCTGCAGACCTGGTCCAGCAATTGGCTCCTGGAGTTCAATCCCACCAAGTGCAAAGTCATGAAGATTGGGGAAGGGCAAAGAAGACCGCAGACGGAGTACAGTCTAGGGGGTCAGAGACTACAAGCCTTACTCGAAGAAAAAGATCTTGGGGTGAGTATAACACCAGGCACATGTCCTGAAGCACACATCAACCAAATAACTGTTGCAGCATATGGGCGCCTAGCAAACCTCAGAACAGCATTCCGACATCTTAATAAGGAATCGTTCAGGACCCTGTACACCGTGTACGTTAGGCCCATATTGGAGTATGCGGCACCAGTTTGGAACCCACACCTAGCCAAGCACGTAAAGAAACTAGAGAAAGTGCAAAGATTTGCAACAAGACTAGTCCCAGAGTTAAGAGGTATGTCCTACGAGGAGAGGTTAAGGGAAATCAACCTGACGACACTGGAGGACAGGAGAGATAGGGGGGACATGATAACGACATACAAAATACTGAGAGGAATTGACAAGGTGGACAAAGACAGGATGTTCCAGAGATTGGACACAGTAACACTGGGACACAGTTGGAAGTTGAAGACACAGATGAGTCACAGGGATGTTAGGAAGTATTTCTTCAGCCACAGAGTAGTCAGTAAGTGGAATAGTTTGGGAAGCGATGTAGTGGAGGCAGGATCCATACATAGCTTTAAGCAGAGGTATGATAAAGCTCACGGTTCAGGGAGAGTGACCTAGTAGCGATCAGTGAAGAGGCGGGGCCAGGAGCTCAGACTCGACCCCCGCAACCTCAACTAGGTGAGTACAACTAGGTGAGTACACACACACACACACACACACACACATTTTCCTAGACTGCAGGAAGGCCTTTGACACAGTTCCCCACAAGAGATTAGTGCAGAAGCTGGAGGATCAGGCGCATATAACAGGGAGGGCACTGCAGTGGATCAGGGAATACCTGACAGGGAGGCAACAACGAGTCATGGTACGTGAAGAGATATCACAGTGGGCGCCTGTGACGAGCGGGGTCCCACAGGGGTCAGTTCTAGGACGAGTGCTATTTTTTGATATAATGCAACGACATGATGGAAGGAATAGACTCTGAAGTGTCCCTGTGCAGAGATTGAAGATGATGAGAAGAATAATCGGATGAGGATGAGGCAGGACTTGCAAAGAGACTGGACATTTTTTACCCAGAAACTGGCTTCTCGAATTCAATCTGCAAAGCAAAGTCATAAAGATGGAGGGGCAAAGAAGACTCTCCTACAGAGTATAAAAAAGCTAGTGTGAAAAGACTACAATACCTCACTCAGGGAGCAAAGACCTTGGGGTGACCATAACACGAGCACGTCACCTGGAGGCACACATCAACCAAATAACTGCTCAGCATACGGGAGCCTGGCAACCTAGGATAGCGTTCCGATACCTTAATAAGGAACGTTCAAAGACAATGTACACAGTGTATTTCAGGCCTCATACGGGAGTAACAGCACCAGTCTGGAACCCACACCTGGTCAAGCACGTCAAGAAGATAGAGAAATACAAAGTAAGCAACAAGGCTAGTCCCAAATCGGGGAATGTCGTACGAGGGAAAGGTTGAGGGAAATCGACTGACGATCACAGGAGGAGGAGAAGTCAATGGGAGACATGATAACGACAAGCAAGATACTGCGGGGAATAGACAAAGGTGGACAGAGATAGGATGTTCCAGAGAGGGGACACAGAAACAAGGGGTCACAACTGGAAGCTGAAGACTCAGACGAGTCACAGGGATGTTAGGAAGTATTTCTTCAGTCCTAGAGTCGTCAGGAAGTGGAATAGCCTAGCAAATTAAGTAGTGGAGGCAGGAACCATACATAGTTTTAAGAAGAGGTATGACAGCTCGGAGCGAGAGGGAGAGGACCTAGTAGCGATCAGTGAAGAGGCGGGGACAGGAGCTGAGTCTCGACCCCTGCAGCCACAATTAGATGAGTACACACAAATCAACCTGACAACACTAGAGGACAGGAGAGATAGGGGGGACATGATAACGACATACAAAATACTGAGAGGAATCAACAAGGTGGACAGATACAGGATGTATCCAGAGATGTGACACAGCAACAGGGGACACAGCAACAGGTGCAACAGCAACAAGGTACACAACAACAAGGGACACAGCAACAAGGGGACACAGCTAACAAGGGACACAGCAAACAAGGGGACACACAAAGGGACATAGCAACAAAGGGAACACAGCAACAAGGTGACACAGCGGGACAGCCAACAAGGGACACATCAAGGACACAGCAACAAGGGGACACAGCAACAAGGGACACAGCAACAAGGGACAACAGCAACAAGGGGACACAAGCAACAAGGGACACAACAATAAGGGGACACACAGCAACAAGGGGACACAACAACAAGTACAAGGGACCCGACCAGGGGACACAACAACAAGGTGACACAGCAACAAGGGGACACAACAAACGGACACAACAACAAGGGGACACAGCAACAAGGGAACCATCAACAAGGGGGGACACAGCAACAATGGGGACACAGCAACATGGGACAACACAACACGGGACACAGCAACAAGGGGTCACAGCAACAAGGGGACACAGCAACAATGGGACACAACAACAAGGGGACACAACAAGGGTCCAGCAACAAGGGGAACACACCAAGGGGTCACAGCAACAAGGGCACACAGCAACAAGGATGACACAGCAACAAGGGACACAGCAACAAGGGGACAACAAACGCAAAAAACCCCATGGGGGGGACACAAGGGACACAGCAACAAGGGGACACACAAAAAAGGGGACAGCCAGGCAACAAGGGACACAACAGCAAGGGGACACCAAAGACAACAAGGACATAACAACAAGTGGACACAACAACAAGGGGACACAGGCAGAAGGGACACAGCAGGAAGGACACAGCAGGAAGGGGTACACAGCAACAACGACACAAAAAAAGGGGACACAGTAGCAAGGACACAAAAACAAGGGGTCCACAACAACAAAAGGGACACTCAACGCAAGGGGACGCAACAACAAGGGACACATACAACAAGGGACTCAACAACAAGGGGACACAGCAAACAAGGGGACACAGAAAAAGGGGAACACAGTAATGGAAGTTGAAGACACAGAATGAAAATCACAGGGATGTTAGGAAGTATTACATCAGTTCTAAGTCGTCAGAATGGAATAGCCTAGCAAGTGAAGTAGTGGAGGGCAGGAAACCGATACATAGTTTTAAGAGGTATGACAAAAGCTCAGGAAGCATAGAGGGAGAGGACCTATAGCGATCAGTGAAGAGCGGGACAGAGCTGAGTTCCTCGACCCCTGCACCCACAATAGTAAGTACACACAATGCAACCTGGACGACACTGGATGACATGGAGAGATGGGGGACATATAACGACATACAAAATACCTGAAGAATCAACAAGGTGGACAGATACAGGATGTTCCAGAGCTGTGACACATCAACAAGGGACACAGCAACAAAAGGGACACAGCAACAGGGGACACAACAACAAGGGAACACAGCAACAAGGGACTACAGCAACAAGGGACACAGCAACAAGGGGACACATCAACAAGGGTAACACAACAAGGGGAACACTAGCAACAAGGGACACAGCAACAAGGGGACACAGCAACAAGGGGACACAGCAACAAGGGGACACAGCAACAAGGTGACACAACAATAAGGGGACACAGCAACAAGTGGACACAACAGCAAGGGGACACAACAAACAAGGGACACAGCAACAAGGGACACAACAAAGGGACACAACAACAATGGGACACAGCAAAAAGGACACATCACAAGGGGACACAGTGCAACAAGGGACACAACAAGGGTCACAGCAACAAAGGAACAGCAACAAGGGACACAGAAACAAGGGGACAACAGTAACAGGGGACACAATAACATAGGGTCACAACAACAAGGGGACCACAACAACAATGGGGCACAAACATCAAGGGAACACAACAAGGGACACAGCAACCACGGGACAAACAGCAGCAAGGGGACACAGCAACAAAGGACAAAGCAACAAGGGGACACAGCAGCAAGGGGACACTGCAGCAAGGGGACACAACAACAAGGGGACACACAACAAGGGGACACAAAAGGAGACACAACAACAAGGGGACACAGAAACAATGGTGACACAGCAACAAAGGGAACACAAAACAAGGGGACACAGCAACAGGGAACACAGCAAACATGGGGACAACAGCAACAAGGGGACACAGCAACAAGGGTACACAGCAACAAGGGACACAGCAACAGGGGACACTGCAAGCATGGGGACACGAGCAACATGGGGGAACACAAACAACAACAAGGGGAAACAACAGCAACAATGGGACCAAGCAACAAAGGACACAGCAACAAGGGGACAACGAGCACAAGGGTGACCACAGCAACAAGGGGACACAGCAACAAGGAAGGGGACACAGTAACAAAGGACACAGCAACAAGGGGACACATGAGCAACAAGGGACACAGTTGGAAGTTGAGAGACAACAGATGAATCACAGGGATGTTAGAGGAAGTATTTATTCAGCCACAGAGTTTGTCAGGAAGTGGAAAATAGTCTGGCAAGTGATGAGTGGAGGCAGAACCAACATAGCTTTAAGGAAGAGGTATTATAAAGCTCAAAGGAGCAGGAGAGTGAACAAGTAGCCGACCAGTGAAGAGGCGTTGCCCAGGAGCTAGGAGAATCGAACCTCTGCAAACCACAATTAGGTGAGTACAACAAACAAACACCGCCCACAACTCCACCTCAAATCTCAATGTTTTATTTCCGCCCAAAAAACATATCCAACTCTTCACTATATAATACATCTCAAGAATACTCTTAAGTCATCGCAAATTCTTTATAACGAAGGATATTTACGGAATTAATTACGGTCATCACCTAGAACCTCGATCTATAGCCAATCAAGCGCCAAGAAGCCGAGAGGAACTGACCAATGAGCTGCCATGGTTGATGGCAAGAGCCAATAGGAGGATATTCCGGAGTGAATTGACCAATGAGGACGAGGATCCAGGCGGTCAAGGACCCCCTGAGAATTGAGTTTCCCCGTCAGAGTGGTTGTGGCAGCCAGGCTGGACGGGTCTCAGGCGGGCAGCTCCTCAACCATCACCACCACCACACTATGGTCAGTAATATTAGGTTTCAAGACTATCTGCTACACCAGGGTCATTAAGACAAGTCTACTACACCAGGGTCATTAAGACAATGCTACTACACCAGGGTCATTAAGACAAGTCTACTACACCAGGGTCATTAAGACAAGGCTACTACACCAGGGTCATTAAGACAAGGTTACTACACCAGGGTCACCAAGACAAGTCTACTACACCAGGGTCACTAAGACAAGTCTACTACACCAGGGTCATTAAGACAAGTCTACTACACCAGGGTCATTATGACAAGCCAGCTACTACACAGGCCCCATTAAGACAAGCTACTACAACCAGGTCAGTAAACAAGCTACTACACCAGGTCATTAAGACCAGTCTACAACAACCAGGGTCTTAATACAAGGCACTTACACCAGGGTCCCATAAGTCAAGGCTACTAACACCACGTCCCATTAAGACAAGTCTACTACCCCAAGGTCATTAACACAAGTCTACTACACCAGGTCCAGTAAGACAAGGTCTACTACACCTGGGCATTAAGAACAAGTACTACTACACAGGTCATAAGACAAGGCTACTACACCAGGGTCATTAAGTCAAAAGGCTACTACACCAGGTCATTAAGTCAAGGCTACTACACCAGGTCATTAAGACAAGGCTACTACACCACGGTCATTAAGACAAGGCTACTACACCAGGGTCATTAAGACAAGCTACTACATCCAGCCCCTCAAGGAAGGTTCCCCTTGATGTAGGTAAGGGGCTTTTGATTTAGGGAATTTGGGATCTGTGCTCCAGTTCCCCGAATTAAGCCTGAATGCCTTCCACATCCCCCCCCCGCAGGCGCTGTATAATCCTCCAGGTTTAGCGCTTCCCCCTTGATATAATAAATATACTACACCAGGGTCATTAGACATAGGCTACTATACACCAGCAGGGTCATGAAGTCTACTACACCAGGGTCATTAAAGACAAGTCTAACTACACACAGGGTCAATTAAGACAAGTCCTAAACACCATGTCACTAAGTCTACTTACTTACACCATGGTCACTAATACAAGTCTACTTCACCCAGGGTCATTAAACACGGCTACTGACAGCGAGGGTCAGTTAAGAAACAATCTATCTACAGCAGGTCATTAAGAACAAGGCTACTAAAACCAGGGTCATTTAAGACAAGCTACAACAACGGGTCAGGGTCATTAAGACAAGCTACAACAACCAATGTCATTAAGACAAGGCTACTACACAAGGGTCATTAAGACCAGGCACTACTCCAGGGTCCATTAAGACAAGTTCTACTACACCAGGTCACTAAGTCTACTACACCAGGGTCACAAAACAAGTCTAACTACAAAAGGGTCTTAAAAAAAAAGGCTACACACCAGGGGCATTAAACAATCCTACACCGGGGCATTAAAACAAGGCTACTTTCACCAGGGTCACTAAGACAAGTTACTACACCAGGGTCATTAAGACAAGGTTTTACTACCGGCATTAAAGACAAAAGGGTACTACACCAGGGTCATTAAGACAAGGCTACTACACCAGGGTCTTTAAAGACAAGGGCTACTTACACCAGGGTTAATAAGACAAGGCTACTACACCAGGGTCATTAAGACAAGTCTACTACACCAGGGTCATTAAGTCAAGGCTACTACACTAGGGTCATTAAGACAAGGCTACTACACCAGGGTCATTAAGACAAGTCTACTACACCAGGGTCATTAAGACAAGTCTACTACACCAGGGTCATTAAGTCAAGGCCTAAAACCAGGGTCATTAAGACAAGCACTACTACACCAGAGTTCATTAAGACAAGTCTACTACAAACCCGGACATTAAGGTCAAAGGCTACTACCCAGGGTCTATTAGGACAAGGGCTACTACACAGGGTCATTTTAGACAAGTCCTACTTTACACCAGGGTCCATTAAGTCAAGGGGTACTACACTAGGGTCTTTTAAAACAGGCTACTAACCAGGGTCATTAAGACAAGTCTACTACACCAGGGTCATTAAGACAAGTCTACTACACCAGGGTCATTAAGTCAAGGCTACTACACCAGGGTCATTAAGACAAGGCTACTACACCAGAGTCATTAAGACAAGTCTACTACACCAGGGTCATTAAATCAAGGCTATACACAGGGTCATTTAAAACAAGGCTACTACACCAGGGTCATTAAGACAACTCTACTACACCAGGGTCATTAAGACAAGGCTACTACACCAGGGTCATTAAGACAAGTCGGCTACACCAGGGTCATTAAGACAAGGCTACTACACCAGGGTCATTAAGACAAGGCTACTACACCAGGGTCATTAAGACAAGGCTACTACACCAGGGTCATTAAGACAAGTCTACTACACCAGGGTCATTAAGACAAGGCTACTACACCAGGGTCATTAAGACAAGGTTACTACACCAGGGTCATTAAGACAAGTCTACTACACCAGGGTCATTAAGACAAGCTACTACACCAGGGTCATTAAGACAAGTCTACTACACCAGGGTCATTAAGACAAGGCTACTACACCAGGGTCATTAAGACAAGGCTACTACACCAGGGTCATTAAGACAAGGCTACTACACCAGGGTCATTAAGACAAGGCTACTACACCAGGGTCATTAAGACGAGGCTACTACACCAGGGTCATTAAGACAAGGCTACTACACCAGGGTCATTAAGACAAGGCTACTACACCAGGGTCATTAAGACAAGGCTACTACACCAGGGTCATTAAGACAAGGCTACTACACCAAGGTCATTAAGACAAGGCTCTACACCAGGGTCATTAAGACACAGGTCTAAGCTACACCAGGTCCATTAAGACTAAGGCTACTACCACCAGGGTCATTAAGACAAGGCTACTACAACTATTGACATTAAGACAAGGATACTAGCCCCAGGGTTTCAATAAGACAAGGCTACTAACCCAGGTCATTAAGCAAGGCTTACTACACCAGGTCATTAGACAATGCTACTACACCAGGGACATTAGACACCAAGACTACACCAGGGTCATTAAGACTAGTTAATGTTTTTCCTGCTGTACACAATACCTGTGAAGGCATGTTTCTTGGTGAATTAGTACAGGTACAGAAAGACTGTTGCTATAAACATAAATTGCCAGGGCAACACCATCAAAGCGGACAAAAAAAAAAAAAAAAAAAGAGAAAAAAAAAAAAAAAAAGAATTTAAAAAAAAAAAGAAAAAAAAAAATACAAAACATCCAGTCGCAATGGAAAACCTTGGTATTAGCCACTTCCACTCATATGGGAGGTTTTTTAGTGCCAGGAAAAGGAAAAAAAAAACTGGCAATGAAAATTGCAGAGAATTCGTACACTTAGACAAAATCCAGTCGTTCAATTCCTGGAGTGGAAACCACAGTCGTAATGGCCTCCACTCCAAACCAACAGATACAGAAACTAAAAGCCGAAAAAAAATCCCCACCCACTAAACCTAACAATATCCACCAGTCCGATGAGACATTCTACTTTGCAAATATAAAGGGTCTAAAGCCAGCTACAACAACAAAATACCTTTCACATCCGTGACTGCTTGCAGAGGGCAAAGCAATGTTCGCGGGCTTTCATCCACTGAGACCCACATAAAGGCTCACTTGGACAACGAAATATGTGATCCCAGGTTTTACAAACCTAGGGAGACTCAGTATGTGGAACAGAGTGAACAGGCAAAAGGGGATGGGTTGGGTTGGCCTTTACATTGCAGAGTCCCTTGTATTTGCATCAGAACTGCTTAATGCCTCAAATGATGGTAGTAGAAGTTTTTAGCAGTAAAGGTCGAGAACCAAAACCGAGTCATTGGTGGTAGTCTACTAGCCTCCAGAGATTCCAACATCCCAGCAATTCCAGGACAGCTGTTAAAAATTGACCACTGTCTGAAAATCTATCCCAAGCTCCTGCACCCTACATCTTGCTCCGGGGGGATTTCAACTTAAGGCACCTAAAAAGGAGGATATAGCAAATTAATATTGTTTGCAGTAATAACACCAGAAGGCAGCTCTGATGGAAAACTCACAACTCACACGATCTTTAAATCTCCTGCACAAAATTCAATTTAGGAACCAGCAAATAATAGAGCCTACTAAGACCTCATCTTCACTAACAATGATGAACTGATAAAAATATCACAATCAAAAACAATATACTCAGATCACAACATAATTGAGGTTCAGTCATGTATGCGCGGGAGCCCTAAAACATACCGACATAATGAGACTATCCACGAGGGAGGCATTCACCAAATTCAACTTCACTAACAAAAACATAAAGTGAGACCAAGTAAACCAAGTCCTAACCGATATAGGAGCTGGGAAGATATACTAAGCAACACAGACCCCAACTTATGCCTATAAGAGAATAACTTGGTGCACTCGATGTATGCACAAGGCTTATTCCTCTAAGAAAAAGGAAGGAGTAGATGTAAAATAGAAAGAGTCAGTGCTCCCTTTACACAGCGACGAAAAGAATAACAGAGTCGTCTAAAAGAGGTTCAATATATCTGAAATGCGTGGGAGACAACTGGTCATTAGAAATAGCAAGCATTCGAATTTAAGCTAAGGAATCTTATATAGTCAGGAATCGTGGGAAGAACTAAAAGCCAATATAAGAGTTAAAATGAAATCGAAAGAAAACCCAAAAGGTATTTCTTCTCCCTATGCCAAACCACATTAAGAAGTCGATAAACAGCGTCCAGTATTATTTGGGGCCCGCTACTTAACAAAGATGGGGTCCTACACTGATGACATGCAAGGAAATGAATTGACTACTCAATTTCCCAATAAAGACTCATTTTTAACCAAGCCGCTAACCAGACATGGAGAGTCGAAGATCAAAATGAATTTTTATGAAGAGCCCACAAAATTTGGTTAACACAAAGCCGTATCCGATGTTATCCTACGCCAAATGACATATCGAACAGGTGATAAAAAGACGATGCCCATGCACTTCTGCCCCCCCAGGCCAGACCAATGGAACTCCGTGTTCATGCAAGAACTGCAAGAAGCCCCTTATCACACCTTATCCATCCAATGGAGAGGGAGGGCATGGACACGGGGGTCGTCCCACATTTTACTAACTAAAAAAACAAAACAGACTAGCCCCACTTCCACAGAGTGGGCAGTAAAGCAACAGCAAAGAACTACAGACCGATAGCACTAACATCCCATACATAAAAAAAAAATCTTTGAAAGAGTCCTAAGAAGCAAGTATCACCTTTCGTCCATCTAGAAACCCCTCAGTTACACAACCCGAGGGGAGGCAACATGGGTTTAGGAACAGGACGCGTCCTGTTGTCTCAACGTTTGATCACTTACGACAAGGTCCTAAATGCACTAAGAAGACAAAAAGAATTGCAGATGTAATAATTACAGACCTTTGCCAAAAGCCTCGACAAGTGTGACCATGAGCGAAATAACCGCCAAAATGCGTTCTAAAGAATAACAGGAAAAGTCGGTCCATGATCTATAATTTCCTCACTAACGAGAACCCACAGAGTAGTCGTGTCAACAGAGTAAATTCCCGAGGCAGGCTACGGTGAAAAGCTCTGTTCCATCACAATGCACAGTAGCTCGCTCCCTATTATCTTGCTCCTCAATCCTTAAATCCGACATAGACAAGTAAGTCCATCCACAAAGACGACAGCACACCAATGGATATGGTTAGGTCTCTTTGCCGATGAGACACCCTAGCTGCATCTGCATACATTTGTCCTCCCTTTGCAGACACTGCAAGTATCTCCCCAAGCGGATATCAACAAAATCTTTCAGTGGGCTGCAGAAAACAAAGAATGAAAGTTACTGAAACGATGATAAATTTCAATACGTACACATAGGAAAATAAAACTTCATCAGAGTACAAAAACGCAATTCTAGCCACAAAAAATAGAGCGAAACACCAAGCGTCAAAACCTGGAGTGATCATGTCCGGGAGATCTCACCTTCAATGACCAAAACATTGGTAAACAATCCGAATCTGCTAGAAAAATTACAGGATGGATAAAGAGAACGTCTTCAAACTAGGGATGGCCAATCCCATGATGACACAGCTTCAGTCACTTGTTCTATCTAGGCTGGAATATATCTGCAACACTAT
Source organism: Cherax quadricarinatus (assembly GCF_026875155.1). Classification (NCBI taxonomy): domain Eukaryota; kingdom Metazoa; phylum Arthropoda; class Malacostraca; order Decapoda; family Parastacidae; genus Cherax; species Cherax quadricarinatus. The sequence goes on along the minus strand of NC_069489.1, from coordinate 14,310,860 downwards.
CAGCACCTTTCAAGGCAGGTGAAATTGCTGAATCCTAGAAAAATGTACAGAGAACCTTCAACGCGCTAAGAAAACGGAAGATAAAACACCTCAAATAACGTTAAGCGCTTAGGATCCAAAACCCCTGTATTCCCGAGGAACGCAGGCGAGAGAGATACATAAGTTAAATACACCTGGAAAATTCCTAGAGGACTAGTACCGAACTTGCACACTGAAATCACTCACTACGAAAGCAAAAGACTTGGCAGATCCGGATGCCACCATCCCTCAATGGAAAAGCAGGGTGTCACAAGCCCGTAAGAGACCAAACAATTCAGTGTCAGGGTCCCGAGACTGTTTTTCAAAACTGGCCTCCCAGCACACATTAATGGGGATTTACCAACAGACTCCCTGGCAGTCTTCAAGCTGGCACCGGACAAGCCCCACTAAAGTCAGTTCCTGATCAGCCGGCTGTGGCTCGTAACTTTGGGTTTGCGTTCGAGCTGCCACGACAGGAACAAAAAACAGAAAAAAAGTAACAGCCAGGTTGAAATCAGGCATCTGATACAGATTCCACCATGAGGCCTGGTCGCCGACAGACCGGGCCACGGCGGGGGGGCGTTGCCCCCGAACCTCGCTCTCCAGGTAAACTCCAGACACCTCAACATCTGGCGTATCTGTACAGATGTTTTTGGCCATCCAGTGGCTTATCAATACCATGGACACAGGAATGTGAAGAACTGAGAAAAAAACTATATATAGCAGTACGCTGGAAGATTAGGTAGTCAGTCCCTCACCTGGAGTCGATGTGGATAGGTCTGTCAAGAATTATGAGCTGAACGACTGAGATTCCAGGCTGAGGGACTGATTGCCTTAAACTTATTTATCTTCTACCTTTCTCCTGTCAACGACTGATGAGAAACCTATCTGGCTGGCGAAAACACCCGTGGGCCTGGTGGCAAAAGCTCTCCCTTCAAGGCGCGAGGGGTCTGGCTCCGATTCCCTGCGAGGGGTAGAAACATTATGGTGTTTTTGTAATAGCGCGGTTGTCTGTGCAAGGCCATTCACAAAAATGGGTACCTGGGTATAGTGGACTGGTGTGGGTGGCATCCTGTGTTTAGTAGTAGCTGGTGTTGTGATGGCATCCTGGGTATTAAATTGTGGACCTGGGTGGGTGGCATCCTGGGTATAAGTGGACTGGTGTGGGGGGTGGCATCCTGGGTGTTAGTGGACTGGTGTGGTGGCGAATCCTGGGTATTAGTGGACTGGTGTGGGTGGCCATCCTGGGTATATATTGACTGGTGTGGGATGGCAAAACTAAAAAAAATCCTGGGTGTTAGTGGGACTGGTGTGGGTGGCATGCCTGGGTGTTAGTGGACTGGTGTGGGAGGCATCCTGGGTATTAGTGACAGGTGTGGGTTGGCATCCTGGGTGTTATAGGACTGGTGTGGGTGGCAATCCTGGGTGTTATAGTGGACTGTGTGGGTGGCATCCTGGGCTGTTAGAGTACTGGTGTGTGGTCCAATCCTGGTTGTGGTGGAGTGGTGGGGTGGCACCCTGGTTTAATGATGTTGGAGTTTGTGTGGAAGGTGTGGGGGGTGGTGATGGGTGGGGGGTGTGTGATTGGTAGGTAGGCAAGATGACAGTGTAGTGTGTTGTGCCATCCTGTATGTAATACGCTGGACAGGAGAGGGATGCATCCGTAGGTTATTATCCGGATAAGAGGAAGTTAGATGGTTTGTGGGGAAGACAGTAGTTTGTTGTCAGTCAGCGGTTTCCTGGGAGTGGGTTGTTAATTGGAACTGGTTGTGGTTGCAACCTGGGTGTTGGGGTAGTGTACTGGTGTGGGTGGCTCCTGGGCTGTTAGTTTAGCTGGTGGGGTGCATCTGGGGGTTAGTGACTGTTTGGGTGGCAATCCTGGTGTGTTAGTTGTGACTGGTGTGGGTGGTTATCCTGGGGTTAAGTACTGGTGTGGGGGGGGGCAGTGCCTGGTGTTTAGTGGGACTGGTGTGGTTGGCCAATCCTGGGTGTAGTGGTGACGGTGTGGGTGGCATCCTGGGAGGGATAGTGACTGGTGTGGTGGGCAACCTAGGGTGTTATTGGACAGGTGCTGGGTGTCACCTAGGGTGTATAGTGACTGGTGTGGGTGTGCATCCCTGGGTGTTAAGTTGGGGGACTGGTTCTTGGTGGCACCCTGGGTGATAGTGGACTGGTGTGGGTCCCATCCAGGGAGTTAGTGGACTGGTGAGGGCGTCACATCCCTGTGCTTCTCTCCTTATTAGTTCCTCGGTGATCGAAATGGTCGTACCAGAAATAATCGTGAATAATGCATATAAAGAAATGAAGAGTGGTAAAGCACACACAAGACCATGTGGGAACTCCAGTGCAATGTTTGGGGGGTGGGTCGTGTATCTGGTCTGTAATAATTGAAATTATATTCGGCCAGCCAGTGGCTTCTGTCAGTCCATTGCAGTATAAAGGTGGAATATGTTTGGTGCTATCAAGTCCCCTCAGCTCTGGAGTTATTTTTTCCGTGTTCTGGCCAAAACATTGTTGACGAAAGTGCAGCAAGTTAGGTTAGGGTTATGTAATGTTAGTAGGAAACAGGGACAAAGTGTTTTTACCTGATCGTGTCTTTACATGATGAGCCACAGTTGCAGCAGCTTTTAGTCATCGACCGAGGCCTTCCAGACTGGCTCACACTCCACCCTTAATCAATTAATGTTTTGATTTTATTAACCAGGGTGTTTAGTCCTCACCTAAAACAACCTGCTGTCAGGTTCCAACTAGCAGTAAGTAAGGTACCTGGGTGTTAGTCTACCTTACACCTCTTGTCATTGTTCACGATAACTAGCAGTAAGTAGGTACCTTGGAGTAGTCACCATACAACCTGCTGTCAGTGTTCACCTAGCAGTAAGTAGTACCTGGGTGTAGTCACCATACACCTGCTGTCAGTGTTCCACCTAGCAGAAAAAGTAGGTACCTGTGGTGTTAGTCACCTTACACCTGCGTCAGAGTTCACTGAAAACCTAGCAGTAAGTTAGGTAACCCTTGGTGTTATGTCACCATTCACCTGCTGTCATTGTTTCACCTATCAGTAAAAGTAGGTACCTGGGTGTAGTTACACCTGCTGTCATTGTTTCAACCTATCAGTAAGTAGGTACCTGGTTGTTATTTACACCTGCTTTCAGAGTTCCACCTATCAGTAAGTAGTACTGCTGGTGGTTAGTTTACAACCTGCTGTCAGTCGTTCACCTAGCAGTACGTAGGTACCTTTATGGGTTTTATTTATACACCTGCTGTCAGTGTTCACCTAGCAGTAAGTAAGGTACCGTGGTGTTAGTCACCTTACAACCTGCTGTCAGTGTACCCCCTAGCAGTAAGTAAGGTACCTGGGTGTTTAGTTCCACCTAAACAACCTGCTGTCAGTGTTCCACCTAGCAGTAAGTAGGTACCTGGGTGTTAGTTACAAACCTGCTGTCAGTGTTCACCTACATTAAGTAGGGTACCTGGGTGTTAGTACGACCTTACACCTGCAGTCAGTGTTCACACTACAGTAAAGTAGGTACCTGGGTGTTTAGTCAACCTTAACACCTGCTGTCAAGTGTTCCCTAGCAGTAAGGTAGTTGTTACCTGGGTGTTATTTACAACCTGCTTTCAGTGTTCACCTAGCAGTAAGAAGTAACCTGGGTGTTAGTCACCTTACACCTGCAGTCAGTGGTTTACACTAGCAGTAAGTAAGGTACCTGGGTGTTAGTCACCCTTAACACCTGCGTCAGAGTTCACATAGCAGTAAGTAGGTACCTGGGTGTTAGTTACACCTGCTCTGTCAGTGTTCACCTATGCAGTAAGGTAGTTACCTGGGTTTAGATACACCTGCTGTCAGTGTTCACGCTAGCAGTAGTAGTACCTGGGTGTTAGTTACCCACAGCTGTCAGTGTTTCACTCTAGCCAATTCAGTAGGGTACCTGGGTTTTAGTTTACACCGCGTCAGTGTACACCCTAGCCTAAGTAGGTTACCTGGGTGTTAGTTACACCTGCAATCAGTGTCACGCTAGCAGTAAGGTTCGTAGTTACCTGGGAGTTAGTTACTACCTGCTGTCACAGTGTTCACACTAGGTCAGTAAAAGTAGGTTCCTGGGGAGGTTGAGTCACATTACACCTGCTGTCAGTGTTCACGACTAGCAGTAATATGTACCTGGGGTGTTAGTCCAACCCTTACCACCTGCTGTCAGTGTTCACCTTAGCAAAAAGTAGTACCTGTGGTGATAGATTATACACCTGTCTTTCATTTCACCTAGCAGTAAGTAGGTACGCTGGGGTTAGTTATACCTGCTGTCAGTGTTCACCTAGCAGGTAATTAGGTAACCTGGGGTGTTAGATTACAAACCTGTTGTCAGTGTTTCACCTAGCCGTAAGTATGTACTCCCTGGGTGTTTAGTTACAACCTGCTGTCATGTTCACCTATGGCAGTAAGTAGGTACCTGGGTTGTTAGTCAAACTTAACACCTGCGTCATGTGTTCCGCTAGCAGTAAGTAGGTACCGGGGTGTTAAGTTACACCTGATTTGTCAGTGTTCACCTAGCGTAATAGTACCTGGGTGTTACGACCTTGCTGATCAAGTGTTCCCTAGCATAAGTAGGTACGCAGGGTGTTTAGGTTACACCTGCCTGTCAGTGTTCTTCTAGCAGTGAAGTTAGTTACCTGGGAGTTTAGTACACCTCTGTCAAGTGTTCACCTAGCAGTAAGTAGGTACCATGGGTGTTAATTGTTACAACTTCTGTCAGTGTTTTCTACCTAAGCCAGTAAGTATTACCTGGGGTGTAAGTCACCTAACCAACCTGCAGTCAGTGATCACCTAAGCAGTAAGTAGGTACCTGGGTGTTAGTTACAACCTGCTGTCAGTTTTCCCTAGCAGTAAGTAGGTACCTGGGGTGTTAGTTACCACCTCTGTCAGTGTTCCTCACTAGCAGTATAAGTAGGTACCGTGGTGTTAGAGTGGGTGTTAGAGGGGGACTTGTGTTGGGTCGCATCCATGGGGGACAAAATTAACCTAATTGTAGGGAAATGCTTCACATAACCAGGAACATTTTCTATATAGTATGTCATTGTTGTAGCTATGGTCTGTATAGTGTACCAGCTACTGGTAATAATAATAATTAAATATTATTAATTAATTATTATTATATTATTATTAATTATTATTAATATTAGTTATTATTATTATTATTATAAGTATTATTATTATCTAGTATGACATTGTTGGAGAGCTACTGGTCTGTATATGTAGTACCATCTACTTGTATAAATAAAAATAATAATAATATTAGTTAAAATTATTATTATTATTATATAGAATGTCATTGTTGTGACTATGGTCTGTATAAGTATGTAACCATCTACTTGGTAAAATAAAACATTATTATAGTGATAGTACTGTATACATACACCACCGTTATAAAGCACATTCTAAGGAGATACATTGCTGTTAGTGTGAGTATACCCTGACCCCATCGTCCCCTCACATTATCCATTTTGCTGAGTCAAAAAGTCCTGAACATTTCTGAGTCAGTGATGAGTGAACTCACACTCTCGTTGAAAGTAAACATAAATACGGGGAGTAATATATATGATTAGGTTGGTAATAGTTGGCGGAGGTGATATTGAGGGTGAGGAGTGGCTTGTGTAGGTGTATAAACTGGATCCTCTTACTGAGATAACTATAACACCAGGAAAGAATACAGACAGTAGGGAGTGTGTGTGTGTGTATATTTCTCCCACTTTTTGTGGTTTGTAGGGGTCTAGTATACAACAGCTACCTGGCCCCCACCTCTTCACTGGTCGCAACTAGGTCCAATCTCTCCCTGCTCCATTAGTTATTTTATCGTACATCTTCTTAATAAGCTAGTGTGAATTCTGCCTCCACTACATTCTCTCCCAATTGTTCCACTTCCTGACAATTCTATGACGAAGAATACTTTCTAGCATCAATGTGACTCATTCCTAGTCTTCAACCTTCCAAATTTTTGACCCCTTGTTGTTTGTGTCCCCAACTCTTGAAACATCGCTGTCTCTGGTTCACTCTTGGTTCAATTCTGTCCTCTGTCCTCCTGTCCTCCGGTGTCGTCAGGTCGTTCCTTTTAACCTCTTTTCAAGGATAGCCCCCTGAGCTCCGGGACATAGTTCCTTTGTTTGGCCAAAACCTTTGCACTTTTGTCTAATATCTCTTGACATGCTTGGGTCCTGTGTGGGTTTCCCAAACAGGTGCTGGCAAACTCCAATATGGGCCTGACATACACTGTGTACAGTGTCTTGAATTTACAACTTAGGATGTCGGAATGCAGTTCTGATGGATTGCCAGCGGCCCATATGCTGCAGCAGTTATTTTGATTGAGGTTGGCGCTCCGTCATGAGATGTCTACGTTGTTATACTCACCCGAAGATCCTTTATCCCTTTGGTGACGTATGCAGTCTTTTTTTTTTTGGCCCACGACTATGACTGACTGGAGAATACACAAACCCTCATCTTCACTATCAATGTATGATCTGTACGAAAATATTACCATATCAATAACAATATACTCAGATCAGCAACAAATTGAGGTTCCGAGCATGTATGTCGCGGACCCCAGACCCGAGAAAAAATGAACTATCAGCGAGGGAGCATTCATCAAATTCAACTTTTCCAAAATAACAAAAAACATAATATGGGACCAAGTCCAGCCAGTCCTAAATGAAAATAAAACAAGGGAAGATAGCCTAAGCAACAGCGGATCCAACCCAATATCTAGAACACAATCTCTTGGCACTCGAGGTAAGCTGCTCAAGGCTTATTCCTTAAGGAATAGGAGGAGTAGATTTAAACAAAGAAAGATACAGTCGCTCTCCTATACATGCTACAGCAAAAAATAATAACAGAGCGTTCTAAAAGATGTCAAAATAATCTGAAATGCGTAAGGGAGACACTGGTCAGAGAAATGAGCAAGCATCGAACTTAAGCTAAAAGGAATCTTATAGGAGTCCAGGAATCGTGGGAAGAACTAAGAAGCCAACAAAAGAAATCGAAAGAAACCCAAAGTATTTCTTACTTTCCTATGCCCAAATCAAAAAAGTCGAGAACAACGTCCATAGTTGGGCCCCTACTTAAAGCAAGAATGGGTCCGTACACAGAAGACAAGAAAGCATGGAAATGACTGAGGCAACTGCAAGTCCCAATAATTGGAGGACTCAGTTGATTTTTAGCGAGAAAAATGAAAGCCGCTAATTCCATCTGATAGTCGAAGTCATAATGTGAATATTTTGTTTATGAGAGAGCCTAGAAACAAAATTTGATTAACACAACCCTAACCGATGATATCCTGAGACGGTTGTGGGCCAAATGACTTATACAACAGGCGAAAATGACATGCCCATGCACTCTGCCCCATGGCCAGACTCATGGAAACCCAGTTTCCAGACAAGAACTGAAAGAAGTGCCCCTATCACGAGCCTTTTTAACCATCCAATGGAGGAGAGAGAAGCATGGACACACGGGGGTCGTCCCCACAGTTACTACTAAAACAACAGTAGCTCCACAAAGGGGGCTAGAAAAGCAATAGCAAAGAACTAAACAGACCCGATAGTCACTAAGCATCCGCATATCATAAAATCTTTGAAAGTGGGGTCCCAAAGAAGCAAGATCACCACCCTTCTAGATACGGAGGCCGATCAATTACACACCCAGGGCAACGAATGGGTTTAAAAGTGTCGCCTCCGACTTTTTCTCAAACGTCAACTACTGGACCACTATGACAAGGTCCAGGTTGCTCTAGAAGCCAAACAAAACGCAGATGTAATGCACAGGACTTTGCAAAAGCCTTTCACAAGAGTGACCCAAGGTGTAATCGTTAGGTAGATGGATCAGTAATATCCTAACACATAAGAATCACAGAGAGTAGTAGTAAACAGAGTAAATGTCTGAGGCGGCTACAGGTGAAAATGGCTCTGTTTCCCCACACGGCACAGTACTACTCAGCTCTGCTCTCACCCATCCCATGTATCTCATCCTCAATCTGAACATAGTGACAACCACATCACACGGTGTCATCCTATGCTGAATGACAACCCGCATGTTGCATGACAGTCCTCCGTTGAAGACACTGCAGGGATACTTACCAGGCGGACCGACACGAACCTTTAAAAAAATGGGTCGCAGAAAACAATATTAAGATCAATGAAGAGGGAAATTTCATTTCTCAGGTATGAAAAACGTTAGGAAATTAAAAACTATATCGTAAAAAAAAAAGCAATAGAGCGAAAAACTAATGTAAAAAAGACGCTGGGAGTGATCATGTCGGAGGATGTCTCACTTATCAGAGACCAAAACATTGTATCAATCCGCATTCAGCTAGAAAAATGACAGGAAGGATAGATGAGAACGCTTCCAAAACTAGGGAGGCCCAGCCCATGATGGACACTCCACCAAACACCCCACACCCCTTCAGGGTCACTTGTTCTATAGATCTAGTCTAGGAATTATATGCTGCACACAAACAGCACCTTACAAAGTGCAGTGAAATTGCTGACCTAGAAATGTACAGAGGAACCTTCACGGTCGCGCATAACGGAGATAAAAAACACCTCAATAACTGGGAGCGCTTGAGGTTCCTAAACCTTTGTATTCCCTGAACGTCAGGGCGAGATAGATACATGATTATATACACCTGGAAAATCCTAGAGGGATTATCAAACCGAACTTTTCACGACGAAAATCACCTCGCAATGAAAGCAAAGACCCGCGCCCCGCCCCCCCCCTCCCCCCCCCGCCTCCCGGCGCCCCCTCGGCAGGAGAGTGCATCATTCCCCCATGAAAAGCATGGGTTCCACTAGCACGATAAGAGACAACACAGTTAAGTGTCAGGGGCCCTGCAGAGTAGTAGAGATGGGAATTGACTGAGTCTTGGTGCTAATTATTGCATTTCATACTCACTTCTCCTCACAGCACAAAAATAGGCATAAAGGGGGATTACCAATAGAACCCCTTGGCTGTCCTTCGAAGAAGTCACTGGACATGCACCTAAAGTCAGTATCTGACCAGCCAGGGCTGTGGTTCGTTATTTCGGGTTTGCGTGTGGCCACAGTGGTGGGTAGTAACAAGACTTGGGTGGGGAAGCACAGGCCCAGGAGCCACCCTGATGGCCAGGTCTCACAAACCGTGGCCGCTGGGGGCGTTACCCCCGAAACCCTCACACAGATTATACTCCAGGGTTAAAAACTATCAGAACCGTTGCTGTACCAGTGTTGTAGCCTGTCCAGATCCATAGAAGTCCTGCCTGATCCTCATTTCACTTGAAATACCTTCTGCCGATTAAGCATCACATCGACTGCAAACAGGGACACTTGAATGTATCGCTTTTTCCGTTATGTTCATTCCCATATACCAGAAACAGCAACAGGTCCTAGAACGCGACAGTTCGCCCTGTGGAACCGGAGCGCTTGTTTCTCAAATCACTACCACAGAATGGAGTGAACTGACCACCTCGTCACTTACCTCTCCGCTGATTCCTTCCTGTCAGAGGCTTTCCTGTTTATTCCCACCTGCTCCTCTAGTCTATTGCATTAATCTCTTGTGCAGGAACGCATTGAAAAGCCTTCTTACAAGTCCAAGAAAAATGTAATCCTACCTACCCCCGCTGTCTCCCCACGCTCTCATCTTTCCTTCTCCTTGTCTTGTGTCTCCCTCGTCTGTCCGTTAACCCTTGTTCCATAAAATCTACAATAGGTTTGTGACAGGATTTTCCCCTCCCTGACTGGTTTATCGAGTGAAAGCATATCTTTCTAGGTGCTCCATCGACTCTTCTATCCCTGATAATCTTCTCCATGACTTTCTGCATACTGTGCATGTCCAGTAACTTGGGTTTCTGGTAGTTTTTTTAAATTATAAAATAATTGCTGCCATTCTGTCCCTATCTTAAAAAATTGGGACTGACATTTTTGCTGTCCTTCCACACCTCAGTGTAGTCGCGGACCTTGTAGGTAGCAAAATATTTGTTGAAGATTTGTAGTGCTAGTGCACACTTAACTTGTAAATTGTGAGTTCATTAACCCTTTGTAAATTTGAGATCATTTTTTACCTTTGTAAAGTGTGAGTTGTTTCATTTACCTTTGTAAATTTGAGTTTCATAACCTTTGTAAATTGTTAATTCATTACCTCTGTAACTTGGCTCAGCTATCAAAACTTTGGAGTTCTAGTCCCTGACCAATTGTGTAGCCTCTGTAACCTTTTTGGAACTACCCCGCCCAAGGATGGGTATGGTGGAGCATAAAAAACAATATAAACTAACTAGTGGCAATACACAGAGAAATGCCTCTGCTCCCTCTCATTCAGGACCTCAAGGAGAGATGTTTTACCAGTCCCCCCACCTTGAGGTACCTAATTCCTTTGGCGGCCTCTTGTAACTTCCTCGACAGTTTTGTTGTGTGTGGCAATGCACTTTTCTACTTATTCTTGGTGTACACTACCATCTCGGGGGTTGCTGAAAGCCTTTCTGTCTTCCTCAGTAAATTTTTGCCATAAATCTTGTGTTGAGCTCCCCTCGCATAACTTCATCTTGATATCTCTTTCCCCTACTCCATCCTTCCCTCAGTCTGATTACCTTGTACTTGTTTGTGTACTACCTGGTAGTGCTGTACAAGCATCTCTGGGGTCAGGAATGCTGTGGCTTGCGATGCTGTGTCATTCTCGTATTTCTTCTGGACCTCTGTCCTTAAACCAAGTGATAATTCGTTTCTGACTCCTTCTGAGCATCTTAGTTTCCTGTGTCCTTTGTCTCTACACATTTTTTTCCATGCTCTATCGTACTTACTTTGGTGCTTCGAACCACTCCGGGTTAAACCTTGGGGGGCTCGTCCTCTTCATTGTTTCTGTTGCCCTTTTTTGTACTAACTCACCTTCCTGCCCTCCTGCATTTTTTCCCTCTAGTTTTCTTCTTCTTCCCAACTCATAGTGGGTGTTGTTGTGTGTGTTGGTGTGTGTGTGTTGGTTAGTTGCCATTTTTGGCCTGTTGTAAATATACAAGTGCGTGTGTGTGTGTGTGTTACTCGCCTCGCGCTAGCTGTGTAGCTCACCTATTAGAGGTTGGCAGGGGTCGAGTCCTACGTAGCTCCTGGCCCAGGTTTCTCTCTCTTCATGGTCGCTAACTGGTCAACTTCTTCTGGCCCTGAAAGAACAGATCTTTATTCATAACCTTTCCGTGTGTGTGTGTTGTGTGTGTGTGTTGTGTGGGTGTTTGTAGTGTGTGTGTGTGTCCTGTATTCTTTGCCTTCCATTAATAATTGACAAGTCCTACTACACCAGGGTCATTAAGTCAAGGCTACTACACCAGGGTCATTAAGACAAGGCTACAACACCATAAGTCAATAAGACAAGTCAAAAACTACACCAGTCATTAAATCAAGGCTACTACACCAGGGTCATAAGACAAGTGCTACTACACCATGGTCATTAATACAACTCTACTACACCAGGGTCATTAAGACAAGGCTACTACAACCAGGTCATTAAGACAGTGGCCTACACCAGGGTCATTAAGACAAGCAACAACAACCAGGGTCATTAAGACGAGGCTAACTACACCAGGGTCATTATAAGACAAGGCTACCTACACCAGGGTCCATTAAGAACAATCTAAAAACTACACCAGGGTCATTAAATGCACAAGGCTACTACACCAGGGTCATTAAGACAAGTTTACTACATCAGGGTCACCAAGACAAGTCAACTACCACCAGGGTCCATAAAGAACAAGCTACTACACCAGGGTCATTTAGACAAGTCTACTGACACCAGGGTCATTAAAACGAGGCTACTACAACCATGGGTCATTAAGACGAGGCTACTACACCAGGGTCATTAAGACGAGGCTACTACACCAGGGTCATAAGACAGGCTGACTACACAGGGTCATTAATGACAAGGGCTACTACACCAGGGACATTAAGACAATGGCTACTCTACCAACCAGGGACATTAAAGACAAGGCTACACACGCAGGGTCATCTAAGTGGTCTCACTACACCAGGGTATTAAGAACAAGGCAACTACACCAGGGTCATTAAGACAAGGCTACTACAACCATGGTCAATAAGACAAGGCTATCTACAACCAGGTTCAATTAAGACAAGGCCTACTACACGCAGGGTCATTAAGACAAGGCTACAACACCATGGTCATTAAGACAATGTGCAACTACACCAGGTCATTAAGAACAAGGCTACTACACCAGGGTCATTAAGAACAAGGCTACTACATCAGGTCATTAAGAACAAGGCTACTACACAGGGTTCATTAAGTACAAGTCTACTACACCAGGTCATTAATACAATGCTACTATCACCAGGGTCACTAATTCTCCTACACCAGGGTCATTAAGACAAGGCTACTACACCAGGGTCATTAAGACAAGGCTACTACACCAGTCATTAATACAAGGCTACTACACCAGGGTCATTAATGACAGGCTACTACACCAGATTCATTAAGACGAGCTACTACAACCAGGGACATTAAGACGAGGCTAACTACACCAGGTTATTAAGCGAGGCTACTACACCAGGGTCTTAATACAAGGCTACTAACACCAGGGTCACTAAGACTAATGTCCAACTACACCAGGGTCATAAGACAAGTCTACACACCAGGGCCATTAAGACAAGGCTACTACAACCAGGACTTATTAAGAGCAAGCTACTACACCAGGGTCATTAAGACAAGGCTACTACACATGGTCATTAAGACAAGGCTACTACATCCTGGGGTCATTAAGACAAGGCAACTACACCAGGGTCATTATGACAAGGCTACTACACCAGGTTCATTAAGGACAAGGCTACTACACCAGGACATAAAGACAAAGGCTACTACACCAGGGTCATTAAGAGAGGCTACTACAACAGGGTCATTAAGACAAGGCTACTACACCAGGGTCATTAAGACAAGGCTACTACACCAGGGTCATTAAGACAAGGCTACTACACCAGGGTCATTAAGACAAGGCTACAACAGCACCAGGTCATTAAGACAAGGCTCTACACCAGGGTCATTAAGACACAGGTCTAAGCTACACCAGGTCCATTAAGACTAAGGCTACTACCACCAGGGTCATTAAGACAAGGCTACTACAACTATTGACATTAAGACAAGGATACTAGCCCCAGGGTTTCAATAAGACAAGGCTACTAACCCAGGTCATTAAGCAAGGCTTACTACACCAGGTCATTAGACAATGCTACTACACCAGGGACATTAGACACCAAGACTACACCAGGGTCATTAAGACTAGTTAATGTTTTTTTCCCTGCTGTACACAAAACCTGTGAAGGCATGTTTCCTTGGTGAATTAGTACAGGTACAGAAAGACTGTTGCTATAAACATAAATTGCCAGGGCAACACCATCAAAGCGGACAAAAAAAAAAAAAAAAAAAGAGAAAAAAAAAAAAAAAAAGAATTTAAAAAAAAAAAGAAAAAAAAAAATACAAAACATCCAGTCGCAATGGAAAACCTTGGTATTAGCCACTTCCACTCATATGGGAGGTTTTTTAGTGCCAGGAAAAGGAAAAAAAAAACTGGCAATGAAAATTGCAGAGAATTCGTACACTTAGACAAAATCCAGTCGTTCAATTCCTGGAGTGGAAACCACAGTCGTAATGGCCTCCACTCCAAACCAACAGATACAGAAACTAAAAGCCGAAAAAAAATCCCCACCCACTAAACCTAACAATATCCACCAGTCCGATGAGACATTCTACTTTGCAAATATAAAGGGTCTAAAGCCAGCTACAACAACAAAATACCTTTCACATCCGTGACTGCTTGCAGAGGGCAAAGCAATGTTCGCGGGCTTTCATCCACTGAGACCCACATAAAGGCTCACTTGGACAACGAAATATGTGATCCCAGGTTTTACAAACCTAGGGAGACTCAGTATGTGGAACAGAGTGAACAGGCAAAAGGGGATGGGTTGGGTTGGCCTTTACATTGCAGAGTCCCTTGTATTTGCATCAGAACTGCTTAATGCCTCAAATGATGGTAGTAGAAGTTTTTAGCAGTAAAGGTCGAGAACCAAAACCGAGTCATTGGTGGTAGTCTACTAGCCTCCAGAGATTCCAACATCCCAGCAATTCCAGGACAGCTGTTAAAAATTGACCACTGTCTGAAAATCTATCCCAAGCTCCTGCACCCTACATCTTGCTCCGGGGGGATTTCAACTTAAGGCACCTAAAAAGGAGGATATAGCAAATTAATATTGTTTGCAGTAATAACACCAGAAGGCAGCTCTGATGGAAAACTCACAACTCACACGATCTTTAAATCTCCTGCACAAAATTCAATTTAGGAACCAGCAAATAATAGAGCCTACTAAGACCTCATCTTCACTAACAATGATGAACTGATAAAAATATCACAATCAAAAACAATATACTCAGATCACAACATAATTGAGGTTCAGTCATGTATGCGCGGGAGCCCTAAAACATACCGACATAATGAGACTATCCACGAGGGAGGCATTCACCAAATTCAACTTCACTAACAAAAACATAAAGTGAGACCAAGTAAACCAAGTCCTAACCGATATAGGAGCTGGGAAGATATACTAAGCAACACAGACCCCAACTTATGCCTATAAGAGAATAACTTGGTGCACTCGATGTATGCACAAGGCTTATTCCTCTAAGAAAAAGGAAGGAGTAGATGTAAAATAGAAAGAGTCAGTGCTCCCTTTACACAGCGACGAAAAGAATAACAGAGTCGTCTAAAAGAGGTTCAATATATCTGAAATGCGTGGGAGACAACTGGTCATTAGAAATAGCAAGCATTCGAATTTAAGCTAAGGAATCTTATATAGTCAGGAATCGTGGGAAGAACTAAAAGCCAATATAAGAGTTAAAATGAAATCGAAAGAAAACCCAAAAGGTATTTCTTCTCCCTATGCCAAACCACATTAAGAAGTCGATAAACAGCGTCCAGTATTATTTGGGGCCCGCTACTTAACAAAGATGGGGTCCTACACTGATGACATGCAAGGAAATGAATTGACTACTCAATTTCCCAATAAAGACTCATTTTTAACCAAGCCGCTAACCAGACATGGAGAGTCGAAGATCAAAATGAATTTTTATGAAGAGCCCACAAAATTTGGTTAACACAAAGCCGTATCCGATGTTATCCTACGCCAAATGACATATCGAACAGGTGATAAAAAGACGATGCCCATGCACTTCTGCCCCCCCAGGCCAGACCAATGGAACTCCGTGTTCATGCAAGAACTGCAAGAAGCCCCTTATCACACCTTATCCATCCAATGGAGAGGGAGGGCATGGACACGGGGGTCGTCCCACATTTTACTAACTAAAAAAACAAAACAGACTAGCCCCACTTCCACAGAGTGGGCAGTAAAGCAACAGCAAAGAACTACAGACCGATAGCACTAACATCCCATACATAAAAAAAAAATCTTTGAAAGAGTCCTAAGAAGCAAGTATCACCTTTCGTCCATCTAGAAACCCCTCAGTTACACAACCCGAGGGGAGGCAACATGGGTTTAGGAACAGGACGCGTCCTGTTGTCTCAACGTTTGATCACTTACGACAAGGTCCTAAATGCACTAAGAAGACAAAAAGAATTGCTTCCGTTATGTCATTCACATATACCAGAAACAGCACTGGTCCTAGAACCGACCCCTGTGGAACCCCGCTTGTCTCAATCACCCACACTGACACCTCGTCACATACCCTCCGCTGTTTCCTTCCTGTCAGAGCCTTTCCTGTTATTCCCACCTGCTCCTCTAGCTATTGCATTAATCTCTTGTGCAGAACTGCATTGAAAGCCTTCTTACAGTCCAAGAAAATGTAGCCTACCTACCCCCCTCTCCCCCTCTCTCTTTCTCTCCTCTGTCTCTCCTCTGTCTGTCGTTACCTTGTCATAAAACTACATTAGGTTTGTGACAGGATTTTCCCTCCCTGCTGGTTATCGTGTGTAAGCTCATATCTTTCTAGGTGCTCCATCACTCTTCTCCTGATAATCTTCTCCATGACTTTGCATACTGTGCATGTCAGTAACTGGTCTGTAGTTTATTGCTGCCAGTCTGTCCCCTTTCTTAAAAATTGGGACTACATTTGCTGTCTTCCACACCTCAGGTAGTCGCCCTTTTTCAAAAGATGTGTTGAAGATTGTTGCTAGTGGCACACATTACCTTTGTAAATTGTGAGTTCATTACCTTTGTAAATTGTGAGTTCATTACCTTTGTAAAGTGTGAGTTCATTACCTTTGTAAATTGTGAGTTCATTACCTTTGTAAATTGTGAATTCATTACCTCTGTAACTTGCTCAGCTATCAAAACTTTGGAGTCTAGTCCCTGGACCAATTGTGTACCTCTGTAACCTTTTGACTACCGCCCACAGGATGGGTATGTGGTGCATAATAAACATATTAAACTAACTAGTGGCACACAGAGAGCCTCTGCTCCCTCTCTCAGGACTCACGGAGAGATGTTATCCAGTCCCACCACCTTTGAGGTACCTAATTCACTTTGCAGCCTCTTAACTTCCTCGTCAGTTGTGTTGTGTGTTCATCACTTCTTGGTGTACCCTACCATCTCGGTTTGCTGAAAGCCTTTCTGTCTCCTCTGTAAATTTTTCCATAAATCTTGTGTTGAGCTCCTCGCATACTTCTTGATATCTCCCCTCCTTCCTTCCTCAGTCTGATTACCTGGACTTTGTTGTTACTTCCTGGTGTGGCTGTACAGCATCTCTGGGTCAGACTTGGCTTGCGATGCTGTGTCATTCTCGTATTGCTTCTGGACCTCTGTCCTTAACCAAGTATATTCGTTTCTGACTCTTCGAGTCATCTTAGTTTCCTGTGTCCTTTGTCTTCTACACATTTTCCATGCTCTATCGTACTTATCTTTGGTGCTTCGACACCTCCGGGTAAACCTTGGGCTCGTCCTCTCATTGTTTCTGTTGCCCTTTTGTACTAACTTCACCTTCTGCCTTCCTGCATTTTTTCCCTCTAGTTTTCTTCCCTACACATAGTGTGTGTGTGTGTGTGTGTGTGTGTGTGTGTGTGTTTAGTTACCATTTTGGCCTGTTGTATATACATGCGTGTGTGTGTGTGTGTACTCGCCTCGCCTAGCTGTACTCACCTAGTTGAGGTTGCAGGGGTCGAGTCCTAGCTCCTGGCCCCGTCTCTTCAGTGGTCGCTACTAGGTCATCTTCCCTGAACAGTGAGCTTTATCATACCTCGTGTGTGTTGTGTGTGTGTGTGTGGTGTGTGTGTGTGTGTGTGTGTGTGTGTGTCTGTATTCTTTGCCTTCCATTAATATTCTTTCTACGGACGTTACGAACGTGAATTTAAAGATGTTTTGGAATCACTCCTAATCTCTTGGATCTGAGTTCCCCCACCCAGATGGAGGACCTGTAGTGTGTGTGAGGACCTGGTAGTGTTGTTGTGTGGACCTGGTAGTGTGTGTGAGGACCTGGTAGTGTGTGTGAGGACCTGGTAGTGTGTGTGAGGACCTGGTAGTGTGTGTGAGGACCTGGTAGTGTGTGGAGGACCTGGTAGTGTGTGTGAGGACCTGGTAGTGTGTGGTGGACCTGGTTAGTGTGTGTGTGGACCTGGTAGTGTGGTGTGTGGACCTGGTAGTGTGTGTGTGGACCTGGTAGTATGTGTTGTGGACCTGGTAGTGTGTGTGAGGACCTGGTAGTGTGTGTGAGGACCTGGTAGTGTGTGTGTGAGGACCTGGTAGTGTGTGTTGAGGACCTGGTAGTGTGTGTGAGGACCTTGGTGAGTGTGTGTGAGGACCTGGTTGTGTGTGTGGACCTGGTAGTGTGTGTGAGGACCTGGTAGTATGTGTGAGGACCTGGCAGTGGTGTGTGTGAACCTGGCAGTGTGTGTGTGAACCTGGTAGTGTGTGTGTGGACCTGGTAGTGTGTGTGTGAACCTGGTAGTGTGTGTGTGGACCTGGTAGTGTGTGTGTGTGGACCTGGTAGTGTGTGTAGACCTGGTAGTGTGTGTGTGGACCTGGTAGTGTGTGTGAGGACCTGGTAGTGGTGTGAGGACCTGGTAGTGTTGTGTGAGGACCTGTAGTGTGTGTGAGGACCTGGTAGTGTGGTGTGGACCTGGTAGTGTGTGTGAGGACCTGGTAGTATGTGTGAGGACCTGGCAGTGTGTGTGTGAACCTGGCAGTGTGTGTGTGAACCTGGTAGTGTGTGTGTGGACCTGGTAGTGTGTGTGTGAACCTGGTAGTGTGTGTGTGGACCTGGTAGTGTGTGTGTGGACCTGGTAGTGTGTGTGTGTGTGGACCTGGTAGTGTGTGTAGACCTGGTAGTGTGTGTGTGGACCTGGTAGTGTGTGTGAGGACCTGGTAGTGTGTGTGAGGACCTGGTAGTGTGTGTGTGGACCTGGTAGTGTGTGGACCTGGTAGTGTGTGTGTGGACCTGGTAGTGTGTGTGTGGACCTGGTAGTGTGTGTGAGGACCTGGTAGTGTGTGTGAGGACCTGGTAGTGTGTGTGAGGACCTGGTAGTGTGTGTGTACTCACCTAGTTGTACTCACCTAGTTGAGGTTGCGGGGGTCGAGTCCGAGCTCCTGGCCCCGCCTCTTCACTGATCGCTACTAGGTCACTCTCCCTGAGCCGTGAGCTTTATCATACCTCTGCTTAAAGCTATGTTTGGATCCTGCCTCCACTACATCGCTTCCCAAAACTAATCCACTTACGACTACTCTGTGGCTGAAGAAATACTTCCTAACATCCCTGTGATTCATCTGTGTCTTCAGCTTCCAACTGTGTCCCCTTGTTACTGTGTCCAATCTCTGGAACATCCTGTCTTTGTCCACCTTGTCAGTTCCTCTCAGTATTTTGTATGTCGTTATCATGTCCCCCCTATCTCTCCTGTCCTCCAGTGTCGTCAGGTTGATTTCCCTTAAACCTCTCCTCGTAGGACATACCTCTTAGCTCTGGGACTAGTCTTGTTGCAAACCTTTGCACTTTCTCTAGTTTCTTCACGTGCTTGGCTAGGGACACCTCGGAGTTTATTCCTTCCGTCATGTCGTTCACAAATACCAGAAACAGCACTGGTCCTAGGACTGACCCCTGTGGGACCCCGCTGGTCACAAGTGCCACTCTGACACTCCGCCACGTACCATTACTCGCTGCTGTCTTCCTGACAAGTATTCCCTGATCCATTGTAGTGCCTTCCCTGTTATCCCTGCTTGGTCCTCCAGTTTTTGCACTAATCTCTTGTGTGGTACTGTGTCAAACGCCTTCTTGCAGTCCAAGAAAATGCAATCCACCCACCCCCCTCTCTCTTGTCTTACTGCTGTCACCATACCCTCCAGGTATGTCATAAGAACTCCAGTAGTTTGTGACACAGGATTTCCGTCTCTGAAACCATGTTGGCTGCTGTGATGAGATCATTCCTTTCTAGGTGTTCCACCACTCTTCTCCTTGATAATCTCTCCATGATTTGCATACTATACGTCAGTGACACTGTTGTAGTTTAGTGCTTCATGTGGCCCGGTGGCTAAAGCTCCCGCTTCACACACGGAGGGCCCGGGTTCGATTTCCGGCGGGGGGAAACATTTCGACACGTTTCCTTACACCTGTTGTCCTGTTCACCTAGCAGCAAATAGGTACCTGGGTGTTAGTCGACTGGTGTGGGTCACATCCCCGGGGGACAAGATTAAGGCCCCATGGAAATAATTTTGACAGTCCCGAGAGACTGACTTTCTTGGGGTTTCCTGGGGGGCAACCCCCCGGGGTTTAAAAAACCGAACGAAATCTTATTTATGTCGTCTCCTTTTTTTAAAGTTTTGGGACTAATTTTCTGTCTTCCCCCCTCAGGCAATCTCCCTGTTTCAAAAAGATGTATTTAATATTGTTTTAGGGGTACCAAAATGCCTCTGCTCCCCCTCTCAAT
>NC_069489.1:14254461-14290426 GCF_026875155.1 Cherax quadricarinatus | reverse complement strand
TCCGGGAAAGACGAGAGGTGGGGCACACCACCAAGTGCTGGACACAGTGCACACAACCGAGGAAGAAGTGAAGAGGCTTCTGAGTGAGCTAGATACCTCAAAGGCAATGGGGCCAGATAACATCTCCCCATGGGTATTGAGAGAGGGAGCAGAGGCACTATGTGTACCCCTAACAACAATATTCAATACATCTATTGAAACAGGGAGATTGCCTGAGGCATGGAAGACAGCAAATGTAGTCCCAATCTTTAAAAAAGGAGACAGACATAAGATAAGATTTCGTTCGGATTTTTAACCCCGGGGGGTTAGCCCCCCAGGATAACCCAAGAAAGTCAGTGCGTCATCGAGGACTGTCTAACTTATTTCCATTGGGGTCCTTAATCTTGTCCCCCAGGATGTGACCCACACCAGTCGACTAACACCCAGGTACCTATTTGCTGCTAGGTGAACAGGACAACAGGTGTAAGGAAACGTGTCGAAATGTTTCCCCCCGCCGGAAATCGAACCCGGGCCCTCCGTGTGTGAAGCGGGAGCTTTAGCCACCAGGCCACATGAAGCACTAAACTACAGACCAGTGTCACTGACATGTATAGTATGCAAAATCATGGAGAAGATTATCAGGAGAAGAGTGGTGGAACACCTAGAAAGGAATGATCTCATCACCAGCAGCCAACATGGTTTCAGAGACGGGAAATCCTGTGTCACAAACCTACTGGAGTTCTATGACATACCTGGAGGGTATGGTGACAGCAGTAAGACAAGAGAGAGGGGGGTGGGTGGATTGCATTTTCTTGGACTGCAAGAAGGCGTTTGACACAGTACCACACAAGAGATTAGTGCAAAAACTGGAGGACCAAGCAGGGATAACAGGGAAGGCACTACAATGGATCAGGGAATACTTGTCAGGAAGACAGCAGCGAGTAATGGTACGTGGCGAGGTGTCAGAGTGGGCACTTGTGACCAGCGGGGTCCCACAGGGGTCAGTCCTAGGACCAGTGCTGTTTCTGGTATTTGTGAACGACATGACGGAAGGAATAAACTCCGAGGTGTCCCTAGCCAAGCACGTGAAGAAACTAGAGAAAGTGCAAAGGTTTGCAACAAGACTAGTCCCAGAGCTAAGAGGTATGTCCTACGAGGAGAGGTTAAGGGAAATCAACCTGACGACACTGGAGGACAGGAGAGATAGGGGGGACATGATAACGACATACAAAATACTGAGAGGAACTGACAAGGTGGACAAAGACAGGATGTTCCAGAGATTGGACACAGTAACAAGGGGACACAGTTGGAAGCTGAAGACACAGATGAATCACAGGGATGTTAGGAAGTATTTCTTCAGCCACAGAGTAGTCAGTAAGTGGATTAGTTTGGGAAGCGATGTAGTGGAGGCAGGATCCATACATAGCTTTAAGCAGAGGTATGATAAAGCTCACGGCTCAGGGAGAGTGACCTAGTAGCGATCAGTGAAGAGGCGGGGCCAGGAGCTCGGACTCGACCCCCGCAACCTCAACTAGGTGAGTACAACTAGGTGAGTACACACACACTACCAGGTCCTCACACACACTACCAGGTCCTCACACACACTACCAGGTCCTCACACACACTACCAGGTCCACACACACACTACCAGGTCCACACCCCACACTACCCGGTCCACACACTACCAGGTCCACAACACACTACCAGGTCTCACACACACTACCAGGTCCTCACACACACTACCAGGTCCACACACACACTACCAGGTCTACACACACTACCAGGTCCACACACACACACTACCAGGTCCACACACACACTACCAGGTCCACACACACACTACCAGGTTCACACACACACTACCAGGTCCACACACACACTTTCCAGGTTCACACAACACTGCCAGGTTCACACACACACTGCCAGGTCCTCACACATACTACCAGGTCCTCACACACATACCAGGTCCACACACACTACCAGGTCCTCACACACACTACCAGGTCCTCACACACACTACCCGGTCCCACACCACTACCAGGTCCTCACACACACTACCAGGTCCACACCCACAACTACCAGGTCTACACACACTACCAGGTCCACACACACACTACCAGGTCCACACACACACTACCAGGTTCACACACACACTACCAGGTCCACACACACACTCCAGGTTCACACACACACTGCCAGGTTCACACACACTGCCAGGTCCTCACACATACTACCAGGTCCTCACACACACTACCAGGTCCACACACACTACCAGGTCCTCACACACACTACCAGGTCCTCACACACACTACCAGGTCCTCACACACACTACCAGGTCCTCACACACACTACCAGGTCCTCACACACACTACCAGGTCCTCACACACACTACCAGGTCCACACACACATACTACCAGGTCCACACACACACTACCAGGTCCACACACACACTACCAGGTCCACACACACACTACCAGGTCCACACACACTACCAGGTCCTCACACACACTACCAGGTCCTCCCACACACTACCAGGTCCTCACACACACTACCAGGTCCTCACACACACTACCAGGTCCTCACACACACTACCAGGTCCTCACACACACTACCAGGTCCACACACACACTACCAGGTCCTCACACACACTACCAGGTCCTCCATCTGGGTGGGGGAACTCAGATCCAAGAGATTAGGAGTGATTCCAAAACATCTTTAAATTCACGTTCGTAACGTCCGTAGAAAGAATATAATGGAAGGCAAAGAATACAGACACACACACACACACACACACACACACACACACACACACACACACACACACACGAGGTATGATAAAGCTCACTGTTCAGGGAGAGTGACCTAGTAGCGACCACTGAAGAGACGGGGCCAGGAGCTAGGACTCGACCCCTGCAACCTCAACTAGGTGAGTACAGCTAGGCGAGGCGAGTACACACACACACACACGCATGTATATACAACAGGCCAAAATGGTAACTAACACACACACACACACACACACACACACACACACACACTATGTGTAGGGAAGAAAACTAGAGGGAAAAAATGCAGGAAGGCAGAAGGTGAAGTTAGTACAAAAGGGCAACAGAAACAATGAGAGGACGAGCCCAAGGTTTACCCGGAGGTGTCGAAGCACCAAAGATAAGTACGATAGAGCATGGAAAATGTGTAGAAGACAAAGGACACAGGAAACTAAGATGACTCGAAGAGTCAGAAAAAGAATATACTTGGTTAAGGACAGAGGTCCAGAAGCAATACGAGAATGACACAGCATCGCAAGCCAAGTCTGACCCAGAGATGCTGATACAGCCACACCAGGAAGTAACAACAAAGTCCAGGTAATCAGACTGAGGAAGGAAGGAGGGGAGATATCAAGAAGTATGCGAGGAGCTCAACACAAGATTTATGGAAAAATTTACAGAGGAGACAGAAAGGCTTTCAGCAAACCGAGATGGTAGGGTACACCAAGAAGTGATGAACACACAACACAACTGACGAGGAAGTTAAGAGGCTGCAAAGTGAATTAGGTACCTCAAAGGTGGGGGGACTGGATAACATCTCTCCGTGAGTCCTGAGAGAGGGAGCAGAGGCTCTCTGTGTGCCACTAGTTAGTTTAATATGTTTATTATGCACCACATACCCATCCTGTGGGCGGTAGTCAAAAGGTTACAGAGGTACACAATTGGTCCTGGGACTAGACTCCAAAGTTTTGATAGCTGAGCAAGTTCAGAGTAATGAATTCACAATTTACAAAGGTAATGAACTCACAATTTACAAAGGTAATGAACTCACACTTTACAAAGGTAATGAACTCACAATTTACAAAGGTAATGAACTCACAATTTACAAAGGTAATGTGTGCCACTAGCAACAATCTTCAACACATCTTTTGAAAAGGGCGACTACTGAGTGTGGAAGACAGCAAATGTAGTCCCAATTTTTAAGAAAGGGGACAGACTGGCAGCAATAAACTACAGACAGTTACTGACATGCACAGTATGCAAAGTCATGGAGAAGATTATCAGGAGAAGAGTGGGAGCACCTAGAAGATATGAGCTTACACACGATAACCAGCAGGGAGGGAAAATCCTGTCACAAACCTAATGTAGTTTTATGACAAGGTAACGACAGACAGAGGAGAGACAGAGGAGAGAAAGAGAGAGGGGGAGAGGGGGGTAGGTAGGCTACATTTTCTTGGACTGTAAGAAGGCTTTCAATGCAGTTCTGCACAAGAGATTAATGCAATAGCTAGAGGAGCAGGTGGGAATAACAGGAAAGGCTCTGACAGGAAGGAAACAGCGGAGGGTATGTGACGAGGTGTCAGTGTGGGTGATTGAGACAAGCGGGGTTCCACAGGGGTCGGTTCTAGGACCAGTGCTGTTTCTGGTATATGTGAATGACATAACGGAAGCGATACATTCAAGTGTCCCTGTTTGCAGACGATGTGATGCTAATGCGAAGAATTCAAGTGAATGAGGATCAGGCAGGACTACAAAGGGATCTGGACAGGCTACAACCCTGGTCCAGCAACTGGTTCCTGAAGTTTAACCTGGAGTATATCTGGAGAGGGTTTCGGGGGTCAACGCCCCCGCGGCCCGGTTTGAGACCAGGCCTCAGGGTGGATCAGGGCCTGATCAACCAGTCTGTTACTGTTGGCCACACGCAACCCGACATACGAACCACAGCCTGGCTGGTCAGATACTGACTTTAGGTGCCTGTCCAGTGCCTTCTTGAAGACAGCCAAGGGTCTATTGGTAATCCCCCTTATGTATGCTGAGAGGCAGTTGAATAGTCTTGGGCCCCTGACACTTACTGTGTTGTCTCTTATCGTGCTAGTGGCACCCCTGCTTTTCATCGGGGGAATGATGCATCTCCTGCCGAGTCTTTTGCTTTCATTGCGAGTGATTTTCGTGTGAAAGTTCGGTGCTAATCCCTCTAGGATTTTCCAGGTGTATATAATCATGTATCTCTCTCGCCTGCGTTCCAGGGAATACAGGTTTAGGAACCTCAAGCGCTCCCAGTAATTGAGGTGTTTTATCTCCGTTATGCGCGCCGTGAAGGTTCTCTGTACATTTTCTAGGTCAGCAATTTCACCTGCCTTGAAAGGTGCTGTTAGTGTGCAGCAATATTCCAGCCTAGATAGAACAAGTGACCTGAAGAGTGTCATCATGGGCTTGGCCTCCCTAGTTTTGAAGGTTCTCATTATCCATCCTGTCATTTTTCTAGCAGATGCGATTGATACAATGTTATGGTCTCTGAAAGTGAGATCCTCCGACATGATCACTCCCAGGTCTTTTACATTAGTTTTTCGCTCTATTGTTTTATATTCCGATATAGTTTTAATTTCCTCACGTTTTTCATACCTGAGAAATTGAAATTTCTCATCATTGAACTTCATATTGTTTTCTGCGACCCATTTAAAGATTTGGTTGATGTCCGCCTGGAGTCTTGCAGTGTCTTCAACGGAGGACAGTCATGCAAATTCGGGTGTCATCAGCATAGGAAGACACGGTGCTGTGGTTGACATCTGTCAGATATGAGGATGAGAAACAAGATGGGAGCGAGTACTGTGCCTTGTGGAACAGAGCTTTTCACTGTAGCCGCCTCAGACTTTACTCTGTTTACTACTACTCTTGTGTTCTATGTGTTAGGAAATTACAGATCCATCTACTAACTATTACACCATGGTCACACTTGTGAAAGGCTTTTGCAAAGTCTGTGCATACATCTGCGTTTTGTTTGTCTTCTAGAGCATCCAGGACCTTGTCATAGTGGTCCAGTAGTTGAGACAGACAGGAGCGACCTGTTCTAAACCCATGTTGCCCTGGGTTGTGTAATTGATGGGTATCTAGATGGGTGGTGATCTTGCTTCTTAGGACCCTTTCAAAGATTTTTATGATATGGGATGTTAGTGCTATCGGTCTGTAGTTCTTTGCTATTGCTTTACTGCCCCCTTTGTGGAGTCTGTTGTTTTTAGTAACTGTGGGACGACCCCCGTGTCCATGCTCTCTCTCCATAGGATGGTAAAGGCTCGTGATAGGGGCTTCTTGCAGTTCTTGATGAACACAGAGTTCCATGAGTCTGGCCCTGGGGCAGAGTGCATGGGCATGTCATTTATCGCCTGTTCGAAGTCATTTGGCGTCAGGATAACATCGGATAGGCTTGTGTTAATCAAATTTTGTGGCTCTCTCATAAAAAATTCATTTTGATCTTCGACTCTCAGTCTGGTTAGCGGCTTGCTAAAAACTGAGTCATATTGGGACTTGAGTAGCTCACTCATTTCCTTGCTGTCATCTGTGTAGGACCCATCTTGTTTAAGTAGGGCCCAATACTGGACGTTGTTCTCGACTTTGATTTGGCATAGGAGAAGAAATACTTTGGGTTTCTTTCGATTTCATTTATGGCTTTTAGTTCTTCCCACGATTCCTGACTCCTATAAGATTCCTTTAGCTTAAGTTCGATGCTTGCTATTTCTCTGACCAGTGTCTCCCTACGCATTTCAGATATATTGACCTCTTTTAGCCGCTCTGTTATTTTTTGCTGTCGCCTGTATAGGGAGCGCCTGTCTCTTTCTAGTTTACATCTACTCCTCCTATTCCTTAAAGGAATAAGCCTTGAGCATACCTCGAGTGCCACAGAGATAGTGTTCTAGATATAGGTTTGGATCCGTGTTGCTTAGGCTATCTTCCCTGTTTATTCATTTAGGACCTGGCTGACTTGGTCCCATCTTATGTTTTTGTTATTGAAGTTGAATTTGGTGAATGCTCCCTCGTGACTAGTCTCATTTTCTCGGTCTGGGGCTCCGCGCATACATGTCTGAACCTCAATTATGTTGTGATCTGAGTATATTGTTTTTGATATGGTAATATTTCGTATCAGATCATCATTGATAGTGAAGATGAGGTCTAGTGTATTCTCCAGTACAGTCTAGGGGGCCAAAGACTGCAAACTTCACTCAAGGGAAAGGATCTTCGGGTGAGTATAACACCGAGCACATCTCCTGAGGCGCACATCAATCAAATAACTGCTGCAGCATATGGGCGCCTGGCAAACCTCAGAACAGCATTCCGACATCTAAGTAGTCATTCAAGACACTGTACACCGTGTATGTCAGGCCCATATTGGAGTATGCAGCACCAGTTTGGAACCCACACCTGGCCAAGCATGTCAAGAAATTAGAGAAAGTGCAAAGGTTTGCAACAAGACTAGTCCCGGAGCTCAGGGGCATATCCTATGAAAAGAGGTTAAAGGAACTCGACCTGACGACACCGGAGGACAGGAGAGACAGAGAAGAATTGACAAGGTGAACAGAGACAGGATGTTCCAGAGATGGGACACAACAACAAGGGGTCAAAATTGGAAGTTGAAGACTCGGATGAGTCACATTGATGCTAGAAAGTATTTCTTCAGTCATAGAATTGTCAGGAAGTGGAACAATCTGGGGAGAGATGTAGTGGAGGCAGAATCCACACATAGCTTTAAGAAGAGGTACGATAAAACTCATGGAGCAGGGAGAGATTGGACCTAGTAGCGACCAGTGAAGAGGTGGGGGCCAGTAGCTGTAACTAGACCCCTACAACCACAAAAAGATGGGAGAATATACACACACACACACTCCCTACTGTTCAGTATTCTATCCTGGTGTATAGTATCTCAGAAGATGATCCCTTATACACCTACACACAGCCTCCCTCACCCTCAATATCACCTCCGCCAATATTCCAACCTAATCATATATATTCCCGTATTTAAGTTACTTTCACCGAGGTGTGAGTTACTCATCACTGCTCAGAAATGTTCAGGGACTTTTAACTCACAAATGGATAATGTGAGACGATGGGTCCGGGTACTCACACTAACAGCAATGTATCTCCTTAGAATGTGCTATATAAGAGGTGTATGTATACAGTACATCACTATAATAATGTTTATTTCTACCAGTAGATGGTACAACTTATACAGACCATAGCTCACAACAATGACAATCTATATAATAATAATAATAATAATAATAATAATTATTATTATTATTATTTCTACCAGTAGATGGTACAACTTATACAGACCATAGCTCACAACAATGACATACTATATAATAATAATAATAATAATAATAATAATAAAAAAATAATAATTTAATAATAATTAATTAATAATAATAATAATAAAATAATTTATTATTATTTCTACCAGTAGATGGTACAACTTATACAGACCATAGCTCACAACAATGACATACTATATAGAAAGTTCCTGGTTATGTAGAGCATTTCCCACAACTTAGGTTAATTTTGTCCCCCAGGATGCGACCCACACCAGTCCACTAACACCCAGGTACCTACTTACTGCTAGGTGAACACTGACAGCAGGTGTAACTAACACCCAGGTACCTACTTACTGCTAGGTGAACACTGACAGCAGGTGTAACTAACACCCAGGTACCTACTTACTGCTAGGTGAACACTGACAGCAGGTGTAAGGTGACTAACACCCAGGTACCTACTTACTGCTAGGTGAACACTGACAGCAGGTGTAACTAACACCCAGGTACCTACTTACTGCTAGGTGAACACTGACAGCAGGTGTAACTAACACCCAGGTACCTACTTACTGCTAGGTGAACACTGACAGCAGGTGTAACTAACACCCAGGTACCTACTTACTGCTAGGTGAACACTGACAGCAGGTGTAACACCCAGGTACCTACTTACTGCTAGGTGAACACTGACAACAGGTGTAACTAACACCCAGGTACCTACTTACTGCTAGGTGAACACTGACAGCAGGTGTAAGGTGACTAACACCCAGGTACCTACTTACTGCTAGGTGAACACTGACAGCAGGTGTAACTAACACCCAGGTTTCCTACTTACTGCTAGGTGAACACTGACAACAGGTGTAACTAACACCCAGGTACCTACTTACTGCTAGGTGAACACTGACAGCAGGTGTAACTAACACCCAGGTACCTACTTACTGCTAGGTGAACACTGTGACAGCAGGTGTAACTAACACCCAGGTACCTACTTACTGCTAGGTGAACACTGACAGCAGGTGTAAGGTGACTAACACCCAGGTACCTACTTACTGCTAGGTGAACACTGACAGCAGGTGTAAGGTGACTAACACCCAGGTACCTACTTACTGCTAGGTGGAACACTGACAGCAGGTGTAACTAAAACAGGTACCTACTTACTGCTAGTGAACATGATAGCATGTAACTAACACCCAGGTACCCATTACTGCTAGGTGAACACTGACAGCAGGTGTAACTAACACCCAGGTACCTACTTACTGCTAGGTGAACACTGACAGCAGGTGTAACTAACACCCAGGTACCTACTTACTGCTAGGTGAACACTGACAGCAGGTGTAACTAACACCCAGGTACCTACTTACTGCTAGGTGAACACTGACAGCAGGTGTAACTAACACCCAGGTACCTACTTACTGCTAGGTGAACACTGACAGCAGGTGTAAGGTGACTAACACCCAGGTACCTACTTACTGCTAGGTGAACACTGACAGCAGGTGTAAGGTGACTAACACCCAGGTACCTACTTACTGCTAGGTGAACACTGACAGCAGGTGTAACTAACACCCAGGTAACTACTTACTGCTAGGTGAACACTGACAGCAGGTGTAAGGTGACTAACACCCAGGTACCTACTTACTGCTAGGTGAACACTGACAGCAGGTGTAAGGTGACTAACACCCAGGTACCTACTTACTGCTAGGTGAACACTGACAAACAGGTGTAACTAACACCCAGGTACCTACTTACTGCTAGGTGAACACTGACAGCAGGGGTAAGGTGACTAACACCCAGGTACCTACTTACTGCTAGGTGAACACTGACAGCAGGTGTAAGGTGACTAACACCCAGGTACCTTTCTTACTGCTAGGTGAACACTGACAGCAGGTGTAACTAACACCCAGGAAACCCACTTACTGCTAGGTGAACACTGACAGCAGGTGTAACTAACACCCAGTACCTACTTACTGCTAGGTGAACACTGACAGCAGGTGTAACTAACACCCAGGTACCTACTTACTGCTAGGTGAACACTGACAGCAGGTGTAACTAACACCCAGGTAACCTACTTACTGCTAGGTGAACACTGACAGCAGGTGTAAGGTGACTAACACCCAGGTACCTACTTACTGCTAGTGAACACTGACAGCAGGTGTAAGGTGACTAACACCCAGGTACCTACTTACTGCTAGGTGAACACTGACAGCAGGTGTAAGGTGACTAACACCCAGTACCTACTTACTGCTAGGTGAACACTGACAGCAGGTGTAAGGTGACTAACACCCAGGTACCTACTTACTGCTAGGTGAACACTGACAGCAGGTGTAAGGTGACTAACACCCAGGTACCTACTTACTGCTAGGTGAACACTGACAGCAGGTGTAAGGTGACTAACACCCTGGTTATAATCAAAACCATAATTGTTTAAGGGTGGAGTAGTAAGCCAGTGGAAGGCCTCGGTCAGATGACTAAAAGCTGCAACTGTGGCTCATCATGTAAGACACGCATCAGGAAACACTTGTCCTGTTTCCTGACTAACATTACATAACCTAACCTAACTTGCTGCACTTTCGTCAACAATGATGGCCAGCACACGGACTCCAGGCTGAGGGACTGATTACCAAACATCTTCCACCTTTCTCTGCACTGGACTGACGAAGCCACTGGCTGGCGAAACTTTCAATTACAGCTACCCAAACATTGCACAGGAGTCCCACCGACTTGTGTGTGTTCTATACCATTTATTCACGATATTTCTGGTCGCAGTTCGAACACCGAGGCACTATAAGGAGAAGCACAGGATGTGACCCACACCAGTCCACTAACACCCAGGATGTGACCCACACCAGTCCACTAACACCCAGGATGCCACCAACACCAGTCCACTAACACCCAGGATGCCACCCACACCAGTCCACTAACACCCAGGATGCCACCCACACCAGTCCACTAACACCCAGGATGCCACCCACACCATCCACTAACACCCAGGATGCCACCCACCACCAGTCCACGAACACCCAGGATGCCACCCACACCAGTCCACTAACACCCAGGATGCCCCCACACCAGTCCACTAACACACCAGGATACCACCCACACCAGTCCACTAACACCCAGATGCCACCCACACCAGTCCACTAAACACCCAGGATGCCACCCACACCAGTCCACTAACACCCAGGATGCCACACCACACCAGTCCACTAACACCCAGGATGCCACACCACACAGTCCACAACACCCAGGATGCCACCCACACCAGTCCACTAACCCCCAGGATGCCCCCCACACCAGTCCACTAATACCCAGGATGCCACCCACACCAGTCCACTAACACCAGGATGCCACCCACACCACTCCACCAACCCCCAGGATGTAAACCCACACCAGTCCACTAACACCAGGATGCCACCCACACCAGTCCACAAAACCCCCAGGATGCACCCACACCAGTCCAAAAAACACCCAGGATGCCACCCACACCAGTCCACTAATACCCAGGATGCCACCCACACCGTCCACTAACACCCGGGGATGCCACCCACACCGCCCACTAACCCCCAGGATGCCACCCACACCAGTCCACTAATACCCAGGATGCCACCCACACCAGTCCACTAATACCCAGGATGCCACCCACACCAGTCCACTAACACCCAGGATGCCACCCACACCAGTCCACTAATACCCAGGATGCCACCCACACCAGTCCACTAATACCCAGGATGCCACCCACACCAGTCTACTAACACCCAGGATGCCACCCACACCAGTCCACTAATACCCAGGTACCCATTTTGCTGATGGGTGAACACAGACAACCGCTATTACAAAAACACCTATAATGTTTCTACCCTCGCTGGGAATCGAAGCCAGACCCTCGCCTTGAAGGGAGAGCTTTAGCCACCAGGCCACGGTGTTTCGCCAGCCAGAGGTTTCATCAGTCCGATGCAGAGAACGGTAGAAGATAAACAGTTTCAGGCAATCAGTCCCTCAGCCTGGAATCAGTGTTCAGCACATCAGTCTTGACAGACCTAACACATCGACTCCAGGCTGAGGGACTGACTACCTAATCTTCCAGCGTCTGCTATATATAGTTCATCAGTCTTCACATTGTGTCCTGGTATTGATACAGCCACTGGATGGCAAAACATCTGTAAGATACCCAGATGTTGCAGGTGTCTGGAGTTTACCTGGAGAGAGTTCCGGGGGTCAACGCCCCCGCGGCCCGGTCTGTGACCAGGCCTCCTGGTGGATCAGAGCCTGATCAACCAGGCTGTTACTGCTGGCTGCACGCAAACCAACGTTACGAGCCACAGCCCGGCTGATCAGGAACTGATTTTAGGGGGATCTTGTGCCCCATGCGGGTCCAAAGTTCTTCCCTAAACTCGATCTCCTTGTGGTGTATAAAGTCACCCATATCGGAGCTTTGCCCAGCATGCATGAGCTCTTTCTGGCCACTGTGAGCCAGTGTGTCCCAACCATCACTCTATTTGCCTCTCGTTTTCATACATCTTGCCTTGGCTCCTGTTGTTCTGTGGTTGAGGTTATTAACATCACTGCTACTTGTCACCTCCTGTGGGACCTCAGCGTGAAGCGTTCCCGCTAGTAATGCACTTTCTTCTCCTGCTGTCTCTCTCTCCAGCTCATCAAATATCAGCGATTTTTGATCCAAGCAATGCCAACTCCTCCACCGCGCGGTATCTCTGTCTTTCCTCAGATTAGGTATCAATTGGGGAA
The DNA here is from genome assembly GCF_026875155.1 of Cherax quadricarinatus. Classification (NCBI taxonomy): domain Eukaryota; kingdom Metazoa; phylum Arthropoda; class Malacostraca; order Decapoda; family Parastacidae; genus Cherax; species Cherax quadricarinatus. Next base: position 14,277,645 of record NC_069489.1, on the reverse strand, counting down.
AGATGGCCTCTCAGTTATCATACCTGTAAGCTTGGTTTCTGTGAGGGCTATTGAATGTCCCGGTGAATGCTCTCTGTCGCTTTTCAATTCCATTCAGCGTTTGTGTACCATACCTTCGTTCCATTTCACAAACACTGTGGTATGGCTGGGGGTCCTGTGAGAGATGGGTGACCTGGTAAGCAATGAGGATGAGATTCTATAGCTCGGTGTTGGGGTGGAGCGTGGGTGGTATGGATGTAGTGTGTGTTGGTATTGGTGTGATAGGGTTGTACGTGTTATGAGGGATTAGTTGTGCTGATGTGCTTGCCTTGCTGTTCGGTTTCTGCTCTGGCTGACCTTGCTGGTTCCCCTCCTTGTCTTTTTTCCTAGCCTCCTTTCGTTTTGTCCTCTATCCCTCAGCTGCTTGTCGTTCTGATTGTGTATCTGTTCTGTCTAGGACAACCCACTCTTTGGTAACTCTTTCCGGAGGTAATTTCAAAACCGTGTGGTTTCTCTTGGGAGGATCATGCTTCCGCACTGTTAACGTTCATGGAATCAAGCTTAGATGGTCCGGTTTCTCCCCTTGCGAGTACCCCCCTTATTCTCTGAAAATTTAACAGATTCGTCCATCTATTCCCCTATATGGTTCGCGTGCTGATTTCTAATCAATCTCCTTCTTCCTGGGCCTTTCTCAGCAGTGTATATCTTACCTCTCATCTCTGAAGCCCATGGATAAAACCACTGATTTGCCCTTTCCTCCTGCCACAGATTGCCTCCCCCTCTGTGACTCTGGAGTCCTGCCTGTATGTGGTCAAGTTTCTCGCTTGATTGTTCAGTGGGCTCTTGATTGGATGTTGTGCCTTCAGCATCGACCTTAATCACCCATCTCCATTCTGCACCGAGTGTTCTTCCTTTGTCACTCCTTGGCAGTCTGATAGCCCTAGGATAAGCATCCCAATTCATAATTCCTTCCTCCATGTTCGGCCTTCCTGTTCGGTTTGTGTGTGTGTGTGTGTGTGTGCACAGCTCTCTAGAGCGCACATTCTCGTCTGATTATAGATGCAGGGGTCGGGATCCTTGTCACAGGCCCCTGCCATTCCGAGATGATGTCAGAAACACGGCTGGAAATCAATGTACAAGTCTCTGAAGTGGAAACAGGACAAGTAGATCTTCACAGTGTGAGAGAGAGCAACCCGGGCTGTGGATGGATATGTGGGTGTCAAGTGGCAGCCACCAGCAACAACAACCTAGTTGACCAGACCAAGCCCCTGGTCCACGACCAACCAGGCGCAGCATGGAAACAATACTGTAACCTGGAACTAATACTGTAAAACTGGAACAATCACAGGATGAATTGGAACAATACTGATGATGGAACAAATACGTGTGACAGGAACAATACTGTGAACTGGAACCGAAGCGAAATACTGTGACTGGAACAACACCTAGAGACTCGCCAATTCTGTAGACTGCGAAACAATACTGTGGACTGCAACAATGTGATGGGAACACTACTGTAATGGAACAATACTGTGACTGGAACATCATACTGCTGATGGAACAACAGTGAACTAGGAACCACTGTGACAGGATCAATACTGTATGCGAAACCACTGACTTTGAAACCCATACTGTGCGAACAATACTGTGACTGGAACAATACTGTGAACATTCGTGACTGGAAACAATACTGTGGAACACTGTGTCGACTGGAAAAACAATACTGTGATACTGGACAACAATAATGTGACTGGAACAATACTGGTGACTGAATACTTATGACGGAACAATCACTGTGACTGGAACAATTACTTGTGACTGGAACAATACAGTGACTTGCCAACAATGTGACTGGAACTCACTACTGTAACTGGAAGAATACTGTGACTGGAACATATACTGGGACTGGATGACAACACTGACTGGAAGAAGCACTGTGATGGAAAAATAAAAAAAAACAATACTGTGAGAACAATGACTGGGAACTAATAAACTGTGGCAACATGTAGCTGTGGAACAATATGTGTGACTTGGAACATACATGTGGACGCATTACTGTGACTGGATAACAATTACTGGGACAAGTAGACTGTGACTGGAAACAAATACTGTAAAGATACTGGACACTAACTGGAACAATCTGTGACTGCGAACAATACATAAGACTGGAACCATACTAGTTGACTGGTGGAACAATACTGTGATGAACAACAACTGACTGGAACAAGGCGTGAATGGAAACAATACTGTGACTGGAAAAAACTATTGTAGACTGGAACAAATACTGTGCACTGCGAACACACTGTGACTAGAAAACCTAGTGACCTGGGCAGCAATACTGTGACAAGGAAAACACTACACTGTGACTTGGAACAATACTAGTGGGCGGGGGGGGTTGGGACTTGGCACAACATTGATCTGGAAACACTGGACTGGAAACAAATACTGTGACTGGAACAATCTGTGAACTGGAGAAATACTGGTGACTGGAAACAATATCTGTGACTGGGGAACATTAGACTTGAGGGAACAATACCTGTGAGAGGGTGAACCAAGACACTGTGACTGGAAACAACACTGAACTGGCAAACAAATACTGTGAACTGGAACAATACTGTGACTGGAGACAATGCTGATGACTGTGGAGAATACGTGTGGGACTGGAAAAAAACTGTAAACTGGAAAAAACAATACTGTGACTGGTAAACATTACTGTAACTGAGAACACTGATCCTGTGACTGGAAACAATACTGTGACGGGAACAATACTTGTGAGTGGAACGAATACTGTCGACTTGGAACAATCACTGTGACTGGAAGCAATACTGGACAGGAACAATACTGTCGAGTGGGACAACAATACTGTACGAGGTGGAACAATATGTGGACGGGAGAACATAGCTGTGAGATAGGAACCAGATTACTGGTGTGACTGGAAACAATACTGAGACTGGAAACAATTTACTGTGAGTGGCACAGTAATCGTGGATTGCGAACAATCTGTGACCTGGAACAATACTGTGACTGGCACAATCCTGTGAGTGGAACATACTGTGAGTGGAACAATACTGAGTGAGTGGAACAAATACTGTGACTGGGAAACAAGTACCTGTTGACTGCGGAACAATTCTGTGACTGGAACAATATCATCGTCTTCGGAACTGGAACAATACTGTGACTGGAACCAATTACTGTGACTGGAACAATACTAGTGAGTGGAACAATACTGTGAGCTGGGAACAATACTTACTCAGGACGTGAGTGAAACAATACTGTAGAACTCGAAATCAATACTGTGACTGGAAACGAATTACTGTGACCTGGATAAATACTGTGAAGTGGAGACAATACTGTGAGTGGGACAAGAGTGACAGGTAGAGTGGAAACAATACTGTGCAGGACACTGTTCTTTAAGACCGGAGCTCAAAAGGACATCATTATTGGGACACTTTAGCACCAAGTTGAGTTCCTCAGATCCAATCAGTCCCTGATCTGGAGCTCCACTAAGTTCGAAGTCATACCTCATGTCCAGAATCAGTCCTGAGCTGGAGCCCTATGTTCCAGTCACTTCCTCAGTCCAATCAGTCCTCGCGCTGGAGCCAGCAGTATAGTTCAGTCATCAATCTTGATGGGATGACTGAACATCGACCCCAGGTTGAGGGACTGATTACCCAATACTCCGTGCTGATCTTCCAATCCATTCTGCTCTGTTCTGGGAGCGGCGTAATCCAGACTAAGTGGTGCGAAATTGTTTCCTCAATAAGGGATAGGCCAGGTGTTGCATACGATCTGATCGACTGGATATGAGTGGGATCTGTGTATCTTGAAGCTTAACGTGTATATCGAAACTAAGCGCTACAACCCAGCAGGGTTCCTACGTCAACTGCACTTGAGAATAACAGGGTTGTTGAAGCTTATTCTTGTGGGTAATCATTTGATAATGGGTTGTGTCAAATCTTTTTGCTAAGTGGGGGATTTGAGAAGGCCAGTAGAGCCTGCTGCAGTGCTCTCAGATTTTTATTTCTCTGAATACCATTTCATAAGATCAAATACATCAAATAATAAGCACACACAGGTTCAAGTCAGACCAAAAACACACAAAAATCTCTAGTTCTCCCGCGTGGCGCGTGTTATTTGTTTTAAAGATGTGTAAGTCCACATACGAAGCAAAATCTTAATTAAAACCTAAGTGAAAAGGCTGTAAATCTTCAAGGGTGAGGGTGCGGCTTGTCCAAGCTTAATGACCCGGAGTTAAGTAGCCTTGTCTTATGACCTTGTCGTAGAAGCTTGTGCTTATGACCCAGGAGTAGTAGCCTTGTCTTAAATGAACCCTGGTGTGTAGCTTGTCTTAAATGCCCCCTGGTGTTGTAGCTAGTCATTGTCTTACATGACCCTAGGTTGTAGTAGCCTTGTCTTAATGACCCTGTGTAGTAGCCTGGTCTTAATGCACCTGAAGTGTAGATTAGCCTTGTCTTAATTGACCTGGTGTAGTAGACCCTTGTTCTAATGACACCTGGTGAATAGTAGTCTATGTCTTAATGGACCCTGGTATGTCTCTGGTGTAAGAAAGCCTTTGTCTAATGACCCCTGGTGTACTGTAGTAGCACTTGTCTTAATGACCCTGGTGTGTAGCCTTGTCTTAATGACCCTGGTGTAAGTAGCACTTGTCTAAATGAAACCCGCAGGGTGTAGAATAAGCTCTTGTCTTAATGACCCTCGGATGTAAGTAGCCCTTGTCATAATGTGCCTGGGTGTAGTAGCACTTGTCGTAATAAGCCTGGTTGTAGTGCTTGTTCTTAATGACCCTGGAAATGTAGGTAGACTTGTCCTTAAATGACCCTGAGTGTAGTAGACCTTGTCTTAGAAGCCCCTGGTGTAGTAGCCTCTGTCTTAATGGACCCTGGTGTAGGTAGCCTCGTCTAAAATGACCCTGGTGTAGTAGCCTCGTCTTAATGACCCATTACCCCACTGGTGTAGTAGCTTCGTCTTACATGACGCTGGATGTAGTAGCCTTGTCTTAAGACCTTGGTGTGGTAGCCTTGTCTTAATGACCTGGTGGTAGTAGGCCTGGTTTAAATGGACCCTGGTGTAGTAGCCTGTGACTTAATGAACCCCCTACTCTGGTGTCGTTAGACTTAGTGACCCTGGTGATATGTAGTAGCCTTGTTACTTAATGTCCCCTGGTGTAGTAGGTTAGTCTTAATGGACCCTTGCAGATGTAGTAGCCTAGTCTTAATTGACCTGATGTAAGTAGCCTAGTCTTAATGACCCTTGGTGTAGAATAGCACTTTCTTAATGAGCCCCTCACCAAACCCTGGGTGTAGTAGCCTTGTCTTATGACCCTGGGTACAGTAGCTCGGCCTTGTGCTATAAATGACCCTGGTGTAGTAGCTTGTCTTAAGCCCTGGCAGTTTGTAGCTCCTTGTCTTAATGACCACTGGTTGTGTCGAATTGTCGTAATGACCCTGGTGTAGATCAGCCTTGTACCTTAATGACCCTGGCATGTAGTAGACTTAGTGACCCTGGTCGTAGTAGCCTAATGTGCTTAATGGACCCTGGTAGTAGTAAGCTTTCATTAATGGACCTGGTGTTGTGCCTTGTCTTTACTGACCCGGGATGTAGTAGCCTTGTCTTTAATGAACCCTGGTGTAGTAGCCTACGTTGTTAACTGCACCACTGGAGTAGTAGCCTCGTCTCTAATGAACCCTGAGTGTAGTAGACCTCGTCAATTAATGACCCTGGATGTAGTATGATAGACTTGTCTTATGACCTGGTTGTGTAGTGACTTGTTCTTAATGACCTGGAAGTAGTAGACTTGTTCTTGGTGGACCCTGATGTTAGTAACTAGTCTTAATGACCTGGTGTAGTAGCCTTGTTCTTAATGACCCTGGTGTGTTAGATAGACTTGTTTCTTAAAATGAACACTAGGTGTTTGTAGCCTTGTTTTAAGACAGCTGGTTGTAGTAGCCTGTTTAATGAACCCTGGAGATCGTAGCCTTGTCTTAATGACCCTGGTGTAGCCGACTTGTTATTAATACGAACCCTGGTGTCGTAGCCTTGTGTCTTAAAGACATGGTGTAGTCGAGTTGTCTATAATGACCTCTGGGGTCAGTAAGTAGGACTATGTCTAATGACCCTGGGTGTAGTAGCCTTGAATTTAATGACCTAGGTGTAGTAGACTCTTGTCTTAATTGACTCTGGCTGTGTAGGTTAAGCCTTTTCTATGACCCCTGGTGTCGTAAGTAGTTAGCTTGACCTTAATGACCCTGGTGTAGTGAATAGTCTTTTATTATTGACCATGTGTAGTAGACTTGTTCTATAATGACCCTGGATGTAAAGTAGCCTTGTCTTAATGACCCATAGGTGTAGTAGCCTTGATAATGACCCTGGTGTCAACGTAGTAGATTGTCTTCTTAATGACCCTGGAATGTAGAAGCCTTGTCTTAATGACCCCTGGGTCTGTAGTAGCTTGACTTAATGAACCTGGTGTACGTAGATTGTCTTAATGACTCTGGATGTAGTTGTAGTAGCCTTGATCTTAATGACCCATGGTGTAGTAGCCTGACTTAGACCTCCTGGTGTAGTAGACCTGTCTTACTGACCACTGGTGTAGTAGACTTGTCTTAATGAACTGGTGATAGTAGCCAGCCCGTGTCTTAATGCCCTAGTGTAGTAAGCTTGAATTAGTGACCTGGTGTAGTAGACATGTCTTAATTGGACCCTGGTGTTATTAGCCTTGTCCTTAAGCCCTGCGTGTTAGTAGCCTTGTCTTAAAGCACCCTGTGTAGTTAGCCTTGTCATAAATGACCCTGGTCGTAGTACGCCTAGTCTTAATGACCCTGAAGTAAACTTGTCACTTAATGGACTGGTGTATTTATGACTTGTCTTATTGACCCATGTACGTTGTAGTAGACTCTGTCTTAAAGACCTTGTGTAGCCGACATGTCATAATGACCCAGGTGTATATCTTGTTCTTAAAGACCCTTTTTGAAGTAGACTTGTATATCCATCAGTGACCCTGGTGCTAGAGGAGACTTATTGACCCTGGTGTAGATAGACTTGTACTTAATGGACGCTGGTGTAGTCAGCCTTTGTCTTAATGAACCTGGTGTAGTAGCCATGTCTTAATGACCCCTGGTGTATGTAAGCCTAGCCCTTAATGGACCCTGGCTGTAGTTAGCCTTGTCTTAATGACCCTGGTGTAGATAGCCTTGTCTTACTGACCCGGTGTAGTAGACTGGTCTTAAAGGACCCCTCGTGTACGTAGACTTGTCTTAAGTGACCCTGGTTGTAGTAGACTTGTCATAGATGACCCTGAGGTAGTAGACTGTCGGGACCCTGGTAGTAGTATAGACTTTGATACTTAATGCCCTAGGTGTAGTAGACTTGTCTGATGACCCTGGTCGTAGATAGACTTAATGACCCTGGTGTAGTTAGCCTTCAGTCTTAATGAACCTGGATGTAGTAATAATTATTCTTATAATCAGGGGGAAGCGCTTAAACATGGCAGGATTTTACAGCGCCTGCGGGGGGGGGCTGTGGGGGAGGCATCAGGAATTAATTCGGGGAACTGGGCACAGATCCAATTCCCTAAATCAAAAGCCCCTTACCCCAACAGCAAGGGACCTTCCTTGAGGGGCCTGGTGTAGTAGCCTGGTTTAATGGACCCTGGTGTGAAGTAGACCATGTCTTAATGACCACTGGTGTTAGTAGCACCCCTTGTCTTAATTGACCTGTGTAGTAGCCTTGATCATTATGACCTGGTTGTAGTAGCCTTGAACTTAATGAACCTGGTGAGTAGCCTTGTTTAATGACCCTGTGTAGTAGAACTTGTCTTGAATGACCCAGGAGTGTAGCCTTGTCTTAATGACCATGGATGTAGCTTGCCTGTCATTAATGACAACTGGTGTATAGACTTGTGCTCTTTAAATGACGTGGTTTAGTTAGTAGCCTTGGACATAATCACCCTGGATGATAGTAGCCTAAGTCTTACATGACACTGGTGTAGAGACTTCTGTCTTACTTACCTTGGTGTAGTAGCCTTGTCATAATGACCGGTGTAGTAGCCTTGTTTAGATGGACCCTGGGTGTAGTAGCCTTGTCTTAATGACTCCCTGGTGTAGTAGACTTGTCTTAATGACCCTGGTGTAGTAGACTTGTCATAGTGACCTGTGGATGTAGTAGGACTGTCTTGGTGACCCTGGTGTGTAGTAACCTTGTCTTAATGACCTGGTGTGTAAGCCTTGTCTTTAATTGGACCCTGGTGTAGTAAGACTAGTCTTAATGACCCTGGATGTAGTAGCAATTGTCTGAAAGGAACCCTGGTGTCGGTAGTCGAGCTGGTCTAATGCACCTGGTTGAATGTAGGCGATAGTCTTGAAAACCTAATCTTACTGACCATAAGTAGTTGTATGGTGATGGTTTGAGGAGCTAGCCCGCCTGAGACCCGTCCAGCCTGGCTGCCGAACCACTCTGACGGAAACTCATCCTCCAAGGGTGGCTATGGCCGCTGCGATCCTGCCCTCCTCATTGGTCAATTCACCTCCGGAAATCCTCATCATTGGCCACTTGCCTCATACGAACATGGCAGCTCATGGTCACTGTTTCCTCTCGGCTTACCATGGGCGCCTGATTGGCTAAAGAGCGAGGTCTCAGGTGAAGGCCGTTTAATTACGTAAATTTTCCGTCTTATAAGAATTTGCGATGACCTTAACAGAGAATTCTGAGATGAATTATATAGTGAAGAGTCTGGATATGTGCGTCTTTTGGGCGGGAAAAGATAAAAAACATTGAACTGGAAAGGCATGAGAGTTGTATGGGCGGTGTTTGTGTTAACTCACCTAATTGTGGTTGCAGAGGTCGATTCATAGCTCCTGGCACCGTCATCTTTCACTGAGTCGTCTACTGTTCAACTACTTCTCTGCTCCCATCGAGCTTTATCACCTACCTCTTCTAAAGAATGTATGGTTCTGCCTCCACTACATCACTTGCCATGACTATTCCACTTACCTGACAAACATCTGTGGCTGAAGAAAAGAAATACTTCCTACATCCCTTTGTGATTACTGTAGTGATTCAAAACTTCCAACTGTGTCCCCTTTGTTGCTGTGTCCACATACTTGTCAACCTTGTTTCCTTTGTGTTGTTCTTTCGTTTATTTTTCTTGTGCTGTGTGTCCTTTTGTTATGTGTCCCCTTGTTTGCTGTGTCCCCTTGTTGCTCTTGTGTCCCCATGTTGCAGAGTCCCCTTGTGGCTGTGTCCCCTTGTTGCTGTGTCCCCTTGTTGCAGACTTGTCCCTCATGAATATGTTTGTGTCCCCTCTTGTTGCTGTGTTCCCCAGTGCTGATGTCCCCTTGGTTGTGCTAGCAATACAAACTGTGTCCCCTCTATCGTTGTCTGCAAGTCCCATATGTTGCTGTCGATTGTCCCCTTGTTGCTGATCGTCCCATGTGCCTGTGTTCCGTGTTGGCTAGAATGTGTCCCGGGTTTCGTGTCCCCTTGTTGCTGTGATTCCCCTTAGTTTCTGATGTTCCCCTTGTGTTGTGTCCTCCTTAATACTATGTGATTCCCCCCAAACAAAAATTGCCGTTCATCTACAAAAAAAATTTTAACATTGTTGTATGTGTCCCCTTGTTGATTGTAGGTTTCCCACTATGCTGCAGTGATCCCCGATGCTGCGCTGTGTCCACCTTGTTTGTTGCTGGTGTCCCTTTGTTGCTGTGTTCTCCCCTTGCTGCTGTGTCCTTCCCCTTGTTGCTGTGTCCCCGCAGTGGTTGTGTTCCGTGTTGTTGATTAGCCCCGACTTTGTTGTCAAAACTGTGTACTCCTTGTTGTTGTGACCCTTGTTATTGTGTCCACTGCGTTACTGTGTCCACGGGTTTCTGTGTCCCCGTGTTGCATGTGTCCTTATGTTTGCTGTCGAAACCGCGTTTTAGTATGTATTTGTGTGCCTGTTGTATGTCCCACCATTTTGTTGCGCTGTGTCCCTTGTTGAAAAAAATGTGTCCTATCGTTTGCTTTATTAGTGTCCCCATATGTTGTTGGGTCCCTTTGTTGTCTGTCCCCAACACTCTTGTTGCTGGGTCCCCCATTGTTGTTGTGTCCCCTTGTCGTTGTTGTGGCCCCTTGTTGCCTTGCCTGTCACCCCTTATTGTTGTGTCCCCTTGTTGCTGTGTCCAACTTGTTGCTGTGTTTCCCCTTGGTGCTGTTTGTGTCCCCTTGGTCTGCTTTGAGTCCCCTATGTTGCATGTGTCCTCCTTGTTGTGTCCCCTACATATCAATGTTGATGTTTCACCCAATTACACTAGTTGCTGTGTTCCACTTGTTGCATGTGTTCCTCTTGTTGCTGTGTCCCCCCTATGTTGTAAATGTGGTCCCCTTGTTGCTGTGTCCCCTTGTTGCTAGTGTCCCCTGGTTGCTGTGTCACATCTCTGGAACATCCTGTATCTGTCCACCTGTTGATTCCTCTCAGATATTTGTTATGTCGTTTTTATTCATGTCCCCCTATCCTCATCCTGTCCTCCAGTGTCGTTCAGGTTGATTTGTGGTTGTACCTTACCTAATAGTGGCCTGCAGGGTCGGAGACTCAGCTCCTGTCCCCGGCCTCTTACTGATCGGAGCATACTAAGGTCCTCTCCCTCTCTAGCTTCCTTGACGCGTTGTCATACTCTTTAAAACTAGTATGGTTCCTGCCCTCCACTACTTCACTTGCTAGGCTATTCCATTACCTGAGACATCTAGACTGAAGGAAATACTCCCTAACTTCCCTGTGATTTTCATCTGTGTCTCAAACTTCAACTGTGCTCCCCTTGTTTCTGTGTCCTCTCCTTGTTGCTGTGTTCCCCTGGTTTGTGGTGTCCCTTGTTGTTGGTGTCGCCCTTGTTGTTGCGTCCCTTGTTGAAGTGTCCACTTTGATAGTTGTGACCCCTTGATTATTGTGTTCCCCTTGTTACTGTCCTGTCCCCTTTTTTTTCTGTGTGCCCTTGTTGCTGGGTCCTCCTTACTCCTGCTGTAGTCCCTCATTTACCTGCTGTGTCCCTCCTGCTGTGTAACCCTTGTTGTTGTGTCCCCTTGTTGTTATGTCCCCCTTGTTGTTGTGTCCCCTTGCTGTTGAGGTCCCCTTGGAGCTGTGTCCTCCCTTGTTTGTTGTGCTCCCTTGTTTAGCTGTGTCCCCTTGTGTCCCTCACCCTTGTTGCTGTGTCCTCCTTGTTCTGTGTCCCCTTGTTGCTGTGTCCCCTTGTTAGCTGTTTGCCCTTGTTGTTGTGACCCCTTAGTTGTGTCCCCCTTGTTGCTGATGACCCCATGTTGTGTCCCCTTGTTGTTGTGTCCCCTTGTTGCTGTGTCCCCTTGTTGCTGTGACTCCCTTGTTGCCTGTGTTCCCCCTTGTTGTGGTGTCCCTTGTTGCTGATGTCCCCATAGTTATGTGTCACCCCCTTGTGAAGTAGTCCCCTTGTTTAGCTGTTGTCCCCTTGTTGTTGTGTCCGTTTAGTTGTGTCCCCTTGTTGCTGTGTCCTTGTTGTTGTGTCCCCTTGGTCGCTTGGCCCTTGTTGATTTGTGTCCCCCTTGTTGCTGTGTCCCTTAATAGTTGTTGTCCCCTTGTTGCATGTGTCCCCATTGTTGCTGTAGTCCCCCTTGTTGCTCTGTGTCCCCTATGTTGCTCTGTGTCCCTTGAACATCGTAGCTGTGTCCCCTTGATGCGTCCCCTTGTTGCTGTGATCCATTGTTGCTGTGTTTCCACTGTGTTGCTGTGTCCCTTTGTTGCTGTCCCCTTGTTGCTGTGTTCCCCTTTGTTAGCTGTGTCCCCTTGTTGTGTGTCCCCTGTGTTGTTGTGTCCCCTTGTGCTGTGTACCCTTTGTTAGTGCTGGGTCCCCTTGTGCTGTGTCACATCTCTGGACATCCGGTATATCTGTCTCCACCTTGTTGATTCTACTCAGTATTTAGTACTGTCGTTATTCAGTCACCCCTATCTCTAACGGTCCTTAGTAGTTGTCAGGTGATTTGTGTGTAACCTCAACTAGAATTGTGGCTGCAGGGGTCGACGGACTCTCAGCTCCTGTCCCCGCCTCTTCACGGTCGCTATAGGTTCTCTCTCCCTCTCTGCTACTGCAGCTGTCATCCTTATCTTTAAAACTATGTAATGGCTCCTGCCTCCTCATCTACTTCATTTGCTAGGCTATTCACTTCCTGACGACTTCATAGCGACTTGAAGAATTACTTCCTAACATCCCTAATGTGTCTCGTCTGAGTCTTCAGCCTTCTCAGTTGTGAGACCCCTTGTTTCTGTGTTGTCCCTCTCTGAACAGTCCATCTCTGTCCCCCTTGTCTAGATCCCACCCGCAGTAATCTTGCAACTGTCCGTTATCATGTCTCTCCCCTGAACTTCTCTCCTCCAGTGTCGACAGTCCGATTTCCCTCACCTTTCTCGTACGACATTCCCCCGAGCTCTCGGGCAGCTCCTTGTTGCGCACAAACCTTTGTACTTCGCTCTTAACTTCTTGCGTGCTTGACCCAGGTGTGGGTTACCAGCTGGTGCTGCATACTCCAGTATGGGCCTAACATACACAGTGTACATTGTCTTGGAACGATTCCTTATTAAGGTATCGGAACGCTATCTCAGGTTTGCCAGGCCCCCCTCGTATTGTGCAGCAGTTAGATTTAGGTTGATGTGTGCCTCCGGTGACAGTGCTCGCGTGTTATGGGCACCCCAAGGGCCTTTTCCCTGAGTGAGGTCTGATGTCTTTGTTCCACCTAGCCATTACTCTGTCTGAGGTAACCTTCTCTTTGCCTCCTCCCCATCTTCTATTGTATTGCATTTGGCAGAAGATTGAATTCGAAGAACAGCCATTTTCTGGACCAGACTTGTCCATGTCTCTTTGCGTCTGCTACAACTCCCATACCGATTTTTATTTCTTCTCCATCAAACCTGTTCACATCATTGCCACAGGGACACTCAGAGTCTAGCGTTCCTTCCATCATGTCGTTCGCATATATCCAAAAAATAGCACTCGTCTTACGAAACTGACCCCTGTGGGAACCCGGCTGTCACAGGCGCCCCCACTGTGATTATTCTTCACGTACCATGACTCGTGGTTGCCCTCCCTGTCAGGTATCCCCTGATCCACTGCAGTGCCCTCCTGTATATGCGCCCTGATCCTCCAGCATCTTCGCACTAATCTCTTGAGGCGGCGGGAACTGTGTCAAAGGCCCATCCTGCAGTTAGGAAAATGTGTGTGTGTGCTGTCTGTGTGTGTGTGTGTACCTACCTAGTTGTACTCAACTATTGAGGTTGCTGCGGGGTCGGTCTGGAGCTCCTGGGCCCCGCCCTTCTTCACTGATCGCCTACTAGGTCCATCTCCCCTTGAAACGTGTGCTTTATCATACCACCTTCTGCTTGTAAAAGCTATGTATGGATCCTGACCTCCACTACATCGCATCCCAAACTATATACCACCTTACCTGGACTACTCTTGGCGAAGGAAACATACTGTTCCTAACATCCCTGTGAACTCATTTGTGTCTTCAACTTCCAATGTGTCCCACGTATGTTACTGTGTCCCATATCTCGTTGGAACATCCTTTCTTGTCCACTTGTCAATTCCTCTCAGAAATTTTGTATGTCGTTATCATGTCCCCTATCTCTTCCTGTCTCCAGTGGTCGTCAGGTTGATTTCCACTTAACCTCTCCTCGCCGAGGACATACCTCCTTAACTATGGGGACTGTCTTGTTTGCATCTCTTTGCAACATCTTCTCTGTTTCTTTATCGGTTGGTAGGTAGAGGTGTTTCCAACTGGTGCCGTCATACTCCAATATGTGACCTAACGTACACAACAGGTGTACAGGGTCCTGAAACGATTCCTTATTAAGATGTACGGAATGACTGTTCTGAGAGTTTAGCTAGGGCCCACTATGCTGACAAAGATATTTGGTTGATGGTGCTCCAGGACCAGGTGCTGGTGTTATACTCAACCCCCCAAGATCTTTTTCTTCGAGTAAGCTTTGTAGTCTCTGACCCCAAGACTGATACTCCGTCGGCGGTCTTCTTTGGCCTTCCCCAATCTTCTGAAACTTTGCACTTGAGGGATTGTATAACTCCAGGAGCCCAATTGCTGGACCAGGTCTGCAGCCTGTCCAGATCACCTTTGTAGTTACTTGCCAGGCTCTCTCGATCGACAAGTGTATTCATTATCATCAACTTACCAACGTCTCATCTGCAATACAGAGAGCCACCTCAGAGTCTATTCCTTCCGTCATGTCGTTCACAGAAATACCTAGAAACAGCACTGGGTCCTAGGCTGGACCCCTGTGGGGACCCCGCCTGGTCAGACAGGTTTGCCCACTCTGACACCTGCCACGTATCATGACTCTCGCTGCTGTCTTCCTGACAAGAATTCCCTGATCCATTTGTAGTGCTCACTTCCCTGTTATCCCTGCTTCCCGGTCCTCCAGTTTGTTGCACCAATCTCTTGTCGATGGAACGGTCAAAGCCTTCGCAAGTCCAGAAGTAAGAAAATCCACCCTACCCCTCCTTCTCCTGTCTTATGCTGTTCACCATGTCATAGAACTCAGTAGGTTTGGGACACAAGGATTTCCCGTCCCTGAAACCATGTGGCTGCTGTTGTGAGATCGTTCCTCTCTAGGTGTTCCCACCATTCTTCTCACTGATAATCTTCTCTCTCCTGATTTTGCATACTATACATGTCAGAGGACACTGGTCTGTAGTTTAATGCTTCCTGTCTGTCTCCTTTTTTAAAATTATTAGTATTATAAGTCAAGCGGGAAGCACTAAAACCCATAGGAATATCGTGACTTGGGGGAAGGGATGGAAGGGTATTCAGGGTTTAACTCAGGGAAACTGGAGAACAGATCCCAGATTACTAGATCAAGAGCCACTCACCAGAACATCAAAGGACCTTCCTTGAGGGCGTCTCCTTTTTTAAAAGATTGGTGGACTATAATTTGCTGTCTCCATGCCTCAGGCAATCTCCCTGTTTCGGATAGAGTATGAATATTGTTGGTAGGGGTACACACCAGCGCCTGCTACCCTCAACTCAATAACCCACTGGGGAGATGTTATCTGGACCCCATTGCCTTTGAGGTTTAGCTCTAACTCAGAAGCCTCTTCACTTCTCCCTCGGTTGTGTTGTACTGTGTCCAGCTCACATGGTGGTGGTGTGCCCCACCTCTCGTATTTCTCGGAGCCCTTCTGTCTCCTTACGTGAACACTTCTTTGAATATACTTGTTTAGCTCTCCTACACATACTTCACGGTCATTTCTAATGTCTTCCTCCCTTCCTTCCTTACGCCTCGTTACCTGGTCCTTAGGACTGTTGTTTTATCCTCTAATGTGGCTGTACAACTCAGTTTGGCACGTCAGAATTTGCTTTGCTGCTATGTCATTTTCATATTGTTTTGGGCCTCCCTTCTTATCTGTGCATATTTCGTTTCTTGGCTCTACGACTGCTCTCCCTTATTCTCTGGGTTCCTTTGCCTTCAATATTTCTTCCATTCCCATGCACACTTGGTTTTTGCCTCCCTGCACCTGTTGGGCTAAAGCCATGGGCTCATCCTGGTCTTTTTCATTATTCCTGTTACCCCTTGGGTACAAAACTCTCTCCTTCAAGCTGCCGTGCGATTTTGTTGATGCCTATTCCTATTCTCCATTAACTGGTCTTCTCATGCCCAGTTCGCTCTTGTTTTTTTTTTACCCAACTGAAACCCCCGTTCAGAGACAGTTCCTCATTCTGTGCTAGTCCCCTTTCTTGTAGTTTGGCTTCATTCTTCCTGGCACTTTCTGCTTCTCCCTCTCAACTTGTAGCTCGGCTGTGTATTCGAAGATGAAACACCACATGGTACTGGCCCCAAGGCGGTCTTATATGTGATGTCCTCGTTATCTGCACTACTAAAGGTGAATACTAGTCCCAGCCTCTGCTGGTTCATCACTCTCCTCTAATTTTACGTGTAGGTACATGAAGTTTTCCACAGTACACCTCCCCAATCATCTTAGCCCTCCATGTATCTTGTGCCCCATGCGGGTCCAAAGTTCTTCCCTAAACTCGATCTCCTTGTGGTGTATAAAGTCACCCATATCGGAGCTTTGCCCAGCATGCATGAGCTCTTTCTGGCCACTGTGAGCCAGTGTGTCCCAACCATCACTCTATTTGCCTCTCGTTTTCATACATCTTGCCTTGGCTCCTGTTGTTCTGTGGTTGAGGTTATTAACATCACTGCTACTTGTCACCTCCTGTGGGACCTCAGCGTGAAGCGTTCCCGCTAGTAATGCACTTTCTTCTCCTGCTGTCTCTCTCTCCAGCTCATCAAATATCAGCGATTTTTGATCCAAGCAATGCCAACTCCTCCACCGCGCGGTATCTCTGTCTTTCCTCAGATTAGGTATCAATTGGGGAAAGATGGCCTCTCAGTTATCATACCTGTAAGCTTGGTTTCTGTGAGGGCTATTGAATGTCCCGGTGAATGCTCTCTGTCGCTTTTCAATTCCATTCAGCGTTTGTGTACCATACCTTCGTTCCATTTCACAAACACTGTGGTATGGCTGGGGGTCCTGTGAGAGATGGGTGACCTGGTAAGCAATGAGGATGAGATTCTATAGCTCGGTGTTGGGGTGGAGCGTGGGTGGTATGGATGTAGTGTGTGTTGGTATTGGTGTGATAGGGTTGTACGTGTTATGAGGGATTAGTTGTGCTGATGTGCTTGCCTTGCTGTTCGGTTTCTGCTCTGGCTGACCTTGCTGGTTCCCCTCCTTGTCTTTTTTCCTAGCCTCCTTTCGTTTTGTCCTCTATCCCTCAGCTGCTTGTCGTTCTGATTGTGTATCTGTTCTGTCTAGGACAACCCACTCTTTGGTAACTCTTTCCGGAGGTAATTTCAAAACCGTGTGGTTTCTCTTGGGAGGATCATGCTTCCGCACTGTTAACGTTCATGGAATCAAGCTTAGATGGTCCGGTTTCTCCCCTTGCGAGTACCCCCCTTATTCTCTGAAAATTTAACAGATTCGTCCATCTATTCCCCTATATGGTTCGCGTGCTGATTTCTAATCAATCTCCTTCTTCCTGGGCCTTTCTCAGCAGTGTATATCTTACCTCTCATCTCTGAAGCCCATGGATAAAACCACTGATTTGCCCTTTCCTCCTGCCACAGATTGCCTCCCCCTCTGTGACTCTGGAGTCCTGCCTGTATGTGGTCAAGTTTCTCGCTTGATTGTTCAGTGGGCTCTTGATTGGATGTTGTGCCTTCAGCATCGACCTTAATCACCCATCTCCATTCTGCACCGAGTGTTCTTCCTTTGTCACTCCTTGGCAGTCTGATAGCCCTAGGATAAGCATCCCAATTCATAATTCCTTCCTCCATGTTCGGCCTTCCTGTTCGGTTTGTGTGTGTGTGTGTGTGTGTGCACAGCTCTCTAGAGCGCACATTCTCGTCTGATTATAGATGCAGGGGTCGGGATCCTTGTCACAGGCCCCTGCCATTCCGAGATGATGTCAGAAACACGGCTGGAAATCAATGTACAAGTCTCTGAAGTGGAAACAGGACAAGTAGATCTTCACAGTGTGAGAGAGAGCAACCCGGGCTGTGGATGGATATGTGGGTGTCAAGTGGCAGCCACCAGCAACAACAACCTAGTTGACCAGACCAAGCCCCTGGTCCACGACCAACCAGGCGCAGCATGGAAACAATACTGTAACCTGGAACTAATACTGTAAAACTGGAACAATCACAGGATGAATTGGAACAATACTGATGATGGAACAAATACGTGTGACAGGAACAATACTGTGAACTGGAACCGAAGCGAAATACTGTGACTGGAACAACACCTAGAGACTCGCCAATTCTGTAGACTGCGAAACAATACTGTGGACTGCAACAATGTGATGGGAACACTACTGTAATGGAACAATACTGTGACTGGAACATCATACTGCTGATGGAACAACAGTGAACTAGGAACCACTGTGACAGGATCAATACTGTATGCGAAACCACTGACTTTGAAACCCATACTGTGCGAACAATACTGTGACTGGAACAATACTGTGAACATTCGTGACTGGAAACAATACTGTGGAACACTGTGTCGACTGGAAAAACAATACTGTGATACTGGACAACAATAATGTGACTGGAACAATACTGGTGACTGAATACTTATGACGGAACAATCACTGTGACTGGAACAATTACTTGTGACTGGAACAATACAGTGACTTGCCAACAATGTGACTGGAACTCACTACTGTAACTGGAAGAATACTGTGACTGGAACATATACTGGGACTGGATGACAACACTGACTGGAAGAAGCACTGTGATGGAAAAATAAAAAAAAACAATACTGTGAGAACAATGACTGGGAACTAATAAACTGTGGCAACATGTAGCTGTGGAACAATATGTGTGACTTGGAACATACATGTGGACGCATTACTGTGACTGGATAACAATTACTGGGACAAGTAGACTGTGACTGGAAACAAATACTGTAAAGATACTGGACACTAACTGGAACAATCTGTGACTGCGAACAATACATAAGACTGGAACCATACTAGTTGACTGGTGGAACAATACTGTGATGAACAACAACTGACTGGAACAAGGCGTGAATGGAAACAATACTGTGACTGGAAAAAACTATTGTAGACTGGAACAAATACTGTGCACTGCGAACACACTGTGACTAGAAAACCTAGTGACCTGGGCAGCAATACTGTGACAAGGAAAACACTACACTGTGACTTGGAACAATACTAGTGGGCGGGGGGGGTTGGGACTTGGCACAACATTGATCTGGAAACACTGGACTGGAAACAAATACTGTGACTGGAACAATCTGTGAACTGGAGAAATACTGGTGACTGGAAACAATATCTGTGACTGGGGAACATTAGACTTGAGGGAACAATACCTGTGAGAGGGTGAACCAAGACACTGTGACTGGAAACAACACTGAACTGGCAAACAAATACTGTGAACTGGAACAATACTGTGACTGGAGACAATGCTGATGACTGTGGAGAATACGTGTGGGACTGGAAAAAAACTGTAAACTGGAAAAAACAATACTGTGACTGGTAAACATTACTGTAACTGAGAACACTGATCCTGTGACTGGAAACAATACTGTGACGGGAACAATACTTGTGAGTGGAACGAATACTGTCGACTTGGAACAATCACTGTGACTGGAAGCAATACTGGACAGGAACAATACTGTCGAGTGGGACAACAATACTGTACGAGGTGGAACAATATGTGGACGGGAGAACATAGCTGTGAGATAGGAACCAGATTACTGGTGTGACTGGAAACAATACTGAGACTGGAAACAATTTACTGTGAGTGGCACAGTAATCGTGGATTGCGAACAATCTGTGACCTGGAACAATACTGTGACGGGAACAATCCTGTGAGGGGAAAAATACTGTAGGGGAACAATACTGTGAGTGGAACAATACTGTGACGGGGAACAATATTTTGGACTGGAACAATCTGTACGAAAATACTGTGACTGGAACAAACGTGACGGGAACAAACGTGACGGGAAAACAATACGTGAGGGGAACAATACTGGAGTGGAAAAATACTTGAGGGGGAACAATACTGTGACTGGAACAATACGTGACGGAACAATACGTGACTTGGAAAATCTGTGAGTGGAAAAATACTTGAGTGGAACAATACGTGAGGGAACAATACTGTGCGGACACTTTTTTAAGACCCCGGCATCATTTTTGGGAAAACATTTAGCCCCCCAAATGATTCCTCAGCCCAAATCGCCCCTGACCTGGGCCCACTAGTTCAGTCATTCCTCGTCCAATCAGTCCCTGACCCTGGACCCTATTTCATCCTTCCTCAGTCCAATCAGCCCCTGGCCTGGAGCCACTATGTTCAGCCCATAAATCTTAAAGGATGAAACTGACCCCAGGTTGAGGGACTGTTTCCCCAAAACTCCGTCTGATCTCAACCACTGCTCTGTCTGGACGGTAATCCACAATGGGCGAAATGTTTCCCAATAAGGATAGCCAGGTTTGCAAAAGTCTTCACTGGATAGGGAGTGGGACTTGTACTTAGTTAACTTAAAAACGAAACTAAGCGCTAAACCCAGCAGGGTCTACGAAATGCACTTGAGATAACGGGGTTGTTAAAATTTATTCTTTGGGTAACATTGATAATGGGTTGTGCAAATTTTTTGCTAAGGGGGGTTTGAGAAGGCCATGGCCTGCTGCAGTGCTTCCCCCAGTTTTTTTCTCTAAAACCATTTTTTACAAATACACAAAAATAAGCCCACAGGTTCAAGTCAGACCAAAACACCAAAACCCTAGTTCTCCGGTGTGTTATTTTTTTTAAAAATTGTGAATCCACATAAAAAGAAAAAATTAATTAAAACCTAAGTGAAAAGGCTGTAAATCTTAAAGGGGTGGGGGTGCGCCTTGTCCAACAACACCGAGGTGCACATAACAAAACATGTTTGCGCAAATGCCCCTCCGCATAGCTAAACTTGAAGCTGAGACACTTATAAACCCTATGGGAATTTTTATTTGGGAAAACGTTTTGCCCACAATGTCCCCATCAGTCCAATCAAAAGAAAAAAAAGGTGAAAAGGAGATGAGTATTTTGAGTAACATTTCCCTCACCCTGGATCGATGTGTTCAGCCCCAAAATCTTGTAAATGTACAGCATGGGCCCCGTAGACGTGGCTTAATACTTTGAGGGAGGTGAAGCGGCCGGAGGGGGGGTCAAGGGGTCCCAAATCCATATCGAATGGGTCTCCGTCCAAAGGTTGGAAAATTTGAAAAATTCTTTTATCAAGACCCCCTGATATGCATGTCTACAGTTGTGATAAATTGGTTTTGAAAACCGACAATTTAAAATTTGGGGGTGTTTACCTCAACTCCTCCCCCCTTTAAACCCTTTCTGCTTTTAATTGGACGATAAACCACTGTGTGGCAAACGTTTCCAAAATTTAAAATTTTCCCGATGTTGCCAAGTGTCTAAATTTTCAACTCTGGTTTTAAAAAAACCTTCATCACAGCTAAGATTTAAAAAACCTAACAAGGGGGTCTGGTAAAGGGACCGGGCTGCCAGAGTTTTGCCCCCCCTGGAACCCCTCCACGCTGACCCTAAGTAAGTGGAGAGTAAATCACAAACCCATTATGGAGGTCCATACTGGAGTACGCAGCACCCATATGGAAACCCCCACAGCTGGTCAAACACATAAAGAATTGGAGAAAAAGTGCAAAGGTTTGCAATAAGATTAATCTGCACGAAGGGGTAGTCCACTGAGGATTGGTAAAGAAGCTAAGTCTGATAACATCAGGGCAGGGCTAGGAATAACAAGTATATACAAAATACTGAGAGGAACGACAGGGTGGCAGGGAGATTTCAAAAAAGGTGGGGAAACAGGAACACAAGGGCACAGCTGGGGAAAATGAAAACCGTAGTCACAGGGAAAGTTAGGAAAATTTCTTCAGTCCAAGTGACAAAAGGGAACAACCTGGACAGCAAAAAAGTAAAGGAGGGTCCATACACAGCTTTATTAACAGACAAAGAAGAGTCATGAAACCAGGGGAATAACCCAGTAGCAGCTAGGGGGGATTATAATTTTTAAATCAGTGTGAGCGCTAAACCGCGGGGGGGAATGAAAGGTATTTCAGGCTTAATTTGGGAACGGAGCACAATACAATTTCCTAAATCAAGGGGCCCCTCCCAACACAAGGAACCTAGGGAAGAGGCAGGCCAGGACTGAACACTTCCCCACAACCCCAAATGGTGACTAAAATAGGAAGAAACCTAGGAACAAACCTTTTTTAGTCAAGGGTGATTTTTATTTTTATTATCAAAATTTTTTTTTTATTAACACACGGGCCCATTCCCCACCAGGGAGGGGGGCCCAAAAAGAAAAAACTTTCATCTCATTCAACCCCTCAAATGCTTTCCAGAAAAGGGGGCTTTACACTACAGTTTTTAAACGCAACATTACACCCCCCTTCAGAGTGCAGGCACTGTACTTCCCCCCCCAGACTCAAGTCCGGCCCGCCGGGTTTTTTCCCGAAACCCTTCAAAATGTACTTTGCCAACCCAACACAAGTCAAATATTAAAAACCATTTGTCTCCATTCCCCTATCAAACAGCTCACGCATGCCGCTGGAAAATCCAAGCCCCTCGCACACAAAACCTCCTTACCCCCCCCCCCCAACCTTTCCTAGGGCGACCCCTACCCCCCTTCCTTCCCCTACAGATGATTTCACTTTGAAGTCATTTTTGTTTCGCTCCAATCTCCTACATGCCGAACACCTCACAAAAACCCCCCTCACCCCCTGGCAACAGTTTTTTGGGAATCCCCACCTCCCCCTAACTTCCAAAATACGAATTTTCGCATTTTAATTACCCCACCCAAATTTCCCTCAGGGCAAATCTCCCCGCCCCAGCCTTTTTTCCCCCCGCAACATTTATCACCCCTGCTTTACACCCCTAAAGAGGTTTGGGAAAACTTACTCTAACATTCCCCTTTTGCCTCCAGGACAAATTTTTTGTCTCCCACAGACTCCAAGTCACCCTCTCCTTTTCCCCCATCAATTTATGTTCACCCACTTTCATAACCCCCTCCCCTGACACGTCCCCTCCCAAATTCTGAATACATTCACCTCCTCCCCAAATCTCTCCCCCCAATTGAATCCCAAACTTTCATCACCAAAACTTTTTTTCCCATAACCTTTACTCTTTCCCGATTATTTTTAATTTTTTCTTTTACATACCCTACCAAATTCATCCCCCAACCTCTGCAACTTCTCTTCAGAATCCCCAAAAAGCACAGGTCATCACCAAAAAGCAAACTTGACAAATCCCCCTTTGTGTATTTTTATCTTTTAACTCCCCGCCTCTTGCCAAGACCCTCCATTACTTCTCTTACAACCCCATCTAAAAATATATTTAAAAAAAACCACAAGCATTAAACCCACCTGGGAGTTTAAGGGTGACGGTGTACATTTTGGCAATGTCCCAAATTCATAGTTCCCTTGGTTTTGTTCTCATAAACAGCCCCTCCCCACTAAAGATGGAGTTACGTTCCTAGACCACGTCGGAAAAAAATTTGTTACTAAGAAAAGGGGCACATTAATGGTAGTGGGTTTTTGTCAACATCTTTGTATTTTTTTTAATGTCACCTTTGCACCTTTTAAAAATTTTTATAT
>NC_069489.1:14217955-14253961 GCF_026875155.1 Cherax quadricarinatus | reverse complement strand
GGATTTTTAATGTGGTAAAAACCCCTTGGGTCCGCCCCACTAGCCGGGGGTTTGACAAGTGACTATCCCTTTCTGCCAAAAATCACTACGGGTCAAGGGAGGGCCAGAGATATAAAGGGGAAAATAAAAACAAATTTCTCATGTCAAACACTGCAAGAAGGTCATCAAAGTCCCTCTTTTATAAGGTGCTGGTTGAGGTCACCAACAATTATAATATGTTGACAGTTGTGTTGTGTAGCAGAAGGGAGTCAATATTTTCCATTAGGAATTTGATAGGGTCTGCATGTTGCCCACTGAGGTCTGTACATTGCACATGCAAGTACAGAGGTACTAGTGTTTATAACAGAGCTTGAAGAACACATTTCAAGATGTGAAAGGGGGGCAACATCTATGTGCGGGGCATGAACACTTTTAGAGAAGCACACAGCAACACCACCTCCTTGCCCTTCCCTGTCTCTTCTCATCCATGAGGTGTAGCCAGCAATTCTTGCAAAATTTTCTGAGTCCTGTCATCCAAAAATGTTTCAACAACAGCTATCATGTCGGGACGTCGAGTGTTCACAAAGCTATGTGTGAGCTCTCCAACATTAGTAATGAAAACTCTAATGTTGGCCGACGGGATCTGATAGACTGGCTCCTCAGATGAAGGGGTCAGCTTGAGGTGGTGGGTGTGTAGGAATGTAAGGTGCCTGCCCTTGAGAAGGTAGGGTACTGAGGCAGCTGCAGGGATGTAGGTCTGTGGTCTTTATAAGCCCAATCCACCGATGGGCGGGGATAGGAGTAGCAAGTGGGTGACGTGTGAGAGTGTTTACCAATTCAGAGATCCTGCTGGTTTTGTTCTGAGAACGGGTCTCTAAACAGGTGGCCCTGTCTGTCAATTTCCCTTTTTTCTTCCCGACACTGGTCCTCCTTATGTCCTTTCTTGTAGCAGTAGTTACACCTGGTATCTCGCAGGCAGTTGTTGGCAGAGTGCCCCTTCCGGTGACAGCGAGAGCACAGCCTAGGTGCCTGGGAGGGGGGACATAGATTTGTTGTACTCCTGTGTTTCGCAGATTTGTCCTCGGATTCTGCCGGATTCTCTCCTCCTCTCTCTCTCTCTCCTCTCTCTCTCTCTCTCTCTCGCCAGGGAGGGAGAAACTTTTCTTGAAGAACATCTTTTAAGACGTCCAGGAACCCTTTTCTTCACGCTTCAGGAACCTTGTTATTCACGCTACAGGAACCGTTTTTCTTCACGCTTCAGGAACCTTGGTTATTCACCTACAGGAACCTTGTTTCTTCACGCTTCAGGAACCTTGTTATTCACGTTTCAGGAACCGTGTTCTTCACGCTTCAGGAACTGTGTTCTTCACGATTCGGGAACCTTGTTCTTCACGCTTCAGAACCTTGTTCTTCACGCTTCAGGAACCTTTTCTTCACGCTTCAGGAACTGTTTCTTCACGCTTCGGGAACCTTGTTCTTCACGCTTCAGGAACCTTGTTATTCACGCTACAGAACCTTGTTCTTCACGCTTCGGGAACCTGTTATTCACGCTAACAGGAACCGGGTTCTTCACGATTCAGGAACCTTGTTCTTCACGTTTCCCAGGAACCTTGTTCTTCACGCTTCAGGAACCTTGTTATTCACGCTACAGGAACCGTGTTTTTTCACGCTTCAGGAACTGTGTTTTTTCACGCTTCAGGAACCTTGTTCTTCACGCTTCAGGAACCTTGTTCTTCACGCTTCAGGAACCTTGTTATTCACGCTACAGGAACCTTGTTCTTCACGCTTCAGGAACCTTGTTCTTCACGCTTCAGGAACTGTGTTTTTCACGCTTCAGGAACCTGTTTCTTCACGCTTCAGGAACCTTGTTCTTCACGCTTCAGGAACCTTGTTATTCACGCTACAGGAACCTTGTTCTTCACGCTTCAGGAACCCTTGTTTCTTCACCTTCAGGAACCGTGTTTTTCACGCTTCAGGAACCTTGTTCTTCACGCTTCAGGCCCTTTGTTCTTCCGCTCAGGAACCTTGTTCTTCACGCTTCAGGAACCTTGTTCTTCACGCTTCAGGAACCATGTTCCTCACGCTTCAGGAACCTTGTTCTTCACGCTTCAGGAACCATGTTCTTCACGCTTCAGGAACCATGTTCTTCACGCTTAGAACCTTGTTCTTCACGCTTCGGGAACCGTGTTCTTCACGCTTCTGGAACCATGTTCTTCACGCTACAGGAACCTTGTTCTTCACGCTTCAGGAACCGTGTTCTTCACGCTTCTGGAACCTTGTTCTTCACGCTTCAAGAACCGTGTTCTTCACGCTTCGGGAACCTTGTTTTTTTCACGCTTCGGGAACCTTGTTCTTCACGCTTTAGGAACCTTGTTTCACGCTTCGGGAACCTTGTTCTTCACGCTTCAGGACCTTGTTCTTCACGCTTCAAGAACCGTGTTCTCACGCTTCAGGAACCGTTTCTTCACGCTCAGGAAAACCATGTTCTTCACGCTTCAGAACCTTGTTCTTCACGCTACAGGAACCTTGTTCTTCACGCTTCAGGAACCGTGTTCTTCACGCTTCGGGAACCTTGTCTTCACGCTTCAGGAACCGTTTCTTCACGCTTCAGGAACCGTGTTCTTCACGCTTCAGGAACCGTGTTCTTCACGCTTCGGGAACCTTGTTCTTCACGCTTCAGGAACCTTGTTCTTCACGCTTCAGGAACCGTTTTCTTCACGCTTCAGGAACCTTGTTCTTTCAGCTTCAGGAACCGTTTTCTTCACGCTTCAGGAACCGTTTTTCTTCACGCTTCAGGAACCGTTTTTCTTCACGCTTCAGGAACCGTGTTCTTCACGCTTCAGGAACCGTGTTCTTCACGCTTCAGGAACCGTGTTTTTTCACGCTTCAGGAACCGTGTTCTTCACGCTTCGGGAACCGTGTTCTTCACGCTTCAGGAACCTTGTTTTTTCACGCTTCAGGAACCTTGTTCTTCACGCTTCAGGAAAACCGTGTTCTTCACGCTTCAGGAACCTTGTTCTTCACGCTTCAAGGAACCGTGTTCTTCACGCTTCAGGAACCGGTTCTTCACGCTTCAGGACCGTTTCTTCACGCTTCAGGAACCGTGTTCTTCCCCGCTTCGGGAACCGTGTTCTTCACGCTTCAGGAACCGTTTCTTCACGCTTCAGGAACCGGTTCTTCACGCTCAGGAACCTTGTTCTTCACGCTTCAGGAACCTTGTTCTTCACGCTTCAGGAACCGTGTTCTTCACGCTTCAGGAACCTTGTTCTTCACCGCTTCAGGAACCGTGTCTTCACGCTTCAGGAACCTGTTTTTCACGCTTCAGAACCGTGTTCTTCACGCTTCAGGAACCGTGTTCTTCACGCTTCAGGAACCGTTTCTTCACGCTTCAGGAACCGTGTTCTTCACGCTTCGGGGAACCGTGTTCTTCACGCTTCAGGAACCGTGTTCCTTCACGCTTCAGGAACCTTGTTCTTCACGCTTCAGGAACCTTGTTCTTCACGTTTTCAGGAACCGTGTTCTTCACGCTTCGGGAACCTTTTTCTTCACGCTTCAGGAACCGTGTTCTTCACGCTTCAGGAACCGTGTTTTTCACGCTTCAAAAAACCGTGTTCTTCACGCTTCAGGAACCTTGTTCTTCACGCTCTGCTGCTGACTTTTTCTCCAGGAAGTACGACAGGACCGAGAGCTACATCCTTCGGCGCCCATTGACGCCTGTAAAAAGACGGGGGTTTTATTGGCCTGTTGTAAGAGGCATTTAATGGCTTTGAACCGCATGAGCACGGCTGTGTGGACCGGTACAGTCACTGGACCGGTACAGTCACTGGACCGGGTGCAGTCACTGGACCGGTACAGTCACGGCCCGGGTGCAGTCACTGGCCCGGGTTTACAGTCACTGACCGGTACAGTAAATGGACCGGTACAGTCACTGGACCGGAAACAGTCACTGGACCGGTACAGTCACTGGCCGGAAACAGTCACTGGACCGGTACACAGTCACTGGATCGGTACACAGCCCTTGGATCGGTACACAGTCACTGGATGGGTACACGTCACTGGATCGGTACACAATCACTGGATTGGTACACAGTCACTGGACCGGTACACAGTCACGGGATCGGTAAAACAGTCACTGGGCCGGTACACATTTTACTGGACCGGTACATAGTCGCTGGACAGGTACACAGTCACTGGACCAGTACACAATCACGGGACTGGTACACAGTCACGGGACCGGTAACAGCCACTGGACCGATACACAGTCACGGGGCCCGGGTAACACAGTCACTGGACCGGTACACAGTCACTGGACCGGTACATAGTCACTGGACAGGTACACAGTCACTGGACCAGTACACAATCACTGGACTGGTACAGTCACTTGACCGGTATACAGCCACTGGACCGGTACACATTTCACTGATCGATACACAGTCACTGGTAGTGTTGCCTGGTCCAGCATATACCGTCAGTCAGAAACTGAAGTGACGGGTCCTACACACACACACACACACACACACACACACACACACACCACACAAAACACAAAACACACAAAACAGACACACACACACACACACAACAAACACACACACACACAACACACACACACACACACACACACACACCCCAAAACACACACCACACCCCCACACACACACACACCACACACACACACACCCCACACACACACCACACACACAAAACCACACACACACAACACCCCACACACACACACACAACACACACACACACACACACACACACACACACACACTCACACCACACACCACACACACACACACAAAACACACACAAACACACACACCCACACACACACACACACTCACACACCACACACACACACACACACACACACACACACACCACACACACAACACTCACACACACACACACATGGTACGGGGGGGCGAGGTGTCAGAGTGGGCACCTGTGACCAGCGGGGGTCCCGCAGGGGTCAGTCCTAGGACCAGTGTGTTTCTGGTATTTGTGAACGACATGACGGAAGGAATTAGACTCTGAGGTGTCCCTTTTTTGCAGATGACGTGAAGTTGATGAGAAGAATACACTCGATCGAAGACCAGGCAGAACTACAAAGGGATCTGGACAGGCTGCAGAACTGGTCCAGCAATTGGCTCCTGGAGTTCAATCCCACCAAGTCAAAGCATAAGATTGGGGAAGGGCAAAGAAGGCCGCAGACGAGTACAGTCAGGGGGGTCAGAGACTACAACCTCACTCAAGGAAAAAGATCTTGGGGTGAGTATAAAAACCAGGCACATCCCTGAAGCCGCACACAACCAAATAACTGCTGCAGCATATGGGCGCCTAGCAAACCTCAGAACAGCATTCCGACATCTTAATAAGGAAATCGTTCAGGACCCTGTACACCGTATAAAGTTAGGCCCCTATTTGGGGTATGCGGCACCAGTTTGGAACCCACACCTAGCCAAGCACGTAAAGAAACTAGAGAAAGTGCAAAGGTTTGCAACAAGACAAATCCCAGAGCTAAGAGGTATGTCCTACGAGGAGAGGTTTTAAAGGGAAAATTTAACCTGACGACACTGGAGGACAGGAGAGATAGGGGGGACATGATAACGACATACAAAAACTGAGAGGAATTGACAAGGTGGACAAAAACAGGGTGTTCCAGAGATTGGACACAGTAACAAGGGAAAACAGTTGGAAGCTAAAGACACAGATGAATCACAGGGATGTTAGGAAGTATTTTCTTCAGCCACAGAGTAGTCAGTAAGTTTGGGAAAAGTTTGGTAAGCGATGTAGTGGAGGCAGGATCCATACATACTTAAGCAGAGGTACGATAAAGCTCACGGCTCAGGGAGAGTGACCTAGTAGCGATCAGTGAAGAGGCGGGGCCAGGAGCTCGGACTCGACCCCCCCAACCTCAACTAGGTGATACAACTAGGTGAGTACACACAACACACACACACACCCCACTCACACACACACACACACACACACACACACAACACACACCCCCACACACACAAAACACACACACACAACACACACACACACACACACACACACACACACACACACAACACACACCACACACGCCAACAACACACACAACAACACACACACACACACACACACACACACACAACACACACACAAAAACACAACAACACACACACACAACACACACACACACACCCCACACACACACACACACACAACACACACACAACACCACAAAACCAAACACACACACACACACAACACACACACACACAAAACACACACACACCACACACACCGCTGGCTACCTCAGTAATACCTTTACAGGAACAAAAGTTAACGATTTTTAGCTCCCCCGTAATGGCTTCAAATAATGTCCATGTCTCCTCCTTGCCCCTGTGCCCAGGTGTGCCCAACGTGCCCAGGTGTGTGGGAGTACCCAACGTGCCCAGGTAACCCTTCACACACCTGCCCATTAACGAGATTCCCACCCTTTCCTAGACTACTGTTCAGTATTTATATATATAAAATTATATATATAATATATATATATAATAAAATATATATATATTTTATATATTTTATATATTATATAATATATATATATATATATATATATATATATATATATGCGTAAAATAACCACAGAGGGAATTGAATGATAGATCTAGGCCTTTCGGGTGTAATCAACACATCATCAGGAGCTTGCAATGTTGCAGGAACAGAGTAAGATAGAGGTCTAGAGCTCTCATTGCGTCTCTGTGTGTGAGAGGAGGAGGATAAAAGAGAGAGGAGAGAAGGAGAGAGAGAGAGAGAGATTCTTAAAAACAGATAAAACCGGTACTAAACCAACATCAGGCTAGGTCTAAGGCCTAGCTCCAGGCCTAGACGCTTCCATCTAGGTTCCAAACCTAGACGGTAGCAGAAGGAGAATAGGGAAAGGGGGTTTTGGAATGTTATTGGGGGGAAGGTTAATTTGGGGGGTGGGGACGGGGATTGTGGTAGGATGGTGGTTAATTGGGATGGTTGGGTAGTTGATTGTGGTAGGAGGATGGTTGATTGGGATAGTAGGGTAGTTGATTGTGGTAGAAGGATGGTTGATTGGGATAGGAGGGTGGTTGACTAGGCTAGGGTGGTTGAAGGACAGAGGGGGCGGTTGACTGGGGTAATGGTTGTGGTTGGGGTACGTGCAGGTGGGTCACCTGGACCGTGGAGACGGTAACCTGTGTATCACACCTGCCTTATTATGTCTTGACTCTCTCTCTCTCTCTCTCTCTCTCTCTCTCTCTCTCTCTCTCTCTCTCTCTCTCTCTCTCTCTCTCTCTCTCTCTCTCTCCTCTCTCTCTCTCTCTCTCTCTCTCTCTCTCACCATAGCCGGGTTGCTGACCGGATGACCGATGCGGCCGACCACCATTTCCCAGTCCTACAATCTTCAATAATCTACTAACGAAACCACGGGATATATTTCAAACGAGGGCACGTTCGAACTCTCCCTGAAGACCTTCAGGGCACTCTGTTCGGCTGACACAGTACGTGGGTACGCTGTGTCCAGCGCAACGCCCAGAAGATTGGTAAATAGGGTCGTGGCTATACAGTGTGAGCTGTTACTTGCCCCTATAAACCAACAACAATATGCCTTTAACGAACCCGGTTCATTTAGCGGATCCCTAGAATGGTCCATTGCTAATGCAGTTCAGGGATGGGTTGTCCACAGCAATCCTGGTCCAGAGAGGCTCAGTCCCCAGTAATGATATGATTGAGGTGTATAAATGGAAAACAGGAATAAATAAAGGGGATGTAAATAGCGTGTTGAAAATTTCCAGCCAAGACAGGACTCGCAGCAATGGTTTTAAGTTGGAAAATTCAGATTCAGGAAGGGTATAGGAAAAATACTGGTTTGGTAATAGGTTGTGGATGGGGTGGAACAAACTCCCGAGTACATTATTGAGGGCTAAAACGTTGTGTAGTTTTAAAAATAGGTTAGATAAATACATGAGTGGGTGTGGGTGGGTGTGAGTTGGACCTGACTATCTTGTGCTACTAGGTCTGATGCCTTGCTCTTTCTTAAATGAAGTGACCTGACTTGGGTGGGTCATTTGGCTTAAAACCGGGGTGGGGGGACTGGACCTGCTCCGCATGGGTCCCTAGGCCTTAGCACGTTCCTTCTTTCTTATGTTGTTATATCTTAATACGCCACAGGGGCAATCCGGGTCCAGAGTGTTCATTCCTCAGTTAACCCGGTCCAGAATGCTGTGCAGGGTCGGTCCATAAGCAACTTTAGTCATTCGTGTCAACAGGACCGGAACACGTGGAAGTTAAGTGAAACCACACCACACAGGAGCCAGAGCATGACTCGACCCTGCAAACCACAAATAGAGAGTACAATCAAGGGGGATTCTTGTGAAGTGGAACTATTGATTTGTGTACAGCAGTCTCTCTCTCTCTCTCTCTCTTCTCTCTCCTCTTCCTTCTCGTCTCTCTCTCTCTCCACACACACACCATTTTCACATATGTACCATTGATGGTACAATTGTTCACATGTACCAATGAGGTAAACTGTTCACTTACGAACACCCGAGGTACAATTTTCACTACGTAACCCCTGATGCACAACTGTTCCCTTACGTAGCACTGAAGGTACAACTGTTCAATTACTAACACTGATGGTACAACGTCCAACTTACTTAGCACTGATGTACAACTTACTTACTAACCTGATGGCAAAAAACTGTTCACTACGGGAGCCCTGATGGTTACAACGTTCACTTACGTACACTGATGCACACTGTTCACCCTTTCGAGCACTGATGTACAACTGTTCACTACGTAACACTGGGTGGTACAATTGTTCACTTACGTACACTGATGGCACATGTTCACTTACGACATGATGGAAAACTGTTCACTTATAGCACTGATGGTACAACTGGTCACTTACGTAACTGATGGGACAACGTTTCACTTACGTAGCACTGAATGGTACAACTGTTCACTACGTAACACTGGATGGCACAACTGTCACTTCTAGCATGATGGTACAACTGTCACTTACGTAACCCGATGGTACAATTTTTCACTTCGAACCTGATGGGACAACTGTTTCACTTACGTAGCATGGGTGGTACAAACTGTTCACTTCGTACACTGATGGACAATGTTCACTTACACCCCTGATGGCAACCCAAATGTCACTAAAGTAGCACTGATGGTCAATGTTCACTTACGTAACACTGATGGCACAAAGTTCCCTTACGAGCACTGTGGACAATTTTTCACTTACCCTAACCCGAGGCACAACCGTTCCACTTCCCTAACTTATGGTACATGTACAGCCTTTTTGTCCACGTTGCTAAAATAATTTTCAAAACACGTAATATTCGTTATGTTAAAATTCTGGTCGAAATCAACTCTTGTTGCCTCTCCTGAAGTGATGTTTCGCCCTCTGGTGAGCCAAACCCCTCGTATTATCTACGGTCGAACATTTTGACTTAATTTTAGACATAATCGACCTACGAGATTAGTCGACAGAAATATTTTAGGCCCTGAAACGCTAGGCTGCGGTCTCTTATCTTCAAGAAATTCTCAAAAGTCCTTATTTGTCCCATATATCGCTATAATAGCGAAGAAAATCGTGTTTTGGACTGGAAAATGTTGTTTTATCCGATGTGTATGGCTGGGGATATTGTTTTTTTTGTAAATAATAAATATTTTTGGATTTATAAGATGGGTGTTTGCGCTTTTTTTCTTCTTCGCGCCAAAAAGGTTCACAATTGAGGCTCGCTGGAGGGAATTTTACCGCCAAAAACCGAGCGCGCGGAGGATACTGGAAGGTGAGGCGTGTAGGCGCGTGCGGCAGCCGTGGGCGTGATAGAGGGGAAGTTGGGGGTGTTTGCGGGGGGTGGATGTGGCGGGAGGAAGCAGCGGGCGTGACTCCGCCTGTGTTTCAAGGACGGGAAGTTCCTCCCTTGTATAGAAATGAATGGTTGGGCGTTTAAACTCTGAGAGCAGCTGTCCCGGTCATCATGTCCGCCCCCCCTCCTGTCCCATTACGGCCATCCATGTGTAGGAATGTTACCTTTCTGACTCACACACACGCGCGAGCACACACACACACACACACACACACACACACACACACACACACACACACACACACACACACACACACCACACACACAGAGTGTTTGTGTGTGTGTTTAAAGAGCTAAACACTGAATATAGAAAGCATCTTCAGTAGAAACAAGCTGGACTCCAGCAAACCGGAATGGCAGGGTGCACCATCAAGTGCTGGACAAAATACACACAACCAAGGAGGAGAAGAGGCTATGTGAGCTAGATACCTCAAAGACAATGGGGCCAGATAACATCTCCCCATGGGTCCTGAGAGAGGGAGCAGAGGCGCTATGTGTACCCCTAACAACAATATTCAATACATCTATCGAAACGGGGAGATTGCCTGAGGCATGGAAGACAGCAAATGTAGTCCCAATCTTTAAAAAAGGAGACAGACATGAAGCATTAAACTACAGACCAGTGTCACTGACATGTATAGTATGCAAAATCATGGAGAAGATTATCAGGAGAAGAGTGGTGGAACATCGGGATAGGAACGAGCTTATCAACGACAACCAGCACTGTCTCAGAATGGTCACTGTCTTGAACACTGTGTGAATAATTGTCCACTTATTGGGGAATACAGAGACAGACAGTATAATAACCTATGTGACATTTTCAAGATATCTTATTAAGGAAAATAAGATACCAGATATAATAAGCAAATTTCCTAAATTTACTTGTAACAGATAAGTGAACTGTAGATATAAATCCAGATGTTCTCCTGTTAACCCTTTCGGGGCCTAGTTCCTAGGCCTACTGCGTATCCATATGCTCTTGTGTTACCAACCATAGGATGGATATGAGGTACACAATAAACTAGCTACTACCATCCACAGGATGGATATGAACACAATAAACATAGCCCACTACCATCCACAGGATGGATATGAGGTACACAATAAACTAGCCACTACCATCCACAGGATGGATATGAGGTACACAATAAACTAGCCACTACCATTCACAGGATGGATATGAGGTACACAATAAACTAGCTACTACCATCCACAGGATGGATATGAGGTGCACAATAAACTAGCCACTACCATCCACAGGATGGATATGAGGTACACAATAAACTAGCCACTACCATCCACAGGATGGATATGAGGTACACAATAAACTAGCCACTACCATCCACAGGATGGATATGAGGTACACAATAAACTAGCCACCACCATCCACAGGATGGATATGAGGTACACAATAAACTAGCCACTACCATCCACAGGATGGATATGAGGTACACAATAAACTAGCCACTACAATCCACAGGATGGATATAAGGTACACAATAAACTAGCCACTACCATCCACAGGATGGATATGAGGTACACAATAAACTAGCCACTACCATCCACAGGATGGATATGAGGTACACAATAAACTAACCACTACCATCCACAGATGGATATGAGGTACACAATAAACTAGCCATACCATCCACAGGATGGATATGAGGTACACAGTAAACTAGCCACTTCGGTGGCAAACTCTAATCTTCAACAAGAGATACGAGAAACGTTTTACAAAACTATGGGTAAACTCCGTAAAGGCCATTTTAAAAATCAAACCCAAGAGCTGAGACTCAACCTCTGTCCTACCCCTCCCGCACACACCACTGGATAGAAATTACACCTCGAAGGAGGCAACATATCACCTTGGATAGTGAAGGAAGGGGAAGCAGCCCTGTGCACACTAGAAGCTGGTCACACACAGGGCCGTGGGGGGCGTTGACCCCCGAAATCCTTACCAGTATACTCCAGGTATACTCCAAGTATCACAATGTGTCTTTCAGAGACAGGAAGCTTGCTGACAGCTGCGAGACTTTCATACGTGGACCATGTACACAACCAGAGGAGCTGACACGGGGTGCTGAGAGTATCACTGACGTGTACACAACCAGTGGGGCTGACACGGGGTGCTGACAGCATCACTGACGTGTACACAACCAGTGGGCTGACACGGGTGCTGACAGAAATCACTGACATGTACACAACCAGTGGGGCTGACTCGGGGTGCTGATGTGTATTATACAGTCCACTGTATTGAAAATATCAGTTAGGAAAAGGTTGGTTTGAGTATCTAGAAAGATTGGTTGAGTATCTAGAAAGATTGGTTGAGTATCTAGAAAGGCTGGTTGAGCATCTAGAAAGATTGGTTGAGTATCTAGAAAGACTGGTTGTGCATCTAGAAAGGCTGGTTGAGTATCTAGAAAGGCTGGTTGAGCATCTAGAAAGGTTGGTTGAGTATCTAGAAAGATTGGTTGAGTATCTAGAAAGGCTGGTTGAGCATCTAGAAAGGCTGGTTGAGCATCTAGAAAGGCTGGTTGAGCATCTAGAAAGGCTGGTTGAGCATCTAGAAAGGTTGGTTGAGCATATAGAAAGGCTGGTTGAGCATCTAGAAAGGTTGGTTGAGCATCTAGAAAGGTTGGTTGAGCATCTAGAAAGGTTGGTTGAGCACCTAGTCTCAGTAGTAGTACCAGTAACCAGTGTACCAGTAGATGACTCACTACCAACCGTCTCTGCGTGAATCACTGTCTGTATTCATATTGTTGCTGACATACGTTGGGATTACACAACAGAAGTGATAAAAAAAAAATTTGATTGATCGATTTGTATTCATGTGATGTACGGATTCTGAGGAAGGAATATATACAAAGAAAGAGTGTTTAACAGAAAGGCAGATTCGGTGCACTCAAATCTAGACTGTTAACTCTCAGAATGCGGAGAGAACATGAACACAAAAAAAAAATTCTTGAATACTGATAAGTTGATACTGTAATTATTCATCTATACAGGTTATTTACATTTAACCCCAACTCTGCTAGGGTAAGATTGACATATGCAGAATGGGTGTCATCTCTGGGAGGATCAAACTCTGTTGCACTGGCTAACTCATGCTGTATTTGAGGCAAATCTGAATTGGGTAGTTACAAATGATACTTGAGGATTTCTCAATACCTGTCGTGTACGTAGGGAATAACGACATTCAGGTTGATCGTCTGACTGAGTATCAGAGGAAGAGAGTACAGGATCAGGAGGATTGTCAGAGTCTGTCACATTAGTCTGGGTTGGAACATCATCATCATCACATACTAACTTCATATGATCTAAATGCGATTCTTTATACTGACCAGTACTAATCTCTCTAACCTTATACTTATTACCAGTGATATGTTCAACTACTCGATAAGGACCAACAAACTTTTGATCAAGCTTTGGCATTGCAGATGTTTTGTTAAAATTAGTCAGCATAACTCTCGAACCTACTTTGATTTTGAATGGCTTTGCTCGAGTGTTTGCGACTTTTGTAAATTCTACTGTTGATTTATGAAGTGTTTCACGGATTCTCAAAACACTTTGAGCTAAGCTGGTACGAGTTGCTATGAAATCATCAGGGTTGTAATTTGGTTTCGGATTAGAATATAAAAAACTCGTAAGGCAAACGTTTATCTACACCGTACAATGCATAATGTGGAGTGGAGAATGCAGTTAGCTCTTGGCTGTCCTCGTGAAGAGGGACTTGCCAAAACCCTTGTAACAA
Organism: Cherax quadricarinatus; assembly: GCF_026875155.1. Lineage (NCBI taxonomy): Eukaryota > Metazoa > Arthropoda > Malacostraca > Decapoda > Parastacidae > Cherax > Cherax quadricarinatus. The sequence goes on along the minus strand of NC_069489.1, from coordinate 14,240,317 downwards.
ATCCAGGGTTGAAAAGACTTTGTTATCTCCGATGTTGAGTTTCATTCGATGAGTTGTGCTATATTATACCTTGTATTGCATTACAGTTTCAGTTACGTAAGCTTCCATTCCAATGTTCTACTTATGTATGTTATAATGTTCAATTGTATAGAATCAGCCCAAGCCGTATACCTGCCATCTCTCGTTTGTATTAGTTGTATGTCGGGACGACAAACGTTAGCGTCGCTGAGCTCTCAGTAGTAGTACCAGTAGCCAGTGTACCCAGTAGATGAATCACTACCAACCGTCTCTGCGTGAATCACTGTCTGTATTCATATTGTTGCTGACCACAGCAGTATTCAAACACCCCCCTCACATATGGGTACTTTCGGTTAGTTAGTCTGACGAGAGTGAGCAAGGAGGCAGGTCACGGCTGTTTGGCTCTTCCATACTACCGTTATAATTATACGTACTACCAGCCTACGTGAGTATTACTTTACCCTATCCACGTGTTCGAACCCCACATGATACTAGAAAGGTTGGTTGAGCATCTAGAAAGGTTGTTTGAGCACCTAGAAAGGTTGGTTGAGCATCTAGAAAGGTTGGTTGAGCATCTAGAAAGGCTGGTTGAGCATCTAGAAAGGCTGGTTGAGCATCTAGAAAGGTTGGTTGAGCATCTAGAAAGGTGGTTGAGCATCTAGAAAGGCTGGTTGAGCATCTAGAAAGGCTGGTTGAGCTTCTAGAAAGGTTGGTTGAGCATCTAGAAAGGTTGGTTGAGCATCTAGAAGGGTTGGTTGAGCATCTAGAAAGGCTGGTTTTAGCATCTAGAAAGGTTGGTTGAGCATCTAGAAGGGTGTTGAGCATCTAGAAAGGCTGGTTGAGCATCTAGAAAGGTTGGTTGAGCATCTAGAAAGGCTGGTTGAGCATCTAGAAAGGTTGGTTGAGCATCTAGAAGGGTTGGTTGAGCATCTAGAAAGGCTGGTTGAGCATCTATCTCAGTAGTAGTTTAAAGTAGTAACCAGTTACCATAATCTCAGTAGTAGTAACGTAGTAACCAGTTACCAGTAACCAGTGTCCGTTGACTCACGACCAACCGTCTTGATCACGTCTTCATATTGTGCTGAGCTGACACTATTTCAAAAAAACCCACTGCGGGTACTGGCCAGCCGCCTAGCCAGTTTTACGAGTGTAGCCAAAGGAGATAGGTACGGCTGCGGGCACTCTCCACATAACAGTAATTATACGTATAATTACTGTTATGTGGAGAGTGCCCGCAGCCGTACCTATCTCCTTGGCTACACTCGTAAAACTGGCTAGGCGGTCTCGAGTAACTTCCATGTTGTTAATGTTTGCAAGTGAAGTTTATAGCTGATACCTCATGTCACTGTGTGCGACTCAGAATATCAGCATTGTTCACCGTGTTCATTTCTTTTCTCCTGTGCTTGTAGTTTGAGATAGTAGATTCGTTCTCCCTTGCTCATATTGCGTGTTATAGCGTTAATTTTTTTTTTTTTCAACCGGGGGGAGTCATCCACTCCTCCGAGTTTGTTCATTCCTTCCAGTAAGAAAGAACCGATCCCATGTGGTCTGGTGTGATTCGATTCCTGCTCCAGGAAGATCATTCTGACTGTGAAGCCACCAGCACCATCAGTGACTTTCTCATGAACCACGAATTACTGTATCGAACAGCCGAGTTGGGTACTCCTAGCAGAAGAGTATACCAGTTAGTAATTCCACAGTCACTAGTGAATGTAGCCTTACAGCTAGTTCACGATGTACCAGGTGTTGCACACCCTGGTATGGATCGTTCAGTAAAACAAGCCAGATTGAAATACTTTTGGCCTCGTATGGCAACTGATATTTCTGAGTATGTTAGGAAATGTAGTGTCTGCATGCAACATAAAGGCAATGCTAATGGTCCTAATCCAATCCAAGTGTATCCAACTACTAGCGAACCTTGGAAAGAGTTGCGCTAGATTTGTTAACTAATTTCCAATGTTCCCTCCAAGGTAACAAACATCTGTGTGTTATTGTAGACCATTTCACCAGATATTGCGAGTTAGTTCCTATTGCAGAAAAAGACTGCCGAGACAGTAGCTAAAGCGTTTAAAGAACGCATTATCTGCAGGCATACCACCCCTAAGTCCCTAGTAACAGATAACGGAGGTGAATTCTGTAATGAAATTCTTGAAAAATTGTGTACCTTGTACAAGATCACTAAATCCACCATTGTTCCTCATCATCCTGCCAGCAATGGGTTAGCGGAACGAACCAATAAGAAAGTACTTGATGTCTTGAGAGCCACTATCAATCCCAACAGTGAAACTTGGGATGAAGTTATACCTGATGTGCAGTGTGCTATAAATTCTGCTTACAATGTTTCTATAGGTGACACTCCACATTATGCATTGTATGGTGTAGATAAGCGTTTGCCTTATGAGTTGTTATATTCTAATCCGAAACCAAATTACAACCCTGATGATTTCGTAGCAACTCGTACCAGCTTAGCTCAAAGTGTTTTTAGAAGAATCCGTGAAACACTTCATAAATCAACAGCTGAATTTACAAGAGTCGCAAATACTCGAGTAAAGCCATCCAAAATCAAAGTAGGTTCGAGAGTTATGCTGACTAATTTTTAACAAAACGTCTGCAATGCCAAAGCTTGATCAAAAGTTTGTTGGTCCTTATCGAGTAGTTGAACATATCACTGGAAATAAGTATAAGGTTAGAGAGATTAGTACTGGTCAGTATAAAGAATCGCATTTGGATCATATGAAGTTAGTATGTGATGATAATGATGTTCCAACCCAGACTAATGTGACAGACTCTGACAATCCTCCTGATCCTGTACTCTCTTCCTCTGATACTCAGTCAGATGATCAACCTGAATGTCGTTATTCCCTGCGTACACGACAGGTATTGAGAAATCCTCAAGTATCATTTGTAACTTCCAATTCAGATTTGCCTCAAATACAGCATGAGTTAGCCAATGCTACAGAATTTGATCCTCCCAGAGAGGACACCCATTCTGCATATGTCAATCATACCCTAGCAGAGTTGGGGTTAAATGTAAATAACCTGTATAGATGAATAGTTACAGTATCAACTTATCAGTATTCAAGAATTTTTTTTTTGTGTTCATGTTCTCTCCGCATTCTGAGAGTTAACAGTCTAGATTTGCGTGCACCGAATCTGCCTTTCTGTTAAACACTCTTTCTTTGTATATATTCCTTCCTCAGAATCCGTAGATCACACGAATACAGATCGATCGATCAAAATTTTGTTTTTATCACTTGTAATTCAATGTTTATTCCCTTGTTCATTTGTTTTGGTTTTTAAATTGTACTAAAAGTATACCTTGTATTTTAAATTTCAGTTTTAGGGTTTTCGTAACTTTTATTCCAATGTTTTACTTATGTATCCCAAATGGTTTAAAGTTGTGTAATTTGACTTTTTATAGAATCAGGGCCCCAAACCGGAACCTGCCATCTTTTAGTTTGTATTAGTTTTAAGTCCCGGGAAGGGAAAACCTTTGCGTCGCCGGGGCTCCATTATTAAAGAGTAAACCCTTTTCCAAAATTTTCTGTAGTTAAACCCAAAATAAACCCTAAACCCGAACCAGTTTTCCGTTACCCCCGACCAACCTCCCTTTATCACGCTTCAATTTATTGTCTGAGCTGACCTATTTTTAAAACCCCACGGGGGGGTACTGGCCAACCGCCCCAGCCGTTTTTGAGTGTAGCCAAGGAGATAGGTTGGCTGCGGGGACTCTTACATAACAGTAATTATAAATAAAAAAGCCACCTGGTATTTCTACCCTAATCCAAAGAAACGAAATCCCACATGATATCTAGAAAAGGCTGGGGTTTCATTTTAAAAGGTGAAATTTAGCATCTAAAAGGTTGGTTGAGGGATCTAGAAAGGTTTGGGGGGGGCATCTAGAAAGGTTGGTTGAGCATCTAAAAGGGGTTTGGGGAAACAACTAAAAGGTGGTTGGCATCTAAAAGGTTGGTTTAGCATCAGGGAAGGGGTTTGGTTTAGCTCTTGAAAGGGGTGGTTGAGCATCTAAAAGGTTGGTTTAGCAACTAGAAAGGTGGTTTTAGCATCTAGAAAGGTTGGTTGAGCATTTTTAAAGGGGTTTGGTTTTTGGGATCTAGAAAAGGGGTTAGCATCTAGAAAGGTGGTTGAAAATCTAGAAAAGGTGGTTTAGCATCTAGGGAAGGTTGGGGACCTTTTAGAAAGGGGTTTGGGTTTTGGGATCAGAAAGGTTTTGGGTTTAGCAATTTAAAAGGGTTTTGGTTTGAGCATTAGAAAAGGGGTGGGTTTACTCTAGAAATTGGTTTAGCCCTAAAAAATTTGGGTTAGCATCTAAAAGGTTTGGGGAGCAAACTAAAAGGGGGGTTGACATCTAAAAGGGGGTTGAGCAAACTAAAGGGTTGGTTTAGCACCTAAAGGTTTGGTTTTCAACTTAAAAGGTTTGGGGGGGGCATCTAAAAGGGGTGGTTTGGGAACAGGGAAAGGTTGGTTTACCCTAAAAGGTTTTGGGCATTAAAAGGTTTTTGGCCCTTTTAGAAAGCGGTTTGACTTTTAAAAGGGTTTGGGGAGCATCTAGGAAATTGGTTTAGCAAACCCAGAAATTGGTTGAGCATCTAGAAAGGGGGTTGGAAACATCTAAAAGGCTGGTTTAGCATCTAGAAAGGTTGGTTGAGCACCTAGAAATTGGGTTTTTCTCTAGAAGGGGTTTGACATCAAAAGGGGGGGTTTTTGGGATCTAAAAGGGTGGTTGGCACAAGGAAGGCTGGGTTTTTCAATTTGAAAGGTGGTTGGGGCATCTAGAAAGGTTGGGTTGAACATCTAGGGAAAGGGGGTTGGCACCCAAAAAGGTTTGGTTTGGCTTTTAAAAAGGTGGTTGGGGATCTAGAAAGGCGGTTTAGGTCTAGAAAGGCTGGTTGGGGCATCCCGAAAATTGGTTTAGGGGCATCCCCCAGTCCTTTTTAGGAAAATTCTCAACCCCAAATTTGCCCAAAAAACCTAGTTTTGTGGGGTGTATTTCCCCATTTGTGGTTTCAGGGATGATCCCCTGCCCTTGGGCCCCCCCCTCTTCATGAACGCAAATAGGTCCACTCTCTTCCCCGCCCATGAGCTTTATCAACTTTTGTCTTAAAGCTATTAGGGTCTGCCCCCCTACATCATTGCCAAAATATTCCCTTTCCCGACCCACTCTGTGACGAAGAAATACTTCCTAACTTTCCCCGTGATTCACTAGTCCCTTTAAATTCCAATTTTGCCCTCTTGTTTCTGTGTCCCCCTCTGGAACATCCCGTTTTCTGTCCACCCTTTTCCCATTCCCCTCAATTTTTTTTATGTGTTATATGGTCTCCCCCGGCCCCCTTTTTTCCTCCATTTTTTTTCGGCCCATTTCGATTAACCCTTTTTTCGTTGGACAATTTTCCCCTTTTTCTCGGAAATATCTTGTTGCAAACCTTTTCGCTTTCTCAATTCTTGACGTCCTTTTCCAGGGGTTTGGGGTTCCCAAAATGGTGGGTTTCCCCCCTCCGTAAAGGAACCCGAAGTACACAGTTACATTTTCTTGGGAAAGATTCCCTTTCTGAGGTTTCGGGAAAGCTATTCTTAGGGTTTTCCAGGGGCCCCCCCATATGCAGGTTATCTGGGTTGATGTGCGGTCCCGGGGAAAAGTGCTCGGTGTTTTATTTACCCCAGGATCCTTTCCCCGAGTGAGGTTTGGGAGTCTTTGGGCCCCAAACTATATTTTGTCTGCCGGTTTTTCTTTGTCCTTTCCCCCAAATTTTATGGAAATTTGCACTTGGTGGGGTTTAACCCCAAGAAACCATTGCCCGGACCAGGCCCGGGAGCCTGTTTTAGGGTTTTTGTAGTCCTTTCCTATCCCTGATTTAATTTTCCTCATTAACTTCACGTCTCTGCAAAAAAAGGGGGCCCCTTCAAATCTAACCCCTTTCCCTAGTGTTTCACATAACCAAAAAAAGCACTTTTCCTAGGAAACCGGGCCCCTGTGGGGGCCCCCCCTCGTCACAGGGGCCCACTGTGATAAACCCCATCTTTTTTTGTTTTGTTTTGTGTTGGGATCGGGTGGGGGGGTGACAGAACTGGGGGGGGCAGGGGGTTTGGGGTGGGGTTTTTCAGGGGGAGGGGAAACGGGGGTGGGAGGGGTTTAGACGCAGCTGTGGCCCCAAACATTTACGAAACCCAATTTAACATCCTTCCCCTTTACTTCCTTTGCCCCGGGGCTCTCTCTTTTGCCTTTCCCCCTCCCCAGGGTTTCACCCCTCGCTTTCCCCGCCATCTTTCTGCTGCTGCTTCCCCCGTCGCCCCTTCCCCCCCCGCCCCCCCCTTCCATCACCCCTTTTCCCATCATCCTTTCCCCCTTCCTTTCCCGCTGGGCGTTTTCCTTCCCGGCGGTTTTGGGTGGTTTTAAACCCCCCCTCACAACCCCCCAAACCCTCACAACCCCCTCACAAAACCCCTTTCAATTTCCCACCCTCCAACACCCCCACAACTCCCCCACAACTTTCAACCCCCAAAACCCTCACAAAAAACCCTCCAAAACACCCTCACAAAAAACCCTCAACACAACCCCAAACACCCCACAACACACCCTCATAAACACAACTCATAACACCACACAACACCCCTACAACACCAAACCCAACACCCCCACAACAACCCTCACAAAACCCCAAAATCACACCCTCACCAAAACCTCACAATCCCTCCAAAAACACCCTCACAAAAAACCCCTTTTTAACCCCCACTAAAAACACCCCCAAACCCCCAAAAAAACAAAAACCCTTCCCAACACACCCCCAAAAACCAAAAACCTAAACAACCCTAAAAACACACCCTCACAACCCCCCCTCAAAACAAAACCCCCCAACCACCCCCCAAAACCCCCAACACACAAAACACCAAAAACCCCTCACACACCCCCCCCAAACACCCCAAAAACACCTCACAAAACACCCCACCAAACCCCCAAAACCCCACAACCACCTCACAACACCCTCACAACACAAAACCAAAACCCCCAACCCTCCAAAACCCCCCCCACAACAAAAAACCCTCACAAAAAAAACCCCACAAACCCCTCAAACCCCCCAACCCCACAACACCCTTAACACCTCACAACACAACCCCCACACACCCCACAACCTTTCCCCCCCCAACAATCCCTCACAACCCCTAAAAAACACCCTACAACAAACCCTTAAACAAACCTCCCCAAACACCCCCAAAAACAAACCCCCACAACACCTTTACAACCCCCCAACTTCCCCCAACACCCCCTCCAACAAACACCCCTAAAACACACCCTCAAACACCCTCACACACCCCTCACAACACCCCCACAACAACCCCACAAACACCCTCAAACCCTCAAAACCCCTTACAAACCCCCAAAAAACCCCCAAACCCCAACACCCTCACAAACACACCCTCAAACACCCCCAAAACCCCCAAAACCACCTCACAACACCCTTCCCAAAACCCCCCTCACAACACACCTCAAAACACCCCCCCCAACCCAAAAAACCCCCACAAAACCCCACACAACCCTCCAAAAACACTCACAAAAAAAACCCCAAAAAACACCCTCACAAAAAACCAAACCTCCCCAACACCCCCCCACAAACACCTCACAACACCCACAAAACCCCCCCTCACAACACACCCCCACTACAAACCCCCCACAACCCCCCTTCAAAACCCCTCAAAACACCCTCCAAAACCCCCCCTCAAAACACACCACCACACACCCCCCAACCCCAAAAACCAAACCCCCAAACACAAACCCCCACAATTTCCCACAAAAAAAAAACACCCTCACCTACCCTCACAAACCCTCACAACAAAAACCCTTACAACACCCCCACAACAAAACCTCCAACCCCCACCCCACAAAAAACCCTCACAACCCCTCAAAAACACCCCTCAACAACCCCCAAAAAACCCCCACAACCCCCTCCCAAACACCCCACAAACACCCTCACCCCACACCCCCCCCCAACCCCTCACAACACACCCACAAACACCCCCCACCTACAAACCCCCACAACCCCAAAACCCCCCCCCAACAACCCTCACAACAACCCTCCCCAAACACTCCAAAACAAACCCCTACAACCCCCTCCCAACCCCACCCCACAAAACACCCTCCAACCCCCTAACTACCCTCCCACATTTCCCCAAACCCCCAAAAAACCCCTCACAAACCCCCCCACAAACCCCCCCCCTTTTACACAACCCTCAAAAAACCCTACAACCACCCCTCAACCCAAACCCACCCCCCCCTCCCCAACCACACCCTCCAAACACCCCACAAAACCCCCTCACCCAAAACCCTTCCCCAACACACCTTTAAAACACACCCTCCTAACCCCAAACCCCCACAAACACCCCCCACAAAACCCTCACAAACACCCTCCCAAACACCCCTCACAACACAAACCCCCACAACACCCCACAAACCACCCCCTTACAAACACCCTTCAACACACCCCCCAAACAAAACCCTTTAAACACACACCCTAAAACACCCCTTCACAACCCCCCACCCACAACAACCCCCCACAACACCCCTCAAAAACCCCCCCCAAAACCCCCCACCCCTTTCCCAAACACCCTCACAAACACCTTTTACCAAACACACTCCCCCAAACACTCTTTACCAAACCCCTCACAACCCCTTTAAAACACCCTTCAAAAACCTCACAACACACCCTCACAACACACCCTCACAACACCACCCCTCACCCCCAACCCCCAACCCTCACAACCCCTCAAAAACCCCAACCCCCCAACCCCACCCTCACCCAAAAACCCTCCAACACACCTCCCCCAAACCATCCCCCACAACACACCCTACAAACCCCCCCCCTCCATTCACAAAAACCCCTCACAACACCAAAAAACCCCTACCAAAACACCCTCACAACCAAAACCCAACAACCCCAAAACCCTTTTACAAACACCCTCAAAAACACCCCCTTTACAAACACCCTCCCCAAACACCCCCCCCTCACAAACACCCTCCAACAAATTTTACAACACCCCACAACCCCTCACAACACCCCACAACACCCCCCACAACACCCCTTTACCCCCCCCCCTCACAACACCCCACAAAAAAAACCTCCCAAAAACACTTTCCCCACCCCCAAACCCCCCTTCCAAACACCCTTTAAAAACCCCCCACAAACATCCCCTCACAAAAACCCTCACAACCCCCTTCACAACCCCTCCAAACCCCCCCTCCAAACCCCTCACAACACCCTTCACCACACCCTCACAAATCACCAAACCCCCCAAAACCCCCTCCACAACCCCCAAAACCCCCACAAAAACACCCTTCCCCCCACCCTCACAAACCCCACCCTCACAACCAAACCCCCACAACCCCCCCTTTTACAACCCTCAAAAAACCCCAAAAACCCTACAAAAAAACTCCCACCCAAAAAACACCCCTTACAAACCCCCTCCAACACCCCTCCACCCAAACTCACCAAAAACAACAAACAATTCCCAACCCCCCACCCCTTTCCCCAACACACCCTACAACACACCCTCAAAAACCCCACCCTCACAACACAACCCTCCCCAAAAAACCCCCCTCCACACCCCTCACAACAACCCCACAACCCACCCCCACCCAAAACCCCCCTCACAAACAACCCTCACAACACCCTCACAAAAACCCTCCTCACCCCCCCACCCCCAAAAACCCCACCCCCACCCCAAAACCAAAACCCCCACAAAACACCCTCACAACCCCCACCCACAACCCCACCCTCCCAAACACCCTCACAACACAACCCCCCCACCCCCAAAAAACCCCCCCCACAACAACCCCCCCACCCCAAACCCCCTTCCCCACCCCCACCCCCTCACAACACCCCTTTAAAAACACACCCTACAACCCAACCCTTTACAAACCCCCCCTACAACACCCTTACAAAACCTCACCCCCACACCCTCACCCCCCCTCCCCAAAAACCCCAAAAACCCTACAACACCCCCCAAAAACACCCCCCCTCCCCAAAAACCCTCACTACACCACAAATCCAAAACACACCCCTCACAACCACCCCCACAAAACCCTCACAACACCCTCACCCCAAAACAACACCCACAAAAATCCCCCCCTTCAACACACCCTCCAAAAACATAAACCCTCCGCAAACACACTCTTTACAAAACAAACCCCCAAACACACATTCCAACACACATTCAAAACACAAAACCCCCACAAAACCCCTCCCCAACCCCCCTTTTACAAAACCCCCCCTCACCAAAACCCCCCCTCACCAAACCCCCCTCACAAAACACCCTCAAAAACACCCTTTTCCCCAAAAACCCCCCTCACAACACACCCTCCCCAAACACCTCAACCAACACCCTCCCCCAACCCACACACCCCCCACAAACACACCCTCACAAACACACTACAACCCCCCCTCACAACACACCCTCACAACACATTTTACAAACCCCTCAAAAACCCCTCACAACCCCCACCCTCAAACACCCCCCACAACACCCTAAACCAATTTTCCAAAAACCCTCACCCACCCCACAACACCCCACCCAAAAACCCCCACAAAAACCCTCCCAACAACCCCCCACAAAACCCCCACAACACCCCCCTCCCCAACCCCACCCTCACAACCCCCCTTTCAAAATCCCCACAACAACCCTCACAACCCCTCCCCAAAAAACCCCCTTTAAACCCCCTCACAAAACCCCTAAACACACCCTCCAAACACCCAACAACACACCCTCACAACACCCTTCCCCCAAAAACCCTTCACAACACACCCCACAACACACCCTCACAAACAACCCCCCCACAACACACCCCACAACAACCCCCCCCAAACACCCTCACAAAACATCAAAACACCCTTACAACCACCCTTTACAAAAAACCCTCACAAACACCCCCAACCCCACCTCCCCAAAACACCCCCCACAACCCCAAAATTTCCCCAAAAACACATTTACAACACACCCTCCAACACACCCTCACAAAACCCCCCCACAAACACCCTCACAAAACCCCCACAAAACACCCTAAAAAACACCCCCCCCCTCACAAAACCCTCAAAACACCCTCACAAACACCCTCAAAAACACCCCCACGCACCCAAAAAACTCCCCACAAAACCCCCCTCACAACAAAACCCCCCCCAACACCCCCCCACCTCACAACACCCCTCAAAAACCCCTCACAAAACCCCCAAACCCCCCCTCAAAATCACAACCCAAAACCCCCAAAACCCTCACAACCACCCTCACAAAACACCCTCAAAAAACCCTCACAAAAACCCTCACAACACCCTTTCCCCAAAACCCCCCAAAAAAACCCCACAAACCCCTTCAAACACCCTTACAAAAACCCCCCACAACAACCCACAACTCCCTCACAACACACCCTTAAAAAACCCCCCCATATAAACCCTTTACAAAATAAACCCTCACCCAAAACACCCTTAAAACCTTGGCCAAAAACCCCTTTAACTTTCCCCCCCAAACCCTTTAAAAAACCCCTGGCCCTAACTTTGGAACTCCCTTCCATAACCCTTTTTTCTCCCGGGGCCAAACCCGGTTAAACCCCCTCCCCAAACTTTTTAAACCCCCATACTCCTTTTTAAACCCCCCTAATTTTAACCCTTTTCCCAAAACCCCCCCAAACCCCTTCCCCAAACCCCAACCCTACCCAAACCACCCCCAAACCCCTTTAAACCCCCCCCAAAACCACAATTCCCTTTAAAACCAACCCCTTTATAAACTTTTTTAAACCCTTCAAACACCTTTAAAACCCTTAAAAAAATTACAACACACCCCTTTAAAACACCCTTTACTTAAAAAACGGCCTTTACAAAAATGGAAAAAGACAAACCCTGCCCCAAAAATACTCCCCCCCACAACAATAAATTAAACCCCAAAAATTCCCTAAAGGTATTTACAACAAAGGCAAAAAAACCCACAAAAACCCCCAAAAAACCCCCAAAAACAACCCTTCCAAAAAGGCAAAAACAAAAACAAACAATTTAACCCAACAAAAACCCCCAAAAACAACCCCCCTTCAACCGACAACATAACAACTCAAAAGACAACAAATCAAAAAGCAACCCAAAAAACAATCAACAAAAACAATTTAAAAACCCTCAACAACAAATCAAAAAATTTCCCTAAAAACAAATTTCAAAAAATCAAAAACAAAACTCACACCCAAAAACCCCCAAAAACAACCCCGGGGAAAATTAAGAAACGACCAAAAGGAATAACGGGGGCCAAATCCCCGGGAATAATTAATTGGGGTTCAAAAACCAACACAGGTTTAAAGAACCTTGGCCCAAAACCCGAAGTCCCAGACAAATGCCTTTAAAAAGGCCCGGCCAAAGAGGGCGGGTTTTTCGGCTCCCTGTCCAAAGACAAATGGGCCGGTTAATGGGTCCCGGTCCAAAAAAACGCCCGGTTAAAAAAAAAGGTCCCTGGTTTCCAATAAAGATTCTTTAAAGCCCGGACCAAGAAACCCGGGGAACGGTCCCGGCCCCAAAAAGGTTAACGGCCTGGCCAAAGCTTCGGTTAAACGGGCCCCCCCCAAACCCCCGGTTAAAGGTCCCCCAGACTGCTTTAATTTCCCCCGGGGAAAGATGCCGGGGAAAGTGGTCCAAAATTCCCGGGTTTTTTAAATCGGTTCCCTTAAAAACGTTTTGTTTAATTTTGTTCCCCGTTTTCCCCAATAAAAATTCTTGGGGGGGTTCCCCGGAATGTACCGTTAAGGGAGGTGGTAAATTGGGTTTACGGTTTTCCAAGGGGATGGTTTAAGGAGGGAAAAACCCGGGGTTTGATAGCCATTTCCTTTAAGGGGGACAAAAAAAATTTAAACACCCTTTAAAAAAGGGATTTGGAAACAAAATTAGGGGGAAAAGGGAGAAGAAACAAGGTTTTCCGGAAATTTTGAGAGAATAAAAAAGGAAAAGAAAAGGCAAAAGAATTAGGGGGTTAAAGTTGCAAGAGAATCGAAGACTAACCAAAAGGATTCTTTCAGGTATACAGAAGTAAATCAGGGACAAGATAGGCCCACTCAAAAGTTCCTCGGGTCAGCTCACTGACAGTGATAAGGAAATGTGTAGAATTTTTAACACATACTTCCTCTCAGTTTTACACAGGAGGATACCAGCGATATTCCAGTAATGATAAATTATGTAGAACAGGACGATAATAAACTGTGCACTATTAGGGTCACAAGTGACATGGTCCTTAGGCAAATAGATAAATTAAAACCTAACAAATCCCCAGGCCCTGATGAACTGTATGCAAGGGTTCTAAGGAATGTAAAGAGGAGCTTAGCAAACCTTTGGCTAATCTTTTCAACATATCACTACAAACTGGCATGGTGCCAGATAAGTGGAAAATGACAAATGTGATACCTATTTTAAAGCAGGTGACAGGTCCTTAGCTTCGAACTATAGACCAATAAGCCTAACCTCCATAGTGGGAAAATTTATGGAATCAATAATTGCTGAGGCAGTTCGTAGCCACCTTGAAAAGCATAAATTAATCAACGAATCTCAGCATGGTTTTACAAAGGGCGTTCCTGCCTTACGAATTTATTAACTTTTTTCACAAAGGTATTGAGGAGGTAGATCATGGTAATGAATATAGATATTGTGTATATGACTTCAGTAAGGCTTTTTGACAGGGTCCCACATCAGAGACTATTGAGGAAAATAAGGCACATGAAATAGGAGGAGAAAATTTTTTCCTGGATAGAGGCATGGTTGACAAATAGGCAGCAGAGAGTTTGCATAAATGGGGAGAAATCAGAGTGGGGAAGCGTCACGAGCGGTGTTCCACAGGGGTCAGTGTTGGGCCCCCTGCTGTTCACAATCTACATAAACGACATAGATGAGGGCATAAAGAGCGACATAAGCAAGTTTTTCCGATGACACCAAAATAGGCCGTCGAATTCATTCTGACGAGGACATTCGAGCACTCCAGGAAGATTTGAGTAGACTGATGCAGTGGTCGGAGAAGTGGCAGATGCAGTTTAATATTGACAAATGCAAAGTTCTAAATGTTGGACAAGAAAATAACCATGCCACATATAAACTAAATAATGTAGATCTTAATATTACTGATTGCGAAAAAGATTTAGGAGTTCTGGTTAGCAGTAATTTAAAACCAAGACAACAGTACATTAGTGTTGGCAATAAAGTTAACAGAATTCTTGGCTTTATATCTAGAAGTATAAATAATAGAAGTCCTCAGGTTGTTCTTCAACTCTATATATCCTTGGTTAGGCCTATAACAGGAGTCGTGAAATTAGGCCTCATTTAGACTATGCTGCTCAGTTCTGGTCACAGTATTACAGAATGGATATAAATGTTCTGGAAAACGTACAGAGGAGGATGACAAAGTTGATCCCATGTATCAGAAATCTTCCCTATGAGGATAGACTGAGGTAGTGTCTATCCTACGAAGACAGACTTAGGGCCCTGTCTATCCTATGAGGATAGACTGAGGCCCTGAATCTGCACTCTCTAGAAAGACGTAGAATTAGGGGAGATATGATTGAGGTGTATAAATGGAAGACAGGAATAAATAAAGGGAATGTAAATAGTGTGCTGAAAATATCTAGCCTAGACAGGACTCGCAGCAATGGTTTTAAGTTGGAAAAATTCAGATTCAGGAAGGATATAGGAAAGTACTGGTTTGGTAATAGAGTTGTGGATGAGTGGAACAAACTCCCGAGTACAGTTATAGAAGCTAAAACCTTGTGTAGTTTTTAAAGGTAGATTAGATAAATACATGAGTGGGTGTGGGGTGGGTGTGAGTTGGACCTGACTAGCTTGTGCTACTAGGTCAGTTGCCGTGTTCCTTCCATTAGTGAATGTGACCTGACCTGACTAGGTTGGGCATTGAGTTAAGCCGGTAGGAGACTCGGACCTGCCTCGTATGGGCCAGTAGGCCTGCTGCAGTGTTCCTTCTTTCTTATGTTTTTATGTTCTTAACAGAGTACTACAGAGCTCAACAGAGCACAACACAGCACAACACAACACAACAGAGCATGACAGAGCTCTACAGAGCACAACACAACACAACAGAGCACGACAGAGCTCTACAGAACACAACAGAGCTCAACAGAGCGCAAAAGAGCATGACAGAGCACAAAACAGCTCAACACAACACAAAAGAGCACTAAAGAGCTCAACAGAGCACAAGACAACACAACAGAGCACGACAGAGCTCTACAGAGCAAAACACAACAGAATAGAGCACAACAGAGCTCAACAGAACACAACAGAGCACAACAGAGCTCAACAGAGCACAACAGAGCTCAACAGAGCTCAAAAGAGCCCAACAGAGCACAACAGAGCACGACAGAGCACGACAGGTACATACATTACCGTGAGCTCCAGACCAGAACACACTGAGGATGTCACGGCTGGGAGCCTCCAGCTTCCGTGGGAGAGATAACTCTCTCTCTCTCTCTCTCTCTCTCTCTCTCTCTCTCTATCTATCTATCTGTCTATCTATCTATCTATCTATCTCTCAGATACAGTATTTGTGCAAGATTTCAATACATAGGTCGAAAGTGTGTCTACACACACCTGTGTGTACACATACGTGCGTTTACACTCACATCTGTCTACATTCACACCTGTGTGTAAACACACCTGTGTCCACATGCATACCAGTGTGTACACACGCCTGTGTCTACACGGACACCTGTGTGTACACATACCTGTGCCTACATGCACGCCTGTGTGTACACACACTGGTGTCTACATGCACACCTGTGTGTACACACTTGCGTCTACACACACACCACACACCTGTGAGTACACACACCTGTGTCTACATGCACACCTGTGTGTAAACACACCTGCGTCCACATGCACGCCTGTTTTTGTACAGACACCTGTGTCTACAAAGCACACCTGTGTGTACACACACCTGTGTCTTCACGTACACCTGAGTGCACACACACCTGTATGTACACACATCTGTGTCTACATGCACACCTGTGTCTACATGGACACCTGTGTGTACACACACATGTGACTACATGCACACCGTGTGTAAACACACCTGTGTCCCATGCACACCTGTTTTTTATACACACTTGTGTCTACACGCACACCTGTGTGTACACACACCTGCGTCTATTACGTACACCTGTGTGTACACACACCTGTATGTACACACATCTGTGTCTACATGCACACCTGTATGTACACACACCTATGACTACATGCACGGCTGAGTGTACACACACCTGTGTCTATATGCACACCTCTGAGTACACACACCTGTGTCTTCACGCACACCTGTGAGAACACACCCCTGTGTCTAAACACACACCTGTGTCTGAACACACATATGTGTCTACATGCACACCTGTGTGTACACACACCTGTGTCTACATGCACACCTGAGTCAGGATGTTACAGTCCTGGGGTGGGAAGTACAGTACCTGCACTCTGAAGGATGAGTGAGGATGTTACAGTCCTGGAGGTGGGAAGTACAGTACCTGCACTCTGAAGGATGAGTGAGGATGTTACAGTACTGGAGGTGGGAAGTACAGTACCTGCACTCTGAAGGATGAGTGAGGATGTTACAGTCCTGGAGGTGGGAAGTACAGTACCTGCACTCTGAAGGATGAGTGAGGATGTTACAGTCCTGGAGGTGGGAAGTACAGTACCTGCACTCCGAAGGATGAGTGAGGATGTTACAGTCCTGGAGGTGGGAAGTACAGTACCTGCACTCTGAAGGATGAGTGAGGATGTTACAGTACTGGAGGTGGGAAGTACAGTACCTGCACTCTGAAGGATGAGTGAGGATGTTACAGTCCTGGAGGTGGGAAGTACAGTACCTGTACTCTGAAGGATGAGTGAGGATGTTACAGTCCTGGAGGTGGGAAGTACAGTACCTGCACTCTGAAGGATGAGTGAGGATGTTACAGTCCTGGAGGTGGAAGTACAGTACCTGCACTCTGAAGGATGAGTGAGGATGTTACAGTACTGGAGTGGGAAGTACAGTACCTGCACTCTGAAGGATGAGTGAGGATGTTACAGTACTGGAGGTGGAAGTAAAAGTACCTGCACTCTGAAGGATGAGTGAGGATGCTACAGTCCTGGAGGTGGGAAGTACAGTGCCTGCACTCTGAAGGATGAGTGAGGATGTTACAGTCCTGGAGGTGGGCAGTACAGTACCTGCACTCTGAGGGATGAGTGAGGATGTTACAGTCCTGGAGGTGGGAAGTACAGTACCTGCACTCTGAAGGATGAGTGAGGATGTTACAGTCCTGGAGGTGGGAAGTACAGTACCTGCACTCTGAAGGATGAGTGAGGATGTTACAGTCCTGGAGGTGGACAATACAGTACCTGCACTCTGAAGGATGAGTGAGGATGTTACAGTCCTGGAGGTGGGAAGTACAGTACCTGCACTCTGAAGGATGAGTGAGGATGTTACAGTACTGGAGGTGAGAAGTACAGTGCCTGCACTCTGAAGGATGAGTGAGGATGTTATAGTCCTGGAGGTGGGAAGTACTGTACCTGCACTCGGAAGGATGAGTGAGGATGTTACAGTCCTGGAGGTGGGAAGTACAGTACCTGCACTCTGAAGGATGAGTGAGGATGTTATAGTCCTGGAGGTGGGAAGTACTGTACCTGCACTCGGAAGGATGAGTGAGGATGTTACAGTACTGGAGGTGGGAAGCACAGTACCTGCACTCTGAAGGATGAGTGAGGAAGTTACAGTACTGGAGGTGGGAAGTACAGTACCTGTACTCTGAAGGATGAGTGAGGATGTTACAGTCCTGGAGGTGGGAAGTACAGTACCTGCACTCTGAAGGATGAGTGAGGATGTTACAGCCCTGGAGGTGGGAAGTACAGTACCTACACTCTGAAGGATGAGTGAGGATGTTACAGTACTGGAGGTGGGAAGTACAGTACCTGCACTCTGAAGGATGAGAGAGGATGTTACAGTCCTGGAGGTGGGAAGTACAGTACCTGCGCTATTAAGGATGAGTGAGGATGTTACAGTCGTGGAGGTGGGAAGTACAGTACCTGCACTCTGAAGGATGAGTGAGGATGTTACAGTCCTGGAGATGGGAAGTACAGTACCTGCACTCTGAAGGATGAGTGAGGATTTTACAGTCCTGGAGGTGGGAAGTACAGTACCTGCACTCTGAAGGATGAGTGAGGATGTTACAGTCCTGGAGGTGGGAAGTATAATACCTGTACTCTGAAGGATGAGTGAGGATGTTACAGTCCAGGAGGTGGGAAGTACAGTACCTGCACTCTGGAGGATGAGTGAGGATGTTACAGTACTGGAGGTTGGAAGTACAGTACCTGCACTCTGAAGGAAGAGTGAGGATGTTATAGTCCTGGAGGTGGGAAGTACAGTACCTGCACTCTGGAGGATGAGTGAGGATGTTACAGTACTGGAGGTGGGAAGTTCAGCACCTGCACTCTGAAGGATGAGTGAGGATGTTACAGTACTGGAGGTTGGAAGAACAGTACCTGTACTCTGAAGGATGATTGAGGATGTTATAGTCCTTGAGGTGGGAAGTATAGTACTTGCACTCTGAAGGATGAGTGAGGATGTTACAGTACTGGAGGTGGGAAGTACAGTACCTGCACTCTGAAGGATGAGTGAGGATGTTACAGTCCTGGGGGTGGGAAGTATAATACCTGTACTCTGAAGGATGAGTGAGGATGTTACAGTCCTGGAGGTGGGAAGTACAGTACCTGCACTCTGAAGGATGAGTGAGTATGTTACAGTCCTGGAGGTGGGAAGTACAGTTCCTGCACTCTGAAGGATGAGTGAGTATGTTACAGTCCTGGAGGTGGGCAGTACAGTACCTGTACTCTGAAGGATGAGTGAGGATGTTACAGTCCTGGAGGTGGGAAGTACAGCACCTGCACTCTGAAGGATGAGTGAGGATGTTACAGTCCTGGAGGTGGGAAGTACAGCACCTGCACTCTGAAGGATGAGTGAGGATGTTACAGTACTGGAGGTGGGAAGTACAGTACCTGCACTCTGAAGGATGAGTGAGTATGTTACAGTCCTGGAGGTGGGAAGTACAGTTCCTGCACTCTGGAGGATGAATGAGGATGTTACAGTCCTGGAGGTGGGAAGTACAGTACCTGCACTCTGAAGGATGAGTGAGGATGTTACAGTACTGGAGGTGGGAAGTTCAGCACCTGCACTCTGAAGGATGAGTGAGGATGTTACAGTATTGGAGGTTGGAAGTACAGTACCTGTACTCTGAAGGATGAGTGAGGATCTTACAGTCCTTGAGGTGGGAAGTACAGCACCTGCACTCTGAAGGATGAGTGAGGATGTTACAGTACTGGAGGTGGGAAGTATAGTACTTGCACTCTGAAGGATGAGTGAGGATGTTACAGTACTGGAGGTGGAAAGCACAGTACCTGCACTCTGAAGGATGAGTGAGGATGTTACAGTCCTGGAGGTGGGAAGTACAGTACCTGCACTCTGAAGGATGAGTGAGGATGTTACAGTACTGGAGGTGGGAAGCACAGTACCTGCACTCTGAAGGATGAGTGAGGATGTTACAGTCCTGGAGGTGGGAAGTACAGTACCTGCACTCTGAAGGATGAGTGAGGATGTTACAGTCCTGGAGGTGGGAAGTACAGTACCTGCACTCTGAAGGATGAGTGAGGATGTTACAGTACTGGAGGTGGGAAGTACAGTACCTGCACTCTGAAGGATGAGTGAGGATGTTACAGTACTGGAGGTGGGAAGTACAGTACCTGCACTCTGAAGGATGAGTGAGGATGTTACAGTCCTTGAGGTGGGAAGTACAGCACCTGCACTCTGAAGGATGAGTGAGGATGTTACAGTACTGGAGGGGAAGTACAGTACCTGCACTCTGAAGGATGATGAGGATGTTACAGTCCTGGAGGTGGGAAGTACAGTACCTGCACTCTGAAGGATGAGTGAGGATGTTGCAGTCCTGGAGGTGGGAAGCACAGTACCTGCACTCTGAAGGATGAGTGAGGATGTTACAGTCCTGGAGGTGGGAAGTACAGTACCTGCACTCTGAAGGATGAGTGAGGATGTTACAGTACTGGAGGTGGGAAGTACAGTACCTGCACTCTGAAGGATGAGTGAGGATGTTACAGTCCTGGAGGTGGGAAGTACAGTACCTGCACTCTGAAGGATGAGTGAGGATGTTGCAGTCCTGGAGGTGGGAAGTACAGTACCTGCACTCTGAAGGATGAGTGAGGATGTTACAGTACTGGAGGTGGGAATACAGTATTTGCACCTGAGGATGAGTGAGATGTTACAGTCCTTGAGGTGGGAAGTACAGCACCTGCACTCTGAAGGATGAGTGAGGATGTTACAGTACTGGAGGTGGGCAGTACACTCCCAGCACACATCTAGCAAATACAGCCTCTGAACCTACACTGTGTTTCCTCTCTTTGTCACCCGAGATTCGAACTGGTAGAAACTAAAACACGAATCCAGTGTTCGTACCCCTGAATTACTAACCTTGATACAGGGCAGAAAATGGTGCCAACATGCGGGTTTGTCAACACAGAGCCCGCATAGCGACTCAATATAGTATTTATAGTACTGGGAACTCCTGGTGGTACTGGTACTCTCTGACGGAGAAAGATATACCTGATGATATACCCCTGATATACTGAAATCTCAGAGGTATATATGACTATGACAATATACTGCAGTGAGAGATATGGCAGGAAGTGCGAAATAAATGTAGTAAAATTTGGTGAGCTGTGTATACAGTAAGAAAACACTGTATCAACATGCGTGGTTCAAGATTGTTCAACCTGCTGTTAATCATCGGCAGCAACAGCCTGGTTGTACCATGGGAACAATAAGAACACACTGTATCATCATGAGGAGTCCAGGACGGTTTAAATTACTGCCAGATGCTGGCAGCAACAGCCTTGTTGACCAGACATGCGGGTGTGTAGTGTGGGTGCAGGTGGGTAGCAAACAGGTTATATTTCGACAGCTGGTGGACCAATGCGGGCGTGCGGGCGGTGCAGTAGATACATGAAGCCAGGCGTGTAGGCGTGGGAGGATTGCTGGACATGTATGGGCCTAGGGGCGTGGGAGGGATGCTGTGTAAAAAAAGTCAATGGAGGGGAGGTGACAGTCTTATCTCCAGAGCCTCTGTGAGAGTGTTAGATTGCAAGTGAGAGAGGAAGAGAGGAGAGAGAGAGAAAAGAGAGCGAAGAGAGAGAGAGGAGAGAGAGAGAGGGGAGAGAGAAAAGAGGAACAGACAGAAGAGAGACAGACAGAGACAGAGACAGAGAGAGACAGAGAGGAAAAGAGAGAGAATAAAAGAGAGAGAGAAGAGAAAAGAGAGAGAGAGAGAGAGAGAGAGAGAGAGGAGAGAGAGAGAGAGAGAAAGAAAGAGACAGACAGACAGACAGACAGACAAGAGACAGACAGAGAGACAACAGAGAGACAGACAGAGAGACAAACAGAGAGACAGAAAAGAGAGACAGACAGAGAGACAGACAGAGAGACAAACAGAGAGACAGACAGAGAGACAGACAGAGAGACAAACAGAGAGACAGACAGAGAGACAGACAGAGAGACAGACAGAGAGACAAACAGAGAGACAGACAGACAGACAGACAGACGGACAGACAGACAGAGAGACAGACAGAGAGACAGACAGAGAGACAGACAGAGAGACAGACAGAGAGACAGACAGAGAGACAGACAGAGAGATAGAGAGAGACAGAGAGAGATAATATGAAAGATAAACCAAACTCACTCCTACACCATTTCCAGATATTTTCTATTCCCGGAGCCCGGCCATGATCCAGGCTCGTCTGGTCCTTGACTGGTCATCCAGATTGTTGATGCTGGAGGCCTGCTGCCCCACATACCCTTCACAGCCTGGTTGATCTGTTACCTGGCGAAGATACTTGTCCAGTTTCCTCTCGAAGACTTCTACACTTGTTCCAGCAGTATTTCTGATATCTTGAAGACTTCTACACTTGTTCCAGCAGTGTTTCTAATATCTTGAAGACTTCTAACACTTGTTCCAGCAGTGGTTTCTGATATCTTGAAGACTTCTACACTTGTTCCAGCAGTGTTTCTGATATCTTGAAGACTTCTACACTTGTTCCAGCAGTGTTTCTGATATCTTGAAGACTTCTACACTTGTTCCAGCGTGTTTTGATATCTTTAAACTTCTACACTGTTCCGCAGGTTTCTGAATTTGAAGACTTCAACTGTTCCCCGCGTGTTTCTGTATCTTGAAGACTTTACACTTGTTCCCGCATGTTTTTGATATCTTGAAGACTTTACACTTGTTCCAGC
>NC_069489.1:14180925-14215925 GCF_026875155.1 Cherax quadricarinatus | reverse complement strand
TCCAGGACTGCAACATCCTCACTATCCCTTTAGAGTGCAGGTACTGTTTCTTCCCACCTCCAGGACTGTAACATCCTCACTCATCCTTCAGAGTGCAGGTACTGTACTTCCCACCTCCAGTACTGTAACATCTCACTCATCCTTCAGAGTGCAGGTACTGTACTTCCCACCTCGGACTGTAACATCCTCACTCATCCTTCAGAGTGCAGGTACTGTGTTTCCCCCTCCCGGACTGCAACATCCTCACTCATCTTTAGAGTGCAGGTACTGTACTTCCCACCTCCAGGACTGTAACATCCTCACTCATCCTTCAGAGTGCAGGTAAATGTACTTCCCACCCCCAGTACTGT
Organism: Cherax quadricarinatus; assembly: GCF_026875155.1. Classification (NCBI taxonomy): domain Eukaryota; kingdom Metazoa; phylum Arthropoda; class Malacostraca; order Decapoda; family Parastacidae; genus Cherax; species Cherax quadricarinatus. Next base: position 14,215,575 of record NC_069489.1, on the reverse strand, counting down.
AACATCCTCACTCATCCTTCAGAGTGCAGGTGCTGTACTCCCACCTCAAGGACTGTAACATCCTCACTCTCCTTCGAGTGCAGGTACTGTACTTCCCACCTCCAGTACTGTAACATCCTCACTCATCCTTCAGAGTGCAGGTACTGTACTTCCCACCTCCAGTACTGTAACATCCTCACTCATCCCTTTAGAGTGCAGGGACTGTACTTCCCACCCCCGGACTGTAACATCCTCACTCATCCTTCAGAGTGCGGTACTGTACTTCCCACCTCCAGGACTGTAACATCCTCACTCATCCTTCAGAGTGCAGGTACTGTGCTTCCCCTCCCGTACTGTAACATCCTCACTCATCCTTCAGAGTGCAGGTACTGTACTTCCCACCTCCAGGACTGTAACATCCTCACTCATCCCTTCAGAGTGCAGGGGACTGTGCTTTTTCCACCTCCAGTACTGTAACATCCTCACTCATCCTTCAGAGTGCAAGTACTATACTTCCCCTCCAGTACTGTAACATCCTCACTCATCCCTTTAGATGCAGGTGCTGTACTTCCCACCTCAAGGACTGTAAGATCCTCACTCATCCTTCAGAGTACAGGTACTGTACTTCAACTCCAATACTGTAAACATCCTCACTCATCCTTCAGAGTGCAGGTGCTGAACTTCCCCCCTCCAGTACGGTAACATCCTCACTCTCCTTCAGAGTGCAGGTACTGTACTTCCACCTCCAGGACTGTAACATCCTCATTCATCCTCCAGAGTGCAGGAACTGTACTTCCCACCTCCAGGACTGTAACATACTCACTCATCCTTCAGAGTGCAGGTACTGTTTCTTCCCACCTCCAGTACTGTAACATCCTCACTCATCCTTCAGAGTGCAGGTGCTGTACTTCCCACCTCCAGGACTGTAAAATCCTCATCATCCTTTTAGAGTGCAGGTGCTGTACTTCCCACTCCAGGACTGTAAAATCCTCATCATCCTTCAGAGTACAGGTACTGTACTGCTCACCTCCAGGGGCTGTAACATACTCACTCATCCTTCAGAGTGCAGGAACTGTACTTCCCACCTCCAGGACTGTAACTACTCACTCATCCTTCAGAGTGCAGGTACTGTACTTCCCACCTCCAGGACTGTAACATCCTCACTCATCCTTCAGAGTACAGGTATTATACTTCCCACCCCCAGGACTGTAACATCCTCACTCATCCTTCAGAGTGCAGGTACTGTACTTCCCACCTCCAGTACTGTAACATCCTCCTCATCCTTCAGAGTGCAAGTACTATACTTCCCACCTCAAGGACTATAACATCCTCAATCATCCTTCAGAGTTTCAGGTTTCTGTTCTTCCAACCTCCAGTACTGTAAAAATCCTCACTCATCCTTCAGAGTGCAGGTGCTGAAACTTCCCACCTCCAGTACTGTAACATCCTCCCCTCATCCTCCAGAGTGCAGGTACTGTACTTCCCACCTCCAGGACTATAACATCCTCACTCTTCCTTCAAGAGTGCAGGTACTGTACTTCCAACCTCCAGTACTGTAACATCCTCACTCATCCTCCAGAGTGCAGGTACTGTTACTTCCCACCCCCTGGACTGTAACATCCTCACTCATCCTTCGAGTACAGGTATTATACTTCCCCCTCCAGGACTGTAAATCCTCACTCATCCTTCAGAGTGCAGGTACTGTACTTCCCACTCCAGGACGTAAAATCCTCACTCATCCTTCAGAGTGCAGTAAATGTTTCTTCCCATCTCCAGGACTGTAACATCCTCACTCATCCTTCAGAGTGCAGGTACTGTACTTCCCACCTCCACGACTGTAACATCCTCAATCATCCCTTAAAAGCGCAGGTATGTACTTCCCCCTCCAGGACTGTAACTTCCCTCTCAAACCTCAGAGTGCAGGTACTGTACTTCCCACCTCCAGTCTGTAACATCCTCACTCATCCTTCAGAGTGTAGGTACTGTACTTCCCCCCTCAGGGCTGTAACATCCCCACTCATCCCTTTAGAGTGCAGGTACTGTACCCTTTCCCCCCTCCGGACTGTAACATCCTCACTCATCCTTCAGAGTACAGGTACTGTACTTCCCACCTCCAGTACTGTAACTTCCTCACTCATCCCTTCAGAGTGCAGGTACTGTGCTTCCCACCTCCAGTACTGTAACATCCCTCACTCATCCTTCCGAGTGCAGGTACAGTACTTCCCACCCCCAGGACTATAACATCCTCATCATCCTTCAGAGTGCAGGTACTGTACTTCCCACCTCCAGGACTGTAACAATCCTCACTCATCCTTCCGAGTGCAGGGACAGTACTTCCCACCTCCAGGACTATAACATCCTCATCATCCTTCAGAGTGCAGGCACTGTACTTCTCATCTCAGTACTGTAACATCCTCACTCATCCTTCAGAGTGCAGGTACTGTACTTCCCCCCTCCAGGATGTAACATCCTCAACTCATCCTTCAGAGTGCAGGTACTGTATTGTCCACCTCCAGGACTGTAACATCCTCACTCATCCTTCAGAGTGCAGGTACTGTACTTCCCACCTCCAGGACTGTAACATCCTCACTCATCCTTCAGAGTGCAGGTACTGTACTTCCCACCTCCAGGACTGTAACATCCTCACTCCCTCCCTCAGAGTGCAGGTACTGTACTGCCCCCCTCCAGGGGCTGTAACATCCTCACTCATCTTCAGAGTGCAGGCACTGTACTTCCACCTCCAGGACTGTAGCATCCTCACTCATCCTTCAGAGTGGGAGGTACTGTACTTCCCACCTCCAGTACTGTAACATCCTCACTCATCCCTTTAGAGTGCAGGTACTGTACTTCCCACCTCCAGTACTGTAACATCCTCACTCATCCTTCAGAGTTGCAGGTACTGTACTTCCCACCTCCAGGAAATGTAACCCTCCTCACTCATCCTTCAGAGTGCAGGTACTGTACTTCCCACCTCCAGGACTGTAAATCCTCAAATCATCCCTTTAGAGTACAAGGTTTCTGTACTTCCCACCTCCAGGACTGTAACTCCTCACTCACCTTCAGAGTGCAGGTTACTGTTCTTCCCACCTCCAGTACTGTAAAAATCCTCACTCTTTCCCTTTAGAGTGCAGGTACTGTACTTCCACCTCCAGGACTGTAACATCCTCCCCTCATCCTTCGGAGTGAGGTACTGTACTTCCCACCTCCAGGACTGTAACATCCTCACTCATCCTTCAGAGTGCAGGTACTGTACTTCCCACCTCCAGGACTGTAACATCCTCACTCATCCTTCAGAGTGCAGGTACTGTACTTCCCACCTCCAGTACTGTAACATCCTCACTCATCCTTCAGAGTGCAGGTACTGTACTTCCCACCCCAGGACTGTAACATCCCCACTCATCCCCTTTAGGTGCAGGTACTGTATTCCCACCCCAGGGACTGTAACATCCTGACTCAGGTGTGCATGTAGACACAGGTGTGTGTACACACAGGTGTGCATGTAGACCCCATATGTGTGTTCAGACACAGGTGTGTGTTTAGACCAGGGGTGTGTTTTTCACAGGTGTGCGTGAAGACACAGGTGTGTGTACTCAGAGGTGTGCATATAGACACAGGTGTGTGTACACTCAGCCGTGCATGTAGTCATAGGTGTGTGTACATACAGGTGTGCATGTAGACACAGATGTGTGTACATACAGGTGTGTGTACACACAGGTGTACGTAAAGACGCAGGTGTGTGTACACACAGGTGTGCGTGTAGACACAAGTGTGTATAAAAACAGGTGTGCATGGGGACACAGGTGTGTTTACACACAGGTGTGCATGTAGTCACATGTGTGTGTACACACAGGTGTCCATGTAGACACAGGTGTGCATGTAGACACAGATGTGTGTACATACAGGTGTGTGTGCACTCAGGTGTACGTGAAGACACAGGTGTGTGTACACACAGGTGTGCGTGTAGACACAGGTGTCTGTACAAAAACAGGCGTGCATGTGGACGCAGGTGTGTTTACACACAGGTGTGCATGTAGACACAGGTGTGTGTACTCACAGGTGTGTGTGTGTGTGTAGACGCAAGTGTGTACACACAGGTGTGCATGTAGACACCAGTGTGTGTACACACAGGCGTGCATGTAGGCACAGGTATGTGTACACACAGGTGTCCGTGTAGACACAGGCGTGTGTACACACTGGTATGCATGTGGACACAGGTGTGTTTACACACAGGTTGTGAATGTAGACAGATGTGAGTGTAAACGCACGTATGTGTACACACAGGTGTGTGTAGACACACTTTCGACCTATGTATTGAAATCTTGCACAAATACTGTATCTGAGAGATAGATAGATAGATAGATAGACAGATAGATAGATAGAGAGAGAGAGAGAGAGAGAGAGAGAGAGAGAGAGAGAGTTATCTCTCCCACGGAAGCTGGAGGCTCCCAGCCGTGACATCCTCAGTGTGTTCTGGTCTGGAGCTCACGGTAATGTATGTACCTGTCGTGCTCTGTCGTGCTCTGTTGTGCTCTGTTGGGCTCTGTTGAGCTCTGTTGAGCTCTGTTGTGCTCTGTTGAGCTCTGTTGTGCTCTGTTGTGTTCTGTTGAGCTCTGTTGTGCTCTATTCTGTTGTGTTTTGCTCTGTAGAGCTCTGTCGTGCTCTGTTGTGTTGTCTTGTGCTCTGTTGAGCTCTTTAGTGCTCTTTTGTGTTGTGTTGAGCTGTTTTGTGCTCTGTCATGCTCTTTTGCGCTCTGTTGAGCTCTGTTGTGTTCTGTAGAGCTCTGTCGTGCTCTGTTGTGTTGTGTTGTGCTCTGTAGAGCTCTGTCATGCTCTGTTGTGTTGTGTTGTGCTGTGTTGTGCTCTGTTGAGCTCTGTAGTACTCTGTTAAGAACATAAAAACATAAGAAAGAAGGAACACTGCAGCAGGCCTACTGGCCCATACGAGGCAGGTCCGAGTCTCCTACCGGCTTAACTCAATGCCCCAACCTAGTCAGGTCAGGTCACATTCACTAATGGAAGGAACACGGCAACTGACCTAGTAGCACAAGCTAGTCAGGTCCAACTCACACCCACCCACACCCACTCATGTATTTATCTAATCTACCTTTAAAACTACACAAGGTTTTAGCTTCTATAACTGTACTCGGGAGTTTGTTCCACTCATCCACAACTCTATTACCAAACCAGTACTTTCCTATATCCTTCCTGAATCTGAATTTTTCCAACTTAAAACCATTGCTGCGAGTCCTGTCTAGGCTAGATATTTTCAGCACACTATTTACATTCCCTTTATTTATTCCTGTCTTCCATTTATACACCTCAATCATATCTCCCCTAATTCTACGTCTTTCTAGAGAGTGCAGATTCAGGGCCTCAGTCTATCCTCATAGGATAGACAGGGCCCTAAGTCTGTCTTCGTAGGATAGACACTACCTCAGTCTATCCTCATAGGGAAGATTTCTGATACATGGATCAACTTTGTCATCCTCCTCTGTACGTTTTCCAGAACATTTATATCCATTCTGTAATACTGTGACCAGAACTGAGCAGCATAGTCTAAATGAGGCCTAATTTCACGACTCCTGTTATAGGCCTAACCAAGGATTATATAGAGTTGAAGAACAACCTGAGGACTTCTATTATTTATACTTCTAGATATAAAGCCAAGAATTCTGTTAACTTATTGCCAACACTAATGTACTGTTGTTCTTGGTTTTAAATTACTGCTAACCAGAACTCCTAAATCTTTTTCGCAATCAGTAATATTAAGATCTACATTATTTAGTTTATATGTGGCATGGTTATTTTCTTGTCCAACATTTAGAACTTTGCATTTGTCAATATTAAACTGCATCTGCCACTTCTCCGACCACTGCATCAGTCTACTCAAATCTTCCTGGAGTGCTCGAATGTCCTCGTCAGAATGAATTCGACGGCCTATTTTGGTGTCATCGGCAAACTTGCTTATGTCGCTCTTTATGCCCTCATCTATGTCGTTTATGTAGATTGTGAACAGCAGGGGGCCCAACACTGACCCCTGTGGAACACCGCTCGTGACGCTTCCCCACTCTGATTTCTCCCCATTTATGCAAACTCTCTGCTGCCTATTTGTCAACCATGCCTCTATCCAGGAAAAAATTTCTCCTCCTATTTCATGTGCCTTAATTTTCCTCAATAGTCTCTGATGTGGGACCCTGTCAAAAGCCTTACTGAAGTCCATATACACAATATCATATTCATTACCATGATCTACCTCCTCAAATACCTTTGTGAAAAAAGTTAATAAATTCGTAAGGCAGGAACGCCCCTTTGTAAAACCATGCTGAGATTCGTTGATTAATTTATGCTTTTCAAGGTGGCTACGAACTGCCTCAGCAATTATTGATTCCATAAATTTTCCCACTATGGAGGTTAGGCTTATTGGTCTATAGTTCGAAGCTAAGGACCTGTCACCTGCTTGAAAATAGGTATCACATTTGTCATTTTCCACTTATCTGGCACCATGCCAGTTTGTAGTGATATGTTGAAAAGATTAGCCAAAGGTTTGCTAAGCTCCTCTTTACATTCCTTTAGAACCCTTGCATACAGTTCATCAGGGCCTGGGGATTTGTTAGGTTTTAATTTATCTATTTGCCTAAGGACCATGTCACTTGTGACCCTAATAGTGCACAGTTTATTATCGTCCTGTTCTACATAATTTATCATTACTGGAATATCGCTGGTATCCTCCTGTGTAAAAACTGAGAGGAAGTATGTGTTAAAAATTCTACACACTTTCCTTATCACTGTCAGTGAGCTGACCCGAGGAACTTTTGAGTGGGCCTATCTTGGCCCTGATCTTACTTCAGTATACCTGAAAGAATCCTTGGGGGTTAGTCTTCGTATTCTCTTGCTACTTTAACACATTAATTCTGTGTGCTTTTCTTAATTCCCTTTTTTTATTTCTCTCTTTAAACTGATATATTCGATTTCTGAAACTGCTTCCCCTATTTTGGATTGGCTTTATATGCCTTCTCTTATGACCAATGAGATGTTTTCATCTTTTGCTCATCAATTAGGCATAGTTTTGTCTTGTCTGACTTCCCTATTTTGGAACAGAAGTTGTCTGAGCAGCCAGTAACTATGCCCTGGAAAACGTCACATTCGGCAACTATTACCACTACCTGACCCTTGTCTGGTCCACTCCAGTTCAAACCCGCCAAGAGTAATTTTTCCGTCTGTGAAATCAGCCAAGCAGAAGTCAGGGACAGAGACTTGTTGCCATTATTAGGGGGATTCCATGTTATATAACTCAGTGATTTGTGATCACTTCCCGAGCTTCATTAACTCAAGATTAATAATTTCATTGTGCTGATGTGTTTGTTGAGCTTGTTAAGCTCTGTTGAGCTCGGGCATGCTCTTGATATTGCTCTGGTTGCTTTGTTGTGCTCAGTCGTGCTATGTTCTACTCTGTTGTGCTCTGTTGAGTTTGTTGAGCCCTGTGTGCTCTGTTGTGCTCTTTGAGCTTTATTGTAACTCTGTTAGCTCTCTGTTGAAACTTGTTGCGCTCTGTGTGGCTCTTTCTGCTTTGTTGTGCGATTTTGCCTCTTATTGAGCTCAGTTGAGTCTTTTTGAGCACTGTCGTGCTCTATTGTGCTCTGTTGTGCTCTTTTGAGCTCTGTTGAGCTCTGTTAAGCTCTTTCGTACTCTGTTGTGCTCTGTTGTGCTCTATTGAGCTTTGTGCTCTGTTGACTTCTGTTGTGCTCTTTTGGGCTCTATTGAGGTCTGGTGAGCTGTGTTAGGCTCTATTGAACTCAATTAAGCTCTATTGTGCTCCGATTAGCTCTGTTGAGCTCTGCTGACCCCTGTTGATCTCTGTTGCCTCTTGTTAACCTCTGTTGACATCTGTTGACCTCTGTTGACCTCTGTTGAGCTCTGTTGACATCTGTTGAGCTCTGTTGACATCTGTTGATCTCTGTTGACCTCTGTTGATATCTGTTGACATCTGTTGATCTCTGTTGACCTCTGTTGAGCTCTGTTGAAAAATAAATCTGTTGATCTCTGTAGACCCTCTGTTGATCTCTGTTGACATCTGTTGATCTCTGTTGACTCTCTGTTGATCTCTGTTTACCTCTGAGACCTACTGTTGGCCATCTCCGTTGAACCTCTGTGTGCTCATTTTGACATCTGTTGAACTCTTGTGGATCATCTGTTGACTCGTTGACCTTTGTTGAGCTATGCAAGCTATGTTCCGTTGAGTTCTGTGAGTTCTGTTGAGTTTTCTGTTGTACTTTTAGTTGCTGACACCCACCTAAGTAGTTGTAGTTGCACCTCCTCCTTGGACTTCTACATTATAACTCTGCTGTGACGTAGTTGCTGGTTTCCGGCTTTCACTGAATCTTGGACCACCCGGTGTTCCCTCTTAAACGGATGATGTACGAACCGTTGTCCCTCTTAACCGGATGATCTACGAACCGGTGTCCCTCTTAACCAGATGCTCTACGAACCTTGTAATCTATTTACCAGGGTCCTCTTAACCGGATAGCATCTGCACCAGGGTCCTCTTAACCAGACGTCATGGACAGGGACGAGTAACCAGCCGTTATGGACCAGGGACGATTAACCAGACAGTCTATGGACCTGGGACGATTAACCAGGCAGTCTATGACGACAGGGCCGATTAACCAGACGTCTCATGGACCAGGGACGATTAAACCAAGGCAGTCTATGGACCAGGGGACCGATTAACGGACAGTCTATGGACAAGGAACCGATTAACCGACAGTCTATGGACCAGGGACCGATTAACCAGGCAGTCTATGGACCAGGGACCGATTAACCAGACAGTCTATGGACCAGGGACCGATTAACCAGGCAGTCTATGGACCAGGGACCTAATACCAGAGCAGTCTATGGACCAGGGGGACCGAATTAACCTGGACAGTCTATGGACCAGGGGACCGATTAAACCAGCGTCTATGGATCAGGCGACCGATTAAACAGGCAGTTTGGGACCCCAGGTCCTCTTAACCGGATCGTGTTCGGATGACCGGAAGTCAGTACTTAATATCCGGGGAACTGAACGTTATATCCGGTCAAGTTTCTTATATAATGGGTGTGTTGTGAGGGTGTTGTGAGGTTGTAGTGAGGGTGTTGTGAGGTATGATGAGTCGGTTGTTTGTGCTTGTGTTTGAGAGGGAGTTGTGAGGGTGTTTGTCGGGTTTTTGTGAGGGTGCTTTGTGAGGGTGTTGTGCGTGTTTTGTGAGGTTGATGTGAGGTTGTTGTGGGAGGGTGTAGTGCGGGTGTAGGTGAGGTTAGTTGTGAGGGAGTGTTGTTGAGGGTTTTGGAGGGAGTTGTGAGGGTGTTGTGAGGGCATTTGTGAGGGTGTTTTAGGGAGTTGTGATGGTGCTTTGGTGGGTGGTTGTGAGGTGTTGTGCGGGTGTTGTGGGTTGTTTTTAGGGTGTTTGTGAGGGAGATGTGTGGTGTGTTTGAGGGTGTTTGTGAGGGTGTTGTTGTAAGGGGTGTGTTGTGAGGTGTGTTGTGATGGGTGTGTCGTGAGTGTGTGTAGTGAGGGTGAGTTGTGAGGGTGGGTAGTGAGGATGTGTTGTGAGGTTGCTTGTTGGGTGTGATTGTGCGGGTGTGTAGTGAGGGTGTGTTGTGAGGGTGTGTTTGAGGGTGTTGTGCGGCGTGTGTTGTGAGGGTGTGTTGTGAGGGAGGGTGGTTTGTGAAGAGGTGTTTGTGAGGGTTGTGTTGTGAATGTGTGTTGTGGAATGTGTGTTGTGGGGTGGTTTTGTTGTTGCGTTGATGTTATTTGCGAGAGAGTGTTTTGAGTGTGTGTTGTGAGGGTGTGTTGTAAGGGTGTGTTTTGGGCTTTATTGTGCGGTGTGTTGTGAGGGATGATGTGAGGGTGTGTAGTGAGGGTTGGTTGTGAGGGTAGTGTTGTGAGGGTGTTGTGAGGGTGTGTTGTGAGGGTGTTGTAAGGGTAGTGTTGTGAGGGTGTTGTAGTGAGGGTGTGTTGTGAGGGTGTGTTGGGGGAGGGTGTGTGAGGGTGTTTTGAGGGTGTGTTGTGAGGGTGTGTTGTGAGGGTGTGTTGTGAGGGTGTGTTGTGAGGGTGTGTTGTGAGGGTGTGTTGTGAGGGTGTGTTGTGAGGGTGTGTTGTGAGGGTGTGTTGTGTGGTGTGTTGTGAGGGTGTGTTGTGAGGGTGTGAGTGAGTGTGTGTTGTGAGGGTGTGTTGTGAGGATGTGTTGTGAGGGTGTGTGAGGGTTGTGTTGTGAGAGGGTTGTGTGAGGGTGTGTGGAGGGTGTGTTGTGAGGGTGTTGTGAGGGTTGTGTTGTGAGGGTGTGTTGTGAATGAGTGTTGTGAATGTGTGTTGTGAGGGGTTGTTTGTGTTGTGAGAGTGTGTTGCGCGAGTGTGTTGTGAGTGTGTGTTGTGATGGTGTGTTGTAAGGGTGTGTTTTTGCGTGTTGAGGAGGTGGTGTGTTGTGAGGGTAGGTATGTTGTGGGGTGTGTTGTGTGGGTGTATTGTGAGGGTGTGTTGTGAGGGTGTGTTGTGAGAGCGTTGTGTGGGTGTGAATGTGCTGTGTGATGTGAGAGTGTTGTGTGGGTGTGTTTAGAGGGCGTGTATTGTGAGGTGTTGTGAGGGTGTTGTGAGGGAGATGTGAGGGTGTGTTGTGAGGGTGTTGTAAGGGTGTGTGAGGGTGTGTTGTGGGTGGGTGTGTTGTAGAGGGTGTTTGTGAGGGTGTTGTGAGGGTGTTGTGAGTGTGTTGTGGAGAGTTTTGTGGATGGGTGGTGTGGGGTGTTGTGAAAATTGTTGTGAAGGGTGTTGTGAGGGTGTTGTGAGGGTGTGTTGTTGAGGGTGTTGTGAGGGTGTGTTGTAAGGTGTGTTGTGAGGCGTGTGTTGTGAGGGTGTGTGTGAGTGTTTGTAGTAGAGGGTGTTGTTGTGAGGGTGTGTTGTGAGGATGTGATGTTGAGGGTGTTGGGGAGGGTGTGTTGTGGAGGGTGTGTTGTGAGGGTGTGTTGTGCGGGTGTGTTGATGAGGGTGTTGTGAGGGTGTGTTGTGAGGTGTGAGTTGTGAGCTGAGGGTGTGTTGGTCGAGGGTGGTTGTCGAGGGTGTGTTGTGAATGTGTGTTGTGAATGTGTGTTGTGAGGGTGTGTTGTGAGAGTGTGTTGCGAGGAGTATGTTGTGAGTGGTGTTGTGAGGGTGTGTTGTAAGGGTGTGTTTTAGTGTTGTGAGAGTGTTGTTGTGAGAGGTATGTTGTGAGGGTGTGTTGTGAGGGGTGTGTTGTGAGGGTGTGTTTGTGAGGGTGTTAGTGAGGGTGTGTTGTGCGGGTGTAGTAAGGGGTGTCTTGTGGGGTGTTGTGAGGGTGTGTTGTGAGGGTTTTGTTGGGGAGGGTGTTGTTGAGGGTGTTGTGAGGGTGTGTTGAGAGGGTGGTTGTGAGGGTGTGTTGTGAGGGTGTGTTGTGAGAATGTGTTGTGAGGGTGTGGTTGTGAGGGTGTTTTGTGAGGGTGTGTTGTGGGGTGTTGTTGTGAGGGTGTGTTGTGAGGGTGTTGTTGTTGAGGGTGTGTTGTGAGTGTGTGTGTGAGGGTGTGTTCGTGAGGGTTGTGTGTTGTGAGGATGTGTGTGAGGGTGTTGTGAGGGTGTGTTGTGGGTGTGTGTTTGAGGGTTTGTGTAGTGAGGGTGTGTTGTGAGGGTGTTGTGAGGGTGTGTTTTGAGGGGTGTGTTGTGAGGGTGTGTTTGTGAGGGTGAGTTGGAGGGTGTGTTGTGAATGTGTGTTGTGAATGTGTGTTGTGAGGGTGATGTTGTTGAGAGGTGTTGCTGAGAGTGTGTTGTGCGCGTGTGTTGTGATGGGTGGGTTGTAGGTGTGTTTTTGAGTGTTGTGAGGGTTGTGATGTGAGGGTATGTGGTGAGGGTGTTGTTGTTAGGGTGTATTGTGGGGTGTGTTGTGAGGGTGTGTTGTGAGCGCGTTGTTGAGGGTGTTTGATTGATGGTGTGTTGTGAGAGTGTTGTGAGGGTGTTGTTGTGAGGGTTGCGTGTTGTGAAAGTGTTGTGAGGGTGTTGATGTGAGGAGATGTTTGAGGGGTGTGTTTGTGAGGGTTGTTGGTAAGGGTGTAGTGAGGGTGTGTGTGAGGGTGGTTGTGGGGTGTTGTGAGGGTGTTGTGAGGGTGTTGTGAGGGTGTTGTGGAGGTGTTGTGAGGGTGTTGTGGGGTGTTGTGAAAGTGTTGTGAGGGTGTTGTGAGGGAGTTGTGAGGGTGTTGTGAGGGTTGTGTGTGTGGCGTGTTGTTGAGGGTTTGTGTTTGTAAAGGTGTGTTTGAGGGGTGTTGTGAGGGTGTGTTGTGAGTGTGTGTTGTGGAGGGGTGTGTTGTGAGGGTGCTGTGTTGTGAGGATGAGTGGTGAGGGTGTTGTGAGGGTGTGTTGTGAGGTGTGTTTGTGAGGGTTTGTGTTGTGGAGGGTGTTGTGAGGGGTGTGTTGTGAGGGTGTGTTGTGAGGCGTGTGTTGTGAGGGTGTGTTGGTGGGTGTTGTTGTGAATGTGTGTTGTGAATGTGTGTAGTGAGGGTTGTGTTGTGAGAGGTGTTGCGAGAGAGTGTGTTGTGAGTGTGGTTGTGTGGGGTGTTGTTTGTAAGGGTGTGTTTTGAGTTTTGTGAGGTTGTGTGTGGGGTATGTTGTGAGGGTGTGTTGTTGGGGTGTGTTGTGAGGGTGTGTTGTGAGGGTGTTGTGAGGGTGTTGTTGTGAGGGTGTTGTAAGGGAATGTGTTGTGAGGGTGTTGTGAGGTGGACGGGTGTGTTGTGAGGGTGTGTTGTGGGGGTGTGGTGAGGGTGTTGTGAGGGTGTTGTTGTTGAGTGTGTGTTGTTGAGGGTGTGTTGTGAGGGTGTGTTGTCGAGAATTTGTTGTGTGGGTGTGTTGTGAGGGTGTTTTGTGAGGGTGTGTTATTGGAGGGTGTGTAGTGAGGGTGTTGTGTTGTGAGGGTGTTGTTGTGGGGTTGTGTTGTGAGTGTGTGTTGTGAGGGTGTGTTGTGTGGGTGTGTTGTGAGGATGTGTTGTGAGGGCTGTTTGTGAGGGTGTGTTGTGAGGTGTGTGTGAGGTGTTGTGTTGTGAGGGTGTGTTGTGAGGGTCTGTGTTTTGAGTGTTGTTGAGGGTGTGTTGTTGAGGGTATGTTGTGAGGGGGTGTTGTGAGGGTGTATTGTGAGGGTGTGTTGTGAGGATGTGTTGTGGAGGCGTTGTGAGGGTTGTGATGTGATGGTGTGTTGTGGGGAATTGTTGTGAGTTGTTGTGTGGGTGTGTTGTGAGGGCGTTTGTGGAGTGTTGTGAGGGTGTTGTGGGGAGTGTGAGGGTGTGTTGTGAGGGTGTTGTAAGGGTGTTGTGAGGGTGTGTTGTGAGGGTGTTGTGAGGGTGTGCTGTGTGGGTATTGTGAGGGTGTGTTGTTGAGGGTGTTGTTGTGAGTGTGTTGGTGAGTGTGTGTTATGTGGGTGTGTTGTGAGGGTGTTGTGAGGGATGTTGTGAGGGTGTTGTGAGGGTGTGTTGTGAGGGTGTGTTTGTGAGGGTGTTATTTGTTTGATGTGTGTGATGGTGTGTTGTGAGGGTGTGTTGTGAGGGTGGTTGTGAGTGTGTCTTGTGAGGTTGTTGTGAGTGTGTTTGTGAGGTTTGTGAGGGTCTTGTGCGGGTTGTGTTGTGGTGTGTTTGAGAGTGTGTTGTGAGGGGGTGTTGTAAGGTGTTGTGAGGGTGTGACGGGAGTGTGTGTTATGAGGGTGTGGTGTGAGGAGTGTTGGATGGCGTTGTGAGGGTGTTGTGAGGGAGTTATGTGAGGGAGTTGTGAGGGTGTTGTGAGGGTGTGTTGTGAGGGTGTCGTGAGCGTGTGGTTGGGAGGGTGTTGTGAGGGTGTGTGTTGTTTAGGGTGTGTTAGTGAGGGTGTTGTGGAAGATGTGTGTGAAGGTGTTGTGAGGGTGTTGTGAGGGTGTGTTGTGAGTGTGTGTTATAACGGGTGTTGTGAGGGTGTTGTGAGGGAGTTGTTGAGGGTGTTGTTGTGGGTGTGTTGTGAGGGTGGTTGAGGGTTGGGTGTGACGGTGTTGAGGAGGGTGTTGTGAGGGTGTGTTATGAGGGGTGTGTTGTGAGGGTGTTGTGAGGGTGTGTTGTCGAGGGTTGTTGGAGGGTGTGTTGTTGAGGTGTGTGTTGTGATGGTGTGTTGTGTTGTGAGGGTGTGTTGTGAGTGTTGTGTTGTGAGGGTGTGTTGTGAGTGTGTTGTGTGGGTGTTTGTGGGGTGTTGTGAGGGTGTGTTGTGTGTGGTGTTGTGCAGGGTGTGTTGTGAGGGTGTGTTTTTGTGTGGGTTGTTGGGAGGGTTTTGTTGTGGGGGTGTGGTTGTTTGGGTGTGTAATGAGCGTGTGTGTGAGGGTGTGTTGTGAAGGGGTTGTTGTGGGGTGTGTTCTGTTAGGTGTGTTATACGGGTGTGTTGTGGGGGGTGTTGTGAGGGAGTTGTGAGGGTGTTGTGAGGTGTGATGTGAGGGTGTTGTGGTAGGTTGTGGTGTGAGGGTGTTGATGATGGTGTTGTGAGGGTTGTGTTGTGTTGTGTGTTATGAGTGGTGTGTTTGAGGGTGTGTTTGTGAGGGTGTTGTGAGGGTGTGTTTGTGAGGGTGTTGTGGGGTGTGTTGTGAGGGTGTTGTGAGGGTGTGTTGTGAGACTGTTGTGAGGGAGTTGTGAGGGTGTTGTGAGGGTGTGTTGTAAGGGTGTTGTGAGGGCGTTGTGAGGGTGTTGTGAGGGTGTTGTGAGGGTGGGTTACACCACCCACACCGTCCAGGAAGGATAAGAGACAGCAGGATGGAAGGGGAGGATGATAGGAAGAGGGTGATAGAAGGGAGGCGGGGAGGGAAGGGGCGAAGGAGGAAGCAGCAGCAGGAAGATGGCGAGGAAGCGAGGCGTGATAAAGCCTGGGGAGAGGGAAGGAAGAAGAGAGAGCCCGGGGCGAAGGAAGTCGAAGGAAGGATGCTTGTAACTCTGGCTTCTGTAACAATGTTTGGGCCACAGCTGCTGTGCTGACCCCTGCCACCCGCTGCCCTCCCCTGCCAAACCCAGCCCACCCCCTGCCACCCCCAGTCTCTGTCACGCCCCCACCCGCATCCCAACACAAACACACACACAAACATGATGAGGTATCACAGTGGGCGCCTGTGACGAGCGGGGTCCCACAGGGGTCGGTCCTAGGACCAGTGCTATTTTTGGTATATGTGAACGACATGATGGAAGGGTTAGACTCTGAAGTGTCCCTGTTTGCAGATGACGTGAAGTTAATGAGGAAAATTAAATCAGAGGATCAGGCAGGACTACAAAGAGACCTGAACAGGCTACAAGCCTGGTCCAGCAACTGGCTTCTTGAGTTCAACCCCACCAAGTGCAAAGTCATGAAGATTGGGGAAGGACAAAGAAGACCGCAGACACAATATAGTTTAGATGGCCAAAGACTGCAAACCTCACTCAGGGAAAGGATCCTGGGGTGAATATAACACCGAGCACATCTCCTGGACCGCACATCAACCAGATAACTGCTGCATCATATGGGCGCCTGGCAAACCTAAGAATAGCGTTCCGATACCTCAGTAAGGAATCGTTCAAGACACTGTACACTGTGTACGTCAGGTCCATACTGGAGTATGGAGCACCAGTTTGGAACCCACACCTGGTCATGGACGTCAAGAAATTAGAGAAAGCGCAAAGGTTTGCAACAAGACTAGTTCCAGAGCAAAGGGGAATGTCCTACGAAGAAAGGTTAATCGAAATCGGCCTGACGACACTGGAGGACAAAAGGGCCAGGGGAGACATGATAACGACATACAAAATATTGAGAGGAATAGACAAGGTGGACAGAGACAGGATGTTCCAGAGATGGGACACAGAAACAAGAGGTCACAATTGGAAGTTGAAGACTCAGATGAATCACAGGGATGTTAGGAAGTATTTCTTCAGTCACAGAGTAGTCAGGAAGTGGAATAGTTTGGCAACTGATGTAGTGGAGGCAGGATCCATACATAGCTTTAAGACGAAGTATGATAAAGCTCATGGAGCAGGGAGAGAGTGGACCTAGTAGCGATCAGTGAAGAGGCGGGGCCAGGAGCAGTGACTCGATCCCTGTAACCACAAATAGGTGAATACACACACACACTAGGCTCTATTTGCTATTTGGTTGAGAACTTCCTATCAAGACTGAGGGACTGACCACTCAACCAACTTTTCTGATGCTCAACCAGCCTTTCTAGACGCTCAACCAGCCTTTCTAGATGCTCAACCAGCCTTTCTAGATGCTCAACCAACCTTTCTAGGTGCTCAACCAGCCTTTCTAGATGCTCAACCAACCTTTCTAGATGCTCAACCAGCCTTTCTAGATGCTCAACCAGCCTTTCTAGATGCTCAACCAGCCTTTCTAGATGCTCAACCAGCCTTTCTAGATGGTCAACCAGCCCTTCTAGATGCTCAACCAACCTTTCTAGGTGCTCAACCAACCTTTCTAGATGCTCAACCAGCCTTTCTAGATGCTCAACCAGCCTTTCTAGATGCTCAACACCCTTTCTAGGTGCTCAACCAACCTTTCTAGATGCTCAACCAACTTTCTAGAAAGCTCAACCAGCCTTTCTAGATGCTCAACCAACCTTTCTAGATGCTCAACCTACCTTTCTAGGTGCTCAACCAACCTTTCTAGATGCTCAACCAGCCTTTCTAGATGCTCAACCAACCTTTCTAGATGCTCAACCAACCTTTCTAGGTGCTCAACCAACCCTTCTAGATGCTCAACCAACCTTTCTAGATGCTCAACCAGCCTTTCTAGATGCTCAACCAACCTTTCTAGATGCTCACCAACCTTCTAGGTGCTCAACCAACCTTTCTAGATGCTCAACCAGCCTTTCTAGATGCTCAACCAACCCTTCTAGATGCTCAACCAACCTTTCTAGATGCTCAACCAACCTTTCTAGATGCTCAACCAACCTTTCTAGATGCTCAAACCAGCCTTTTTTAGATGCTCAAAACCAGCCTTTCTAGATGCTCAACCAGCCTTTCAGATGCTCCCAACCCTTCAGTCTCAAAAACCCCCTTTCTAGATGCTCAACCAACCTTTCTAGATGCTAAAATCAACTTTCTAGATGCTAAACCCCAGCCTTTCTAGATATAATGTGGGGGTTCGATACGTGGTTAGGGTAGAAATACTCTCGTGGGGCTTTTTTTATACGTTAATTACGGTTATGTGGAGATTTGCCCGAGGTCCTATCTCCTTTGGCTACATGAAAAACTGGCTACCCGGGTTGGCCCAGTTACCCGCAGTGGGTTTTTTAAAATTTGTGCCCAGCTCAAACACAATATGAAGAGGGGAAATCAAGGGGTTGGTCGGATTTAAAAACGGACACTGGTTACTGGAAACCTGGTTACTAGTTTTTTATACTGAAAATTACGGTTTTAACGGGTTTTCTACTTTTATTACTACTGAGACCCGGGCGCCCGTAAACGTAGTGTCCCGACATACAACAAATTAAAAAACTAGAGATGGCGGTATACGGTTTGGGGCTGATTCTATAAAAATTTTCAAATTTCACAACTTTGAACATTATAGATCCCTTAGTAGAAATTGGAATAAAAAAGGTTTTCGAAACTAAAACTGAAATGTTTTTAACAAGGTTTACTATAGTAAAACTTAAATCAACAAATAACAAAAAAACCCTCAACTTTTGAGATTACAAGTGATAAAAAAAAAAATTTTTTAAATCGTTTCGATTGTATTCGTGTGATCTACGGATTTGGGGAAAGGGGAATATATACAAAGAAAGATTTTTAAACCCCGGGAAAAGGCAAAAATTTCGGGGTCCCGCAAATCTGGGATGTTAACTCTCAAAATTGCGGAGAGAACTTGAACCCCAAAAAAAAAATTCTTGAAAAACTGATAATTTGGGATATTTGAAAACTATTCATCTATACGGGTTTATTTACTTTTAAACCCCAACTCTGCTAGGGTTTGATTGCATATGCGAAGGGGGTTTGCCCCTCTCTGGGGGATAAAATTTCTGTAGCTTTGGGCAAAACTCATGCTGTATTTGAGGAAAATTCTGAATTGGAAGTTACAAATGATACTTGGGATTTTTTCCAATTTCCCGGGTCGTTTTACGCGGGAAAATAAGGGACATTCGGGGTTGTTTCTTTCCGATTTTGAGTATCAGGGAAAAGAGAGTAAGGATAAGGGGGATTGTCAGAGTCTGTAAAAATTTAGTCGGGTTGGAAAATCTTTTATCCCCCCCTTTAACTAACTTCATATGACCCCAAATGGTTTCTTTTTACTGCCCAGTACTAATTTTCTCTAACCTTTTTTACTTTTTTTCCCAGTGATTTTTTAAAAATACTCGTTTTGGCCAAAAAAAAACTTTTATCAAGCTTGGCATTGCGGGACGTTTTTTTTAAAATTTTATTTGAATAAATCCCCGGAAACCTCTTTGTTTTTTGGGAAATGGCTTTCTCGAGTTTTTTCGCTCTTTTTAAATTAAAGCTTTTTTGTTTTTATGAAGTGTTTCACGGATTCTTAAAAAAACACTTTGAGCAAAGCTGGTACGAGTTGTTTTCGAAATCTTGGGTTGTAATTTGGTTTCGGTATTAGAATATAAAAAACCTCATTAAGGCAAAAAGCTTATTTTCCCATAAAAAGGGATTTTTTGTGGAAGTGTAACCCTATAGAAAAAATTGTAAGAAGAATTTAAAAGCAAAAACTGCCCCATAAGGTAAAATCTTCACCCCAATTTTTCCTGTTGGGATTGATAGTGGCTCTCAAGACATCAAGTACTTTCTTATTGGTTCGTTCCGCTAACCCATTGCGGGGCAGGATGATGAGGAAACAATGGTGGATTTAGTGACTTGTACAAGGTACAAAAATTTTTTTCAAGAATTTCATTACAGAATTCACCTCCGTTATCTGTTTACTAGGGACTTAGGGGTGGTATGCCTGCAGATAATGCGTTCTTTAAACGCTTTAGCTACTGTCTCGGCAGTCTTATCTGCAATAGGAACTAACTCGCAATATCTGGTGAAATGGTCTACAATAACACACAGATGTTTGTTACCTTGGAGGGAACATTGGAAATTAGTTAACAAATCTAGCGCAACTCTTTCCCAAGGTTCGCTAGTAGTTGGATACACTTGGATTGGATTAGGACCATTAGCATTGCCTTTATGTTGCATGCAGACACTACATTTCCTAACATACTCAGAAATATCAGTTGCCATACGAGGCCAAAAGTATTTCAATCTGGCTTGTTTTACTGAACGATCCATACCAGGGTGTGCAACACCTGGTACTCGTGAACTAGCTGTAAGGCTACATTCACTAGTGACTGTGGAATTACTAACTGGTATACTCTTCTGCTAGGAGTACCCAACTCGGCTGTTCGATACAGTAATTCTTGGTTCATGAGAAAGTCACTGATGGGTGCTGGTGGCTTCACAGTCAGAATGATCTTCCTGGAGCAGGAATCGAATCACACCAGACCACATGGGATCGGTTCTTTCTTACTGGAAGGAATGAACAAACTCGGAGGAGTGGATGACTCCCCCCGGTTGAAAAAAAAAAAAATTAACGCTATAACACGCAATATGAGCAAGGGAGAACGAATCTACTATCTCAAACTGCAAGCACAGGAGAAAGAAATGAACACGGTGAACAATGCTGATATTCTGAGTCGCACACAGTGACATGAGGTATCAGCTATAAACTTCACTTGCAAACATTAACAACATGGAAGTTACTCGAGACCGCCTAGCCAGTTTTACGAGTGTAGCCAAGGAGATAGGTACGGCTGCGGGCACTCTCCACATAACAGTAATTATACGTATAATTACTGTTATGTGGAGAGTGCCCGCAGCCGTACCTATCTCCTTGGCTACACTCGTAAAACTGGCTAGGCGGCTGGCCAGTACCCCGCAGTGGGTGTTTTGAAATAGTGTCAGCTCAGCACAATATGAAGACGTGACTCAAGACGGTTGGTCGTGAGTCAACGGACACTGGTTACTGGTAACTGGTTACTACGTTACTACTACTGAGATTACTGGTAACTGGTTACTACGTTACTACTACTGAGATAGATGCTCAACCAGCCTTTCTAGATGCTCAACCAACCCTTCTAGATGCTCAACCAACCTTTCTAGATGCTCAACCAGCCTTTCTAGATGCTCAACCAACCTTTCTAGATGCTCAACCAGCCTTTCTAGATGCTCAACCAACCCTTCTAGATGCTCAACCAACCTTTCTAGATGCTCAACCAGCCTTTCTAGATGCTCAACCAACCCTTCTAGATGCTCAACCAACCTTTCTAGATGCTCAACCAACCTTTCTAGAAGCTCAACCAGCCTTTCTAGATGCTCAACCAGCCTTTCTAGATGCTCAACCAACCTTTCTAGATGCTCAACCAACCTTTCTAGATGCTCAACCAGCCTTTCTAGATGCTCAACCAGCCTTTCTAGATGCTCAACCAACCTTTCTAGATGCTCAACCAACCTTTCTAGGTGCTCAAACAACCTTTCTAGATGCTCAACCAACCTTTCTAGTATCATGTGGGGTTCGAACACGTGGATAGGGTAAAGTAATACTCACGTAGGCTGGTAGTACGTATAATTATAACGGTAGTATGGAAGAGCCAAACAGCCGTGACCTGCCTCCTTGCTCACTCTCGTCAGACTAACTAACCGCAGTACCCATATGTGAGGGGGGTGTTTGAATACTGCTGTGGTCAGCAACAATATGAATACAGACAGTGATTCACGCAGAGACGGTTGGTAGTGATTCATCTACTGGTACACTGGCTACTGGTACTACTACTGAGAGCTCAGCGACGCTAACGTATGTCGTCCCGACATACAACTAATACAAACGAGAGATGGCAGGTATACGGCTTGGGCTGATTCTATACAATTGAACATTATAACATACATAAGTAGAACATTGGAATGGAAGCTTACGTAACTGAAACTGTAATGCAATACAAGGTATAATATAGCACAACTCATCGAATGAAACTCAACATCGGAGATAACAAAGTCTTTTCAACCCTGGATTTGTTACAAGGGTTTTGGCAAGTCCCTCTTCACGAGGACAGCCAAGAGCTAACTGCATTCTCCACTCCACATTATGCATTGTACGGTGTAGATAAACGTTTGCCTTACGAGTTGTTATATTCTAATCCGAAACCAAATTACAACCCTGATGATTTCATAGCAACTCGTACCAGCTTAGCTCAAAGTGTTTTTAGAAGAATCCGTGAAACACTTCATAAATCAACAGTAGAATTTACAAAAGTCGCAAACACTCGAGCAAAGCCATTCAAAATCAAAGTAGGTTCGAGAGTTATGCTGACTAATTTTAACAAAACATCTGCAATGCCAAAGCTTGATCAAAAGTTTGTTGGTCCTTATCGAGTAGTTGAACATATCACTGGTAATAAGTATAAGGTTAGAGAGATTAGTACTGGTCAGTATAAAGAATCGCATTTAGATCATATGAAGTTAGTATGTGATGATGATGATGTTCCAACCCAGACTAATGTGACAGACTCTGACAATCCTCCTGATCCTGTACTCTCTTCCTCTGATACTCAGTCAGACGATCAACCTGAATGTCGTTATTCCCTACGTACACGACAGGTATTGAGAAATCCTCAAGTATCATTTGTAACTACCAATTCAGATTTGCCTCAAATACAGCATGAGTTAGCCAGTGCAACAGAGTTTGATCCTCCCAGAGATGACACCCATTCTGCATATGTCAATCTTACCCTAGCAGAGTTGGGGTTAAATGTAAATAACCTGTATAGATGAATAATTACAGTATCAACTTATCAGTATTCAAGAATTTTTTTTTTGTGTTCATGTTCTCTCCGCATTCTGAGAGTTAACAGTCTAGATTTGAGTGCACCGAATCTGCCTTTCTGTTAAACACTCTTTCTTTGTATATATTCCTTCCTCAGAATCCGTACATCACATGAATACAAATCGATCAATCAAATTTTTTTTTTATCACTTCTGTTGTGTAATCCCAACGTATGTCAGCAACAATATGAATACAGACAGTGATTCACGCAGAGACGGTTGGTAGTGAGTCATCTACTGGTACACTGGTTACTGGTACTACTACTGAGACTAGGTGCTCAACCAACCTTTCTAGATGCTCAACCAACCTTTCTAGATGCTCAACCAACCTTTCTAGATGCTCAACCAGCCTTTCTATATGCTCAACCAACCTTTCTAGATGCTCAACCAGCCTTTCTAGATGCTCAACCAGCCTTTCTAGATGCTCAACCAGCCTTTCTAGATGCTCAACCAGCCTTTCTAGATACTCAACCAATCTTTCTAGATACTCAACCAACCTTTCTAGATGCTCAACCAGCCTTTCTAGATACTCAACCAGCCTTTCTAGATGCACAACCAGTCTTTCTAGATACTCAACCAATCTTTCTAGATGCTCAACCAGCCTTTCTAGATACTCAACCAATCTTTCTAGATACTCAACCAATCTTTCTAGATACTCAACCAACCTTTTCCTAACTGATATTTTCAATACAGTGGACTGTATAATACACATCAGCACCCCGAGTCAGCCCCACTGGTTGTGTACATGTCAGTGATACTGTCAGCACCCCGTGTCAGCCCCACTGGTTGTGTACACGTCAGTGATGCTGTCAGCACCCCGTGTCAGCCCCACTGGTTGTGTACACGTCAGTGATACTCTCAGCACCCCGTGTCAGCTCCTCTGGTTGTGTACATGGTCCACGTATGAAAGTCTCGCAGCTGTCAGCAAGCTTCCTGTCTCTGATGACACATTGTGATACTTGGAGTATACCTGGAGTATACCTGGTAAGGATTTCGGGGGTCAACGCCCCCCACGGCCCTGTGTGTGACCAGGCTTCTAGTGTGCACAGGGCTGCTTCCCCTTCCTTCACTATCCAAGGTGATATGTTGCCTCCTTCGAGGTGTAATTTCTATCCAGTGGTGTGTGCGGGAGGGGGTAGGACAGAGGTTGAGTCTCAGCTCTTGGGTTTGATTTTTAAAATGGCCTTTACGGAGTTTACCCATAGTTTTGTAAAACGTTTCTCGTATCTCTTGTTGAAGATTAGAGTTTGCCACCGAAGTGGCTAGTTTACTGTGTACCTCATATCCATCCTGTGGATGGTAGTGGCTAGTTTATTGTGTACCTCATATCCATCCTGTGGATGGTAGTGGTTAGTTTATTGTGTACCTCATATCCATCCTGTGGATGGTAGTGGCTAGTTTATTGTGTACCTCATATCCATCCTGTGGATGGTAGTGGCTAGTTTATTGTGTACCTTATATCCATCCTGTGGATTGTAGTGGCTAGTTTATTGTGTACCTCATATCCATCCTGTGGATGGTAGTGGCTAGTTTATTGTGTACCTCATATCCATCCTGTGGATGGTGGTGGCTAGTTTATTGTGTACCTCATATCCATCCTGTGGATGGTAGTGGCTAGTTTATTGTGTACCTCATATCCATCCTGTGGATGGTAGTGGCTAGTTTATTGTGTACCTCATATCCATCCTGTGGATGGTAGTGGCTAGTTTATTGTGCACCTCATATCCATCCTGTGGATGGTAGTAGCTAGTTTATTGTGTACCTCATATCCATCCTGTGAATGGTAGTGGCTAGTTTATTGTGTACCTCATATCCATCCTGTGGATGGTAGTGGCTAGTTTATTGTGTACCTCATATCCATCCTGTGGATGGTAGTGGCTAGTTTATTGTGTTCATATCCATCCTGTGGATGGTAGTAGCTAGTTTATTGTGTACCTCATATCCATCCTATGGTTGGTAACACAAGAGCATATGGATACGCAGTAGGCCTAGGAACTAGGCCCCGAAAGGGTTAACAGGAGAACATCTGGATTTATATCTACAGTTCACTTATCTGTTACAAGTAAATTTAGGAAATTTGCTTATTATATCTGGTATCTTATTTTCCTTAATAAGATATCTTGACATGTCACATAGGTTATTATACTGTCTGTCTCTGTATTCCTCAATAAGTGGACAATTATTCACACAGTGTTCAAGACAGTGACCATTCTGAGACAGTGCTGGTTGTCGTTGATAAGCTCGTTCCTATCCAGATGTTCCACCACTCTTCTCCTGATAATCTTCTCCATGATTTTGCATACTATACATGTCAGTGACACTGGTCTGTAGTTTAATGCTTCATGTCTGTCTCCTTTTTTAAAGATTGGGACTACATTTGCTGTCTTCCATGCCTCAGGCAATCTCCCTGTTTCGATAGATGTATTGAATATTGTTGTTAGGGGTACACATAGCGCCTCTGCTCCCTCTCTCAGGACCCATGGGGAGATGTTATCTGGCCCCATTGTCTTTGAGGTATCTAGCTCACATAGCCTCTTCTCCTCCTTGGTTGTGTGTATTGTGTCCAGCACTTGATGGTGCACCCTGCCATTCCGGTTTGCTGGAGTCCAGCTTGTTTCTACTGAAGATGCTTTCTATATTCAGTGTTTAGCTCTTTAAACACACACACAAACACTCTGTGTGTGTGTGTGTGTGTGTGTGTGTGTGTGTGTGTGTGTGTGTGTGTGTGTGTGTGTGTGTGTGTGTGTGTGTGCTCGCGCGTGTGTGTGAGTCAGAAAGGTAACATTCCTACACATGGCTGGCCGTAATGGGACAGGAGGGGGGGCGGACATGATGACCCGGGACAGCTGCTCTCAGAGTTTAAACGCCCAACCATTCATTTCTATACAAGGGAGGAACTTCCCGTCCTTGAAACACAGGCGGAGTCACGCCCGCTGCCTTCCTCCCGCCCACATCCACCCCCCGCAACACCCCCAACTTCCCCTCTATCACGCCCACGGCTGCCGCACGCGCCTACACGCCCTCACCTTCCAGTATCCTCCGCGCGCTCGGTTTTGGCGGTAAAATTCCCTCCAGCGAGCCTCAATTGTGAACCTTTTTGGCGCGAAGAAGAAAAAAGCGCCAAACACCCATCTTATAAATCCAAAAATATTTATTATTTACAAAAAAACAATATCCCCAGCCATACACATCGGATAAAACAACATTTTCCAGTCCCAAAACACCGATTTTCTTCGCTATTATAGCGATATATGGGACAAATAAGGACTTTTGAGAATTTCTTGAAGATAAGAGACCGCAGCCTAGCGTCTCAGGGCCTAAAATATTTCTGTCGACTAATTCTCGTAGGTCGATTATGTCTAAAATATAAGTCAAAATGTGTCGACCGTAGATACATACGATGTTTTGCTCACCAGAGGGCGAAACATCACTTCAGGAGAGGCCACAAGAGTTGAATTTCGACCAGAATTTAACATTAACGAATATTAACGTGATTTTGATAATACTTTAGCAACAGTGGAACAAAAAGGCTGTACAATTGTACCATAAGTGCTACGTAAGTGAACAGTTGTGCCATCAGTGTTACGTAAGTGAACAATTGTACCATCAGTGCTACGTAAGTGAACAGTTGTGCCATCAGTGTTACGTAAGTGAACAATTGTACCATCAGTGCTACGTAAGTGAACAGTTGTGCCATCAGTGTTACGTAAGTGAACAATTGTACCATCAGTGCTACGTAAGTGAACAGTTGTACCATCAGTGCTACGTAAGTGAACAGTTGTGCCATCAGTGTTACGTAAGTGAACAATTGTACCATCAGTGTTACGTAAGTGAACAGTTGTACCATCAGTGCTACGTAAGTGAACAGTTGTGCCATCAGTGTTACGTAAGTGAACAGTTGTACCATCAGTGCTACGTAAGTGAACAGTTGTGCCATCAGTGTTACGTAAGTGAACAGTTGTACCATCAGTGCTACGTAAGTGAACAGTTGTACCATCAGTGCTACGTAAGTGAACAGTTGTGCCATCAGTGTTACGTAAGTGAACAATTGTACCATCAGTGTTACGTAAGTGAACAGTTGTACCATCAGTGCTACGTAAGTGAACAGTTGTGCCATCAGTGTTACGTAAGTGAACAGTTGTACCATCAGTGCTACGTAAGTGAACAGTTGTGCCATCAGTGTTACGTAAGTGAACAGTTTGTACCATCAGTGCTACGTAAGTGAACAGTTGTACCATCAGTGTTACGTAAGTGAACAGTTGTACCATCAGTGCTACGTAAGTGAACAGTTGTGCCATCAGTGTTACGTAAGTGAACAATTGTACCATCAGTGCTACGTAAGTGAACAGTTGTACCATCAATGGTACATGTGAACAATTGTACCATCAATGGTACATATGTGAAAAATGTGTGTGTGTGTGAGGGGAGAGAGAGAGAGAGAGAGAGAGAGAGAGAGAGAGAGAGAGAGAGAGAGAGAGACCTGCTGTACACAAGATCAATAGTTCCACTTCACAAGAATCCCTCCACTGATGTGTACTCATCTATTTGTGGTTGCAGGGGTCGAGTCATAGCTCCTGGCTCCTGTGTGTGTGTGTTGTTACACTAACTACCTACCGTTGTTCCGGTCCTGTTGACACCGTACTGACTAAAGTTGCTTATGGACCGACCCTGGCACAGCATTCTGGACCGGGGTAGCTGAGGAATGAACACCTCTGGACCGGGATTGCCCCTGTGGACCGGTATTAAGAATATAACAACATAAGAAAGAAGGAACGCTGCTAAAGGCCTACTGACCCATGCGGAGCAGGTCCATGTCCCCCCCACCCCGGATTAGCCCAATGACCCACCAAGTCAGGTCACTTCCACTTAAGGAAAGAGCAAGGCATCAGACCTAGTAGCACAAGATAGTCAGGTCCAACTCACACCCACCCACACCCACTCATGTATTTATCTAACCTATTTTTAAAACTACACAACGTTTTAGCCTCAATAACTGTACTCGGGAGTTTGTTCCACTCATCCACAACTCTATTACCAAACCAGTACTTTCCTATATCCTTCCTGAATCTGAATTTTTCCAACTTAAAACCATTGCTGCGAGTCCTGTCTTGGCTGGAAATTTTCAACACGCTATTTACATCCCCTTTATTTATTCCTGTTTTCCATTTATACACCTCAATCATATCATTACTGGGGACTGAGCCTCTCTGGACCAGGATTGCTGTGGACAACCCATCCCTGAACTGCATTAGCAATGGACCATTCTAGGGATCCGCTAAATGAACCGGGTTCGTTAAAGGCATATTGTTGGTTTTTATAGGGGCAAGTAACAGTCACACTGTATAGCCACGACCTCATTTACCAATCTTCTGGGCGTTGCGCTGGACACAGCGTACCCACGTACTGTGTCAGCCGAACAGAGTG
The DNA here is from genome assembly GCF_026875155.1 of Cherax quadricarinatus. NCBI lineage: Eukaryota > Metazoa > Arthropoda > Malacostraca > Decapoda > Parastacidae > Cherax > Cherax quadricarinatus. The sequence goes on along the minus strand of NC_069489.1, from coordinate 14,188,324 downwards.
CCCTGAAGGTCTTCAGGGAGAGTTCGAAACGTGCCCTCGTTTGAAAATATATCCCGTGGTTTCGTTAGTAGATTATTGAAGATTGTAGGACTGGGAAATGGTGGTCGGCCGCATCGGTCATCCGGTCAGCAACCGGCTTAGGATGAGGAGAGAGAGAGGAGAGAGAGAGAGAGAGGAGGAGAGAGAGAGAGAGAGAGGAAGAGGAGGAGAGGATGAGAGAGAGGGAGAGAGAGAGAGAGAGAGAGAGAGAGAGAGGGGGAGAGAGAGAGAGAGAGAGTCAAGACATAATAAGGCAGGTGTGATACACAGGTTACCGTCTCACGGTCCAGGTGACCACCTGCACGTACCCCAACCACAACCATACCCCAGTCAACCGCCCCTTGTACTTCAACACCCTAGCCTAGTCAACACCCTCCTATCCCAATCAACCATCCTTCTACCACAATCAACTACCCTACTATCCCAATCAACCTCCTCCTACACAATCAACTACCCAAACCATCCCAATTAACACCATCCTACACAATCACCGTCCCCATCCCCAATTAACCTTCCCAATAACATTCCTAACACCTTCCTATATCCTTCTGCTACGTCTAGGTTTGGAACCTAGATGGAAGCGTCTAGGCCTGGAGCTAGGCCTTAGACTAGCCTGATGTTGGTTTAGTACCGGTTTTATCTGTGTTAAGGAATCTCTCTCTCTCTCTTCTCTCTCTCTCTCTCTCTCTCTCTCTCTCTCTCTACACCTAAGAGACGCAATGAGAGCTCTAGACCTCTATCTTACTCTGTTCCTGCAACATTGCAAGCTCCTGATGATGTGTTGATTACACCCGAAGGCCTAGATCTATCTTCAATTCCCTCTGTGGTTATTTTACGCATTACTTTTATATTTATATATATATATATATATATTATATTATATATATATTTATATATATATATTTATATATATATATATTTTATTATATATATATATATATATATATAATACTGAACAGTAGTCTAGGAAATGGGTGGGAATCTCGTTATCTGGGCAGGTGTGTGAAGGGTTACCTGGGACGTTGGGTACCCCCACACACCTGGGCACGTGGGCACCCCTGGGCACAGGGGAAAGGAGGAGACATGGACATTATTTGAGCCTTTTACGAGGAGCTAAAATCGTTAACTTTTGTTCCTGTAAGGTATTACTGAGGTAGCCAGCGGGTGTGTGTGTGTGTGTGTGTGTGTGTGTGTGTGTGTGTGTGTGTGTGTGTGTGTGTGTGTGTTTTTGTGTGTGTGTTGTGTGTGTGTTGTGTGTGTGTTGTGTGTGTGTGGGGGTGTGTGGTGTGTTGTGTGTGTGTGTTGTGTGTTGTGTGTGTGTGTGGGGTGTGTGTGTGTGTGTTGTGTGTGTGTGTTGTGTGTGTGTGTTGCGTGTGTGTGTGTTGTTGTGTGTGTGTGTTGTGTTGTGTGTGTGTGTGTGTGTGTGTGTGTGTGTGTGTGTGTGTGTGTGTGTGTGTTGTGTGTGTGTGTGTGTGTGTGTGTGTGTGAGTTTTGTGTTGTGTGTGTGTGTGTGAAACTCACCTAGTTGTACCCCACCTAGTTGGGTTGCGGGGGTCGAGTCCGAGCTCCTGGCCCCGCCTCTTCACTGATCGCTACTAGGTCACTTCCCTGAGCCGTGAGCTTTATGTCCCTCTGCTTAAAGCTATTTTATGGATCCTGCCTCCACTACATCGCTTCCCAAAACTATTCCACTTATGATACTCTGTGGCTAAAGAATACTTCCCTAACACCCCTGTGATTCATCTGTGTCTTTAGTTCCAACTGTGCCCCTTGTTACTGTGCCCAATTTTGGAACACCCTGTTTTTGTCCACCTTTTTCAATTCCTTCAGTATTTTGTTGTCGTTTTGCCCCCCCTATCTCTCCTGTCCTCCAGTGTGTCGGTTGTTTTCCCCTTCCCCTCCCCTCGTAGGACATACCTCTTAGCTCTGGGATGTTTTGTTGCAAACCTTTAAAATTTTTAGTTTTTTTACGTGCTTGGCTAGGTGGGGGTTTCCCAAAATGGTGCGTACTCCAATAGGGGCCCCTAAGTATACGGTGTACAGGGTCTGAACGATTCCTTTTTAAAATTTGTCGGAATGTGTTCTGGGTTTGCTAGGCCCCCCATATGCTGCGGGGCGGGTTATTTGGTTGATGTGCGCTTCGGAGATTGCCGGGTGTTATACTCACCCCAAGATCTTTTTCTTGATAGGTTTGTAGTCTTTGACCCCTTTGACTGTCTCGTCTGCGGTTCTTTCCCCTTCCCATCTTCATGATTTGCATTTGGTGGGATTGAACTCCAGGAGCCAATTGCTGGACCATTTCTGCAGCCTGTCGATCCCTTTGTAGTTCTGCTGGTCTTTCGATCGAGTGTATTTTTTCTCATCAAAATTACGTCATCTGCAAACAGGCACCTCAGAGCTATTCTTCGTCATGTCGTTCACAAATACCAGAAACAAGCATTTGGCCCTAGGACTGACCCCTGCGGGACCCCGCTGGTCACAGGTGCCACTCTGACACCTCGCACGTACATGTGTGTGTGTGTGTGAGTGTGTGTGTGTGTGTGTGTGTGTGTGTGTGTGTGTGTGTGTGTGTGTGTGTGAGTGTGTGTGTGTGTGTGTGTGTGTGTGTTGTGTGTGTGTGTGTGTGTGTGTGTGTGTGTGTGTGTGAGTGTGTGTGTGTGTGTGTGTGTGTGTGTGTGTGTGTTGTGTGTGTGTGTGTGTGTGTGTGGTGTGTGTGTGGTGTGTGTGTGTGTGGTGTGTGTGGTGTGTGTGTGTGTGTGTGTGTGTGTGTGGTGTTGTGTGTGTGTGTGTGTGTGTGTGTGTGTGTGTGTGTGTGTGTGTGTGTTGTGTGTGTGTGTGTTTGTTGTGTGTGTGTGTGTGTGTCTGTGTGTGTGTGTGTGTGTGTGTGTGTGTGTGTGTGTGTGTGTGTGTGTGTGTGGTGTGTGGTGTAGGACCAGTCACTTCAAGTACTGACTGACTGGTATATGCTGGACCAGGCAACACTACCAGTGACTGTGTATCGATCCAGTGACTGTGTACCGGTCCAGTGGCTGTATACCGGTCAAGTGACTGTACCAGTCCAGTGATTGTGTACTGGTCCAGTGACTGTGTACCTGTCCAGTGACTATGTACCGGTCCAGTGACTGTGTACCGGTCCAGTGACTGTGTACCGGTCCAGTGACTGTGTATCGGTCCAGTGGCTGTATACCGGTCCAGTGACTGTGTACCAGTCCAGTGATTGTGTACTGGTCCAGTGACTGTGTACCTGTCCAGCGACTATGTACCGGTCCAGTAACTGTGTACCGGCCCAGTGACTGTGTACCGATCCAGTGACTGTGTACCGGTCCAGTGACTGTGTACCAATCCAGTGATTGTGTACCGATCCAGTGACTGTGTACCGATCCAGTGACTGTGTACCGATCCAATGACTGTGTACCGATCCAGTGACTGTGTACCGGTCCAGTGACTGTACCGGTCCAGTGACTGTACCGGTCCAGTGACTGTACCGGTCCAGTGACTGTACCGGTCCAGTGACTGTACCGGTCCAGTGACTGTACCGGTCCAGTGACTGCACCGGTCCAGTGACTGTACCGGTCCAGTGACTGCACCGGTCCAGTGACTGTACCGGTCCAGTGACTGTACCGGTCCACACAGCCGTGCTCATGCGGTTCAAAGCCATTAAATGCCTCTTACAACAGGCCAATAACCCTCGTCTTCTTACAGGCGTCAATGGCGCCGAAGGATGTAGCTCTCGGTCCTGTCGTACTTCCTGGAGAAAAGTCAGCAGCAGAGCGTGAAGAACAAGGTTCCTGAAGCGTGAAGAACACGGTTCCTGAAGCGTGAAGAACACGGTTCCTGAAGCGTGAAGAAACACGGTTCCTGAAGCGTGAAGAACAGGTTCTGAAGCGTGAAGAACACGGTTCCTGAAGCGTGAAGAACAAGGTTCCTGAAGCGTGAAGAACAAGGTTCCTGAAGCGTGAAGAACACGGTTCCTGAAGCGTGAAGAACACGGTTCCTGAAGCGTGAAGAACACGGTTCCTGAAGCGTGAAGAACACGGTTCTGAAGCGTGAAGAACACGGTTCCTGAAGCGTGAAGAACACGGTTCTGAAGCGTGAAGAACACGGTTCCTGAAGCGTGAAGAACACGGTTCTGAAGCGTTTGAAGAACAAGGTTCCTGAAGCGTGAAGAACACGGTTCCTGAAGCGTGAAGAACAAAGGTTCCTGAAGCGTGAAGAACAAGGTTCCTGAAGCGTGAAGAACACGGTTCCTGAAGCGTGAAGAACACGGTTCCTGAAGCGTGAAGAACACGGTTCCTGAAGCGTGAAGAACACGGTTCCTGAAGCGTGAAGAACACGGTTCCTGAAGCGTGAAGAACACGGTTCCTGAAGCGTGAGAACACGGTTCCTGAAGCGTGAAGAACAAGGTTCCTGAAGCGTGAAGAACACGGTTCCTGAAGCGTGAAGAACAAGGTTCCTGAAGCGTGAAGAACAAGGTTCCTGAAGCGTGAAGAACACGGTTCCTGAAGCGTGAAGAACACGGTTCCTGAAGCGTGAAGAACACGGTTCCTGAAGCGTGAAGAACACGGTTCCTGAAGCGTGAAGAACACGGTTCCTGAAGCGTGAAGAACACGGTTCCTGAAGCGTGAAGAACACGGTTCTGAAGCGTGAAGAACACGGTTCCTGAAGCGTGAAGAACAAGGTTCCTGAAGCGTGAAGAACACGGTTCCTGAAGCGTGAAGAACAAGGTTCCTGAAGCGTGAAGAACAAGGTTCCTGAAGCGTGAAGAACACGGTTCCTGAAGCGTGAAGAACACGGTTTCCTGAAGCGTGAAGAACACGGTTCTGAAGCGTGAAGAACAAGGTTCCTGAAGCGTGAAGAACACGGTTCCTGAAGCGTGAAGAAACAAGGTTCCTGTAGCGTGAAGAACAAGGTTCTGAAGCGTGAAGAACATGGTTCCTGAAGCGTGAAGAACACGGTTCCTGAAGCGTGAAGAACACGGTTCTTGAAGCGTGAAGAACAAGGTTCCTGAAGCGTGAAGAACAAGGTTCCTGAAGCGTGAAGAACAAGGTTCCTAAAGCGTGAAGAACAAGGTTCCTGAAGCGTGAAGAACAAGGTTCCAGAAGCGTGAAGAACACGGTTCTTGAAGCGTGAAGAACAAGGTTCCAGAAGCGTGAAGAACACGGTTCCTGAAGCGTGAAGAACAAGGTTCCTGTAGCGTGAAGAACATGGTTCCAGAAGCGTGAAGAACACGGTTCCAGAAGCGTGAAGAACAAGGTTCCTGAAGCGTGAAGAACATGGTTCCTGAAGCGTGAAGAACATGGTTCCTGAAGCGTGAAGAACAAGGTTCCTGAAGCGTGAGGAACATGGTTCCTGAAGCGTGAAGAACAAGGTTCCTGAAGCGTGAAGAACAAGGTTCCTGAAGCGTGAAGAACAAGGTTCCTGAAGCGTGAAGAACAAGGTTCCTGAAGCGTGAAGAACACGGTTCTGAAGCGTGAAGAACAAGGTTCCTGAAGCGTGAAGAACAAGGTTCCTGTAGCGTGAATAACAAGGTTCCTGAAGCGTGAAGAACAAGGTTCCTGAAGCGTGAAGAACAAGGTTCCTGAAGCGTGAAGAACACAGTTCCTGAAGCGTGAAGAACAAGGTTCCTGAAGCGTGAAGAACAAGGTTCCTGTAGCGTGAATAACAAGGTTCCTGAAGCGTGAAGAACAAGGTTCCTGAAGCGTGAAGAACAAGGTTCCTGAAGCGTGAAGAACACAGTTCCTGAAGCGTGAAGAACACGGTTCCTGTAGCGTGAATAACAAGGTTCCTGAAGCGTGAAGAACAAGGTTCCTGAAGCGTGAAGAACAAGGTTCCTGAATCGTGAAGAACACGGTTCCTGTAGCGTGAATAACAAGGTTCCTGAAGCGTGAAGAACAAGGTTCCTGTAGCGTGAATAACAAGGTTCCTGAAGCGTGAAGAACAAGGTTCCTGAAGCGTGAAGAACACAGTTCCTGAAGCGTGAAGAACAAGGTTCCTGAAGCGTGAAGAACAAGGTTCCTGAAGCGTGAAGAACAAGGTTCCTGAATCGTGAAGAACACAGTTCCTGAAGCGTGAAGAACACGGTTCCTGAAGCGTGAATAACAAGGTTCCTGAAGCGTGAAGAACAAGGTTCCTGTAGCGTGAATAACAAGGTTCCTGAAGCGTGAAGAACACGGTTCCTGTAGCGTGAATAACAAGGTTCCTGAAGCGTGAAGAACAAGGTTCCTGACGTCTTAAAGATGTTCTTCAAAGAACGTTTCTCCCTCCCTGGCGAGAGAGAGAGAGAGAGAGAGAGAGAGAGAGAGAGAGAGAGAATCCGGCAGAATCCGAGGACAAATCTGCGAAACACAGGAGGTACAACAAATCCTAGTCCACCCTCCCAGGCACCTAGGCTGTGCTCTCGCTGTCACCGGAAGGGGCACTCTGCCAACAACTGCCTGCGAGATACCAGGTGTAACTACTGCTACAAGAAAGGACATAAGGAGGACCAGTGTCGGAAGAAAAAGGAACTTGACAGACAGGGCCACCTGTTTAGAGACCTGTTCTCAGAACAAACCAGCAGGATCTCTGAATTGGTAAACACTCTCACACGTCACCCACTTAGCTACTCCTATCCAGCCCATCAGGTGGGATTGGGCCTTATACAAGACCACAGACCTACATCCCTGCAGCTGCCTCAGTACCCTACCTCTCTCAAGGGCAGGCACCTTACATTCCCTACACACCCACACCTCAAGCTGACCACTTCATCATGAGGAGCCAGTCTATCAGCATCCTGTCGGCCAACATTAGAGGTTTCATTACTAATGTTGGAGAGCTCACACATAGCTTTGTGAACACTCGACGTCCCGACATGTATAGCTGTTGTTGAAACATTTTGGATGACAGGACTCCAGAAAATTTTGCAAGAATTGCTGGCTACACCTCATGGATGAGAAGAGACAGGCAAGGGCAAGGAGGTGGTGTTGCTGTGTGTTCTCTAAAAGTGTTCATGCCCAGCACATAGATGTTGCCACCCTACACATCTTGAAATGATGTTCTTCAAGCTCTGTATAAAACACTAGTACCTCTGTACTAGCATGTGCAATGTACAGACCTCAGTGGCAACATGCAGACCCTATCAACTTCCTAATGGAAAATATTGACTCCTTCTGCTACAACACAACTGTCAACATATTATAATTGTTGGTGACCTCAACCAGCACCTTATACAGAGGGACTTTGATGACCTTCTTGCAGTGTTTGACATGAGAAACTTTGTTGATTTCCCTACTCATATCTCTGGCTCCTCCCTTGACCCGTTAGTGAGTGATCGGGCAGAAGGCTAGTCATTTGTAACCCCCTGGGCCCCTACGTTGGATCG
>NC_069489.1:14170804-14180425 GCF_026875155.1 Cherax quadricarinatus | reverse complement strand
TGCACTCTGAAGGATAGTGGGATGTTCAGTCCTGGAGGGGGGAAGTACGTTCCTCACTTGAAGGATGAGGAAAGGGTGTTACAGCCCGGAGGTGGGAAGTACAGTACCTGCACTCTGAAGGTGGTTGGGTGTTACAGTCCTGGAGGTGGGGGAGTACAGTATCACTCGAAGGTGAGTGAGGATGTTACAGTCCTGGAGGGGGGAGTACGTACCTGCACTCTGAAGGTTGAGTAGGATGTTCATCCCGGAGTGGGAAGTACAGTATGACTTGAAGGGAGGAGGATGTTACAGTCCTGGGGTGGGAAAGTACGTACCCGCCTCTGAAGATGAAATGAGGATGTACGTCCTGGGGTGGGAAGTACAGTACCTGCACTTGAAGGGAGTGAGGATGTTTTCGTCTGAAGGGGTTGGGGAAAACGACCGCACTCGAAAGGGTGAGTGAGGTGTTCGTCCCGGAGGTGGGAAATACAGTACCGCATCGAAGGGGGAGTAGGAGTTACAGTTTTTGGGGTGGGAAGTACATACTGCTTGAGGATGAGTGGGGTTTCTCCTGGGGTGGGAAATACGTACCTGACTCTGAAAAGGGTGAGTGAGGGGTTACTCCCGGAGGGGGGAGTACCCGTACCCGCACTTGAAGGATGGGAGGGTGTTACAGTCCGGGGGTGGGAAAACATCCTGCCTCTGAAGGGTAGTGGGATGTTACATCCTGGAGGTGGGAAAATACAGTACCCGCACTTGAAGGATGAGTGAGGATGTTACAGTCTGGAGGGGGGGAAGTACAGTACCTGCATCTGAAAGGAGATTGAGGATGTTACGTCCCGGAGGTTTGAAGTACGTACCTGCATCTAAGGTGGTGAGGTGTTCAGTCCGGGGTGGGGGTACAGTACCTGCATTGAAGGATGGTGGGATGTTCCCTCCTGAGGTGGGAAGTACATAATGACTTGAAGGATGAGGGGATGTTACGGACTGGAGGGGGAAGTACAGTACCCGCATTAAGGATGAGTGGGGTGTTAAGTTTGGAGGTGAAGTCAGTACTGCCTCTGAAGGTAAAAGAAAGTTTCCCTCCTGGGGTGGGAAATACGTACCCGCATCTGAAGGGTGATGAGGATGTTTTAATAGGAGGTTCAGTATGGGGTTAAAATTGGGGTGTTACGTCTGGGGTGGGGTCGTACCTGCCTTTAAGGGGTGAGTGAGGAAATTTGGAGGTTTAAGTAATTCCTGGGCCTTAAGGAATGGTATTTACATCCTGGAGGTGGGGGAAGTCAGTATCACTTAAGGGTTGGTGAGGAGTTCTATGGAAGGTGGGGGAGTACAGTCCCCATTAAAGGAGAAATGAATTCGGAGTTTGGGTTTAGTATTTCCTCTAAAATTTTAGGTTTCAGCCTGGGGGGGCAGACCCGTCCATTTAAATGGTGGGTTTGTGGTGTTTTAGTTGGGTTTTTAAAATTTTTTCTATAAACAGTTTCAAAAACCCTGTGGCCTCCCGGGGGCCCTTTTAATTCCGTTCAAAGGTTTTTTCCAGGGCCCGCCTGGAAGTTGGGGGAAAAAGAATTAATAACCGAATTCCCCTGGCAAGGCCTAATTGGCCAAAGTTAACTTCTCACCCACATACTCTTCCGCTGCAGGAAAATGGCCGAGTCGTGAGTTTTATAACGACTTACCAGGGTGTGTGTATCGTAGTTCGCTATGATGACACGGGTGTTGATGACTTGTTCACGAGTTCTCAAACTGCACAACACGGAGAACATGCACACGTCAACGGCCACGATTGTCTCTACGATCAACTGCCTCTCAGCATACATAAGGGGGATTACCAATAGACCCCTGGTTGTCTTCAAGACCCCTGGTTGTCTTCAAGACCCCTGGTTGTCTTCAAGACCCCTGGTTGTCTTCAAGACCTCTGGTTGTTTTCAAGACCCTTGGTTGTCTTCAAGACCCCTGGTTGTCTTCAAGACCCCTGGTTGTCCTCAAGACCCCTGGTTGTCTTCAAGACCCCTGGCCGTCTTCAAGACCTCTGGCTGTCTTCAAGACCCCTGGTTTTCTTCATGGAGGCGCTAGACAAGCACCTAAAGTCAGTACCTGACCAGCTGGGCTGTGGTTCCTACGCCTGATTGCGTGCGGCCAACAGTAGCACCCTGGTTCATCAGACCCTGATCCACCACAAGGCCTGGTCACAGACCGGGCCGCGGGGTCGTTAACCCCTGAAACACTCTCCAGGTATATGTTTCAATGTAGTATGGCCCGGTGGCCCGGGTAATGGCCCGAAACATTTCGACACATCTTCACCCTCCGGAGACCAACTGCATCGGGATGCCATTACAGGGTGACTGATTTTGGTGGATCAGACACGTGCTAAGAGGGATGCGTATTCTGGAATGGGTTAATTGAAGTCTCTGATAGTGCAAAAGTCATGGCCCCTTTCATCCTCAGAGTATAGGTCATGACCCTTTCTTCTTCAGAGCATAGGTCATGACCTCTTTCATCTTCAGAACATAGGTCATGACCTCTTTCATGACCTACCCCTCTGGTGTTTACAGGATTTTTGGCCATTCCTGCAGAGCGGGGTTCAATGATGAGGCTTCGGAGGCTTCTTACTTTATTTGCAATGTCGTGGGGTACACAGGCAGTGTGTTAAGTGCCCATGGCCCGGGAGGGCCATGCCCGTGAGGGAGAGAGGAGTAAGGCCTGTTGTGTGAGTGAAGGCCGCTGGGAGATTGAGGTAGAGGCAGGGGTGGGAAGGCTGGCATGCCCACCGAGAGGCCTGGCCTCTGGTGGAAACTATGGGAATTAGGCATGTAGGCTCACTGGCTACATTTTGTTCGGCCAACTACCACATTGTCAACTCTGACTATGACTGGCGGTAAAAAAAACTCGGTCTCTCTCTCGCAGGAACAGAGCACAGAACTCAAAATAAAAGCATATGTATACATATGAACATGAAAAAAAAAACTTCCTACAGGGAGGGAAGAAAAAACATGTGGGGTGTGCTAAACATCGTGGTCATAGGCAGTGAGCGTCGAAGTGCATCACTGCATGTCTTCCTGCATCTGGACAGATACTGCAACACAGGAGACATCGCTGTGGCTGAGCTGTGAGGTAACAGGGTACGGTCTCCTCTGGAATGGTGAAGCAGTCATTGAAGGAGTCACTGCAGGTTTCTCTCAACCTGGGGCACAACCTGCTGGTGCCCTCCAGTGAGGCATCGCCAGTACTCGGCAGCTGGGCACGACTTCTTCTGGCAAGTGACTCAGGAGGACATTTCTCGACTGGTACTGTCGCTGGGGCTGTCACTGCCGGCGAGCGTGGAGTGAGTTGTGGCAAAGACGACTCGGCGAAACATCTGGGAGTCGTAACATCATACACCATACTGCAGTGAGTGGGCTAGCAGTCAAAGTGACATCATCTTTGTGCAGGCTGCTCACTGAAGCTACGGCACGAAGCTGACACAGCGCCTGCCAACAGGGCTAACTGCAGCTTGACGAGTTTCATTCTCTTGGCAGTTGGAGTTACAGCAGAAGTTAGTCTAAGCATCCCCAGACTTGTTTCTCTACATATAACTGCACTCCAAAGATCTTATCTTCACTCACTGCTACCAAGAATCATGAAATAAATCCCATAAACATTGGTGGCAGCGGTGCCTCGCAGCAAGTGTGTTTGCCCGGAGAGTGGAAGGAAGAGTGATGAAGTCGTCTTCACTTCATTACCCCACACAAGAAGCATCCGTCTCTCAACGAGTTATCCTGATGTCGTATCTGTATGTTTCAGCATCCAGACACAGGTACAAGCAGGATTTGGCCGAAATTTACCGAATTTCTTTGAGAATTGTGACTCCATGCCACAGCATCCCACGCTGTTTCTCAAGTCATGTGTTTAGCGTCACTTATATGTTGCTGCTGTTGTTTACAGCTCGGCACGGCTATTTCAGCAAGTCAGAGGTAAGTTTGTGGCGATTTCTGCTTCCATTGTGGGTGTTTCTCCTGTGGTTGTGGGTGGGAGAGGAAGAAGGGGCCGGGTTCCTTGCCTCGCCCATGCTCGCCCTGCTGTACGCCACACCATACACCACTCACCGTTGCTCTCACTCTCTCTGCTGTGTTTTCTGCTGTTTTCCATGAGAATTCATTGCCAGAGCTGTGTATCCGAGTGCCCGAGGCCACTCGAAGCCACATGGATCACCAAGCCACGTAGATCAACAAGCCACGTAGATCACGATTGAATTGGAGGCAATTTTTTCTTCACAACACACATACACACACAGATAGACAGATAGATAATCACACACACACACACACATTACACACACACACACATGCACACACACACACACACACACACACACACACACATACACACTCACACACACACACACACACACACACACACACATATGTCAGCAAAGTTGCTGATCCCATGTATATGTATATGTTATCTGAGCATCATAGTACCAATCATACGTTTTACATAGATGACCCCTTGCTAGGCTCATGTGAGATGTCATGTGCTGCCACATGTGAGTGTTGGGCGCTCTGCCTCTTCCTCAGATTACGCATAGACCTACAAGCAACTGGGCTCCCTCTCACACTCTGCTAATATAAGTGTTACCAACCATCCAACAAGTGTGTTTATCTCCAACCATCATATCTCCACGAACCCTTTCAACAAATGGTGCCAGCGGTGAGCAAGTAAATTTTATATTTACACAGATGTATGGAGATTAACTTCTATCAGCCGACGGACCTTGTGTGTTGACAGCATGGCAGCCTAGCAGCCAGTTACCCCGAGCAAGCGTCCACCAGCCTGTTTACTTCCTGCTTCCTGGTCAGTCTTTGTGTCTTAGTGTTTTATCTGCTTATTTGCATTACTTCCGAGAGGCTGACCCTCGGTTTGTAAATTAAGCCAAGCCACCAAGCCAGTCTGTGGGGGGAGTCAAGCCCTATGCCATCCAACCTGTCTTAAGTACCAGCCTCGCCTGCTAAGCCAGATTTCCACCCCTGCTGTGCTCATCGTTACAAGTTCTCAAGCCTGTCTGTGTGAAGGGTTAAGCCAAGCAAGCCAGCCAACTAACCCAGGTAACTAAACCCAGTATTCTAGCAAGCCATGTGAGTTCCAGCCTTCACCATCGCTTTGTGCTCCCAGTTCTAAGCCGTCCTGAGTGCTTATACCATCCCTGTGGTGTTGTGGTATTTTGTGGGTTTTTAAGCCAGCCTGGCTTAGAATATTTTCGTGCCTAGTGTGGGTGTACCCAGAGCACAGGGTTATGCCGCTTATCCAGTAGGCCTAGCCACCAGGCAGTGTCCCAGCGCACTGCCTTCACCCACACCCACCACCATTGTTTTTCACCCTTATATTGGGGTCTAGCACCTCATTCTTATGGCTCACATAGCGGGTCAAGACCCAAGATTGCTTCCTTGTGTCTGAGTGCCAACAAAAAAAGCCTAGCTATGTGGCTTCCTCGAGTATAAGAGCAAATTCTTCGAGAAATCGCTGACTGGAGCCGCCGCTAGCTACCACGAACCTGCACAGCAAATCCACGAACCCACACCCACACACACACACACACACACCACACACACATACACACACACACACACACACACACACACACACACACACACACACACACACACACACACACACACACACACACATACACACACACACACACACACACATACACACACACACACACACACACACACACACACACACACACACACACATACACACACACACACATACACACACACACACACACACACACACACACACACACACACACACACACACACACACACACAGTCTATCTCATTTACATATAAAGGCCACCCCTCAAGGCAACCTCTAATTTTTTGTCATGTCAACGAAGCTTTGCAGGCGTGGGCGTTGGCGTGGGCGTTGGCGTGGGCGTTGGCGTGGGCGTTGGCGTGGGCGTTGGCGTGGGTCAGCCAGCAATACTCCCATTACTGCGTACATTGGGAACTGCCGCAGAGCAAGGCGTACCCCAGGGTCTCTCTCTCTCTCTCTCTCTCTCTCTGAGACAGCTTTCGTACCCAGACACCTGCACCCCTCTCTCTACCCCACTCCCCTCCCCACCACGAGGATGATCTCTCCCCCCCAGCTGATACCCTCTCTCCTCTACCCCTCACTCAGGACTTTTCTGCCTCTTACCAAGGGTCAACCCCTCTCCCCTCACTGGTTCATCCCCCTCCCCTCACTGGTTCAACCCTTCCCCTCACTGGTTCAACCCCTCCCCCTTACTGGTTCAACCTCTCTCCCCTTACTGGTTCAACCCCTCTCCCCTCACTAGTTCAACCTCTCTGCCCTCACTGGTTCAACCCCTCTCCCATTACTGATTCAACCCCTCCCCTTACTGGTTCAACCCCTCTCCTCTTACTGCTTCAACCCCTCTTCCCTTACTGGTTCAACCCCTCTCCCCTCACTGGTTCAGCCCTCTCCCCTTACTGGTTCAACCCCTCTCCCTTTACTGGTTCAACCGCTCTCCCCTCACTACTTCAACCCCTCTGCCCTCACTGGTTCAACCCCTCTCCCCTTACTGGTTCAACCCCTCTACCCTTAGTGGTTCAACCCCTCTCCCCTTACTGGTTCAACCCCTCTCCCCTTACTGGTTCAACCGCTCTCCACTCTCTAGTTCAACCCCTCTGCCCTCACTGGTTCAACCCCTCTCCCCTTACTGGTTCAACCCCTCTCCCCTCACTAGTTCAACCCCTCTGCCCTCACTGGTTCAACCCCTCTCCCCTTACTGGTTCAACCCCTCTCCCTTACTGGTTACAACCCCTCTCCCCTCACTAGTTCAATCCTCTGCCCTCACTGGTTCAACCCCTCTCCCTTACCGGTTCAACCCCTCTGCCCTCACTGGTTCAACCCCTCTCCCCTTACCGGTTCAACCCCTCTCCCCTCACTGGTTCAACCCCTCTGCCCTCACTGGTTTCAACCCCTCTCCCCTTACTGGTTCAACCCCTCTCCCCTCACTGGTTCAACCCCTCTCCCTTTACTGGTTCAACCCCTCTCCCCTCACTGGTTCAACCCCTCTGCCCTCACTGGTTCAACCCCCTCTCCCCTTACCGGTTCAACCCCTCTCCCCTTACTGGTTCAACCGCTCTCCCCTCACTACTTCAACCCCTCTGCCCTCACTGGTTCACCCCTCTCCCCTTACTGGTTCAACCCCTCGACCCTTAGTGGTTCAACCCCTCTCCCCTTACTGGTTCAACCCCTCTCCCCTTACTGGTTCAACCGCTCTCCACTCTCTAGTTCAACCCCTCTGCCCTCACTGGTTCAACCCCTCTCCCCTTACTGGTTCAACCCCTCTCCCCTCACTAGTTCAACCCTCTGCCCTCACTGGTTCAACCCTCTCCCCTTACTGGTTCAACCCCTCTCCCCTTACTGGTTCAACCCCTCTCCCCTCACTAGTTCAATCCCTCTGCCCTCACTAGTTCAACCCCTCTCCCCTTACCGGTTCAACCCCTCTGCCCTCACTGGTTCAACCCCTCTCCCCTTACCGGTTCAACCCCTCTCCCCTCACTGGTTCAACCCCTCTGCCCTCACTGGTTCAACCCCTCTCCCCTTACTGGTTCAACCCCTCTCCCTCACTGGTTCAACCCCTCTCCCTTTTTACTGGTTCAAACCCCTCTCCCCTCACTGGTTCAACCCCTCTGCCTCACTGGTTGAACCCCTCTCCCCTTACCGGTTCAACTCCTCTCCCCTTACTGGTTCAACCCCTCTCCCCCACTGGTTCAACCCCTCTGCCCTCACTGGTTCAACCCCTCTCCCCTTACTGGTTCAACCCCTCTCCCCTCCTTCAACATACTATCCCCTCCCCCTATATTCCTTAACACCTACTGTCACTGTTCACCTAGCAGTAAGTAGGTACCTGGGTGTTAGTGGACTAGTGTGGGTCACATCCTGGGTGTTAGTGGACTGGTGTGGGTCACATCCTGGGTGTTAGTGGACTGGTGTGGGTCACATCCTGGGTGTTAGTGGACTGGTGTGGGTCACATCCTGGGTGTTAGTGGACTGGTGTGGGTCACATCCTGGGTGCTAGTGGACTGGTGTGGGTCACATCCTGGGTGTTAGTGGACTGGTGTGGGTGGCATCCTGGGTGTTAGTGGACTGGTGTGGGTGGCATCCTGGGTGTTAGTGGACTGGTGTGGGTGGCATCCTGGGTGTTTGTTGACTGGTGTGGGTGGCATCCTGGGTGTTAGTGGACTGGTGTGGGTGGCATCCTGGGTGTTAGTGGACTGGTGTGGGTGGCATCCTGGGTGTTAGTGGACTGGTGTGGGTGGCATCCTGGGTGTTAGTGGACTGGTGTGGGTGGCATCCTGGTTGTTAGTGGACTGGTGTGGGTGGCATCCTGGGTGTTAGTTGACTGGTGTGGGTCACATCCTGGGTGTTAGTTGACTGGTGTGGGTGGCATCCTGGGTGTTAGTGGACTGGTGTGGGTGGCATCCTGGGTGTTAGTTGACTGGTGAGGGTGGCATCCTGGGTGTTAGTGGACTGGTGTGGGTGGCATCCTGGGTGTTAGTGGACTGGTGTGGGTGGCATCCTGGGTGTTAGTTGACTGGTGTGGGTCACATCCTGGGTGTTAGTTGACTGGTGTGGGTGGCATCCTGGGTGTTAGTGGACTGGTGTGGGTGGCATCCTGGGTGTTAGTGGACTGGTGTGGGTGGCATCCTGGGTGTTAGTGGACTGGTGTGAGTGGCATCCTGGGTGTTAGTTGACTGGTGTGGGTCACATCCTGGGTGTTAGTTGACTGGTGTGGGTGGCATCCTGGGTGTTAGTGGACTGGTGTGGGTGGCATCTGGGTGTTAGTTGATGGTGAGGGTGGATCCTGGGTGTTAGTGGACTGGTGTGGGTGGCATCCTGGGTGTTAGTGGACTGGTGTGGGTGGCACCTGGGTGTTAGTTGACTGGTGTGGGTCACATCCTGGGTGTTAGTTGACTGGTGTGGGTGGCATCCTGGGTGTTAGTGGACTGGTGTGGGTGGCATCCTGGGTGTTAGTTGACTGGTGAGGGTGGCATCCTGGGTGTTAGTGGACTGGTGTGGGTGGCATCCTGGGTGTTAGTGGACTGGTGTGGGTGGCATCCTGGGGGACAAGATTGAAGGACCATTTGATTATATATATATATATATATATATATTTTATATATATATTATATATATATATATATATATATATATATTTTATATATATATATATATATATATATATATATATATTTATATATATATATATATATATATATTATATATATATATATATATATATACTCAGCTTAATACGTAAGAAAACGAAGGAATTAGGTCAACTTAAACAGCACCTATTTAGGTGTGACACGTCGTGTTAGGTGCCCAGCTAAACAGGATATCCTAGAGAACCAGTCACTCCTGGTTCCTATGTAGTGACGTCACGTTCGGTTATGACTGGCTGGGAGGAATTTCCTGTGTCTGCTGGACCTGCTGACGCGGTGAGTCATTGTTGTGGGTGTGAGAAGTGGGTGTTGTGGGTGTAAGGGGTGGGTGGGTGTTCTGTTTACCAAGCTTAACGATTGGAGATTTAATTTTACCTCAGCTCACTGCGAAGTCCAGCTCTATGTACTGTTTTTTTTA
>NC_069489.1:14158304-14165804 GCF_026875155.1 Cherax quadricarinatus | reverse complement strand
CACCTGAGTTCCTTTGTCAGGTGTCTGAGGGAGAGCAAACAGGAATGTATGATCCGTTATTCAGGTCTGTGAGGGAGAGCAAACAGGAATGTATGACCCGTTATTCAGGTGTCTGAGAGAGAGCAAACAGGAATGTATGACCCGTTATTCAGGTGTCTGAGGGAGAGCAAACAGGAATGTATGATCCGTTATTCAGGTCTGTGAGGGAGAGCAAACAGGAATGTATGACCCGTTATTCAGGTGTCTGAGAGAGAGCAAACAGGAATGTTTGACCCGTTATTCAGGTGTCTGAGGGAGAGCAAACAGGAATATATGACCCGTTATTCAGGTGTCTGAGAGAGAGCAAACATGAATGTATGACCCGTTATTCAGGTGTCGGAGGGAGAGCAAACAGGAATATATGACCCGTTATTCAGGTGTCTGAGGGAGAGCAAACAGGAATGTCTGACCCGTTATTCAGGTGTCTGAGAGAGAGCAAACAGGAATGTATGACCCGTTATTCAGGTGTCTGAGGGAGAGCAAACAGGAATGTATGACCCGTTATTCAGGTGTCTGAGAGAGAGCAAACAGGAATGTATGACCCGTTATTCAGGTGTCTGAGAGAGAGCAAACAGGAATATATGACCCGTTATTCAGGTGTCTGAGAGAGAGCAAACAGGAATATATGACCCGTTATTCAGGTGTCTGAGAGAGAGCAAACAGGAATGTATGACCCGTTACTCAGGTGTCTGAGGGAGAGCAAACAGGAATATATGACCCGTTATTCAGGTGTCTGAGAGAGAGCAAACAGGAATATATGACCCGTTATTCAGGTGTCTGAGAGAGAGCAAACAGGAATGTATGACCCGTTATTCAGGTGTCTGAGGGAGAGCAAACAGGAATATATGACCCGTTATTCAGGTGTCTGAGGGAGAGCAAACAGGAATGTATGACCCGTTATTCAGGTGTCTGAGGGAGAGCAAACAGGAATGTATGACCCGTTATTCAGGTGTCTGAGAGCAAACAGGAATGTATGACCCGTTATTCAGGTGTCTGAGGGAGAGCAAACAGGAATGTATGACCCGTTATTCAGGTGTCTGAGGGAGAGCAAACAGGAATATATGACCCGTTATTCAGGTGTCTGAGAGAGAGCAAACAGGAATGTATGATCCGTTATTCAGGTGTCTGAGAGAGAGCAAACAGGAATGTATGACCCGTTATTCAGGTGTCTGAGAGAGAGCAAACAGGAATGTATGACCCGTTATTCAGGTGTCTGAGAGAGAGCAAACAGGAATGTATGACCCTTTTATTCAGGTGTCTGAGGGAGAGCAAACAGGAATGTATGACCCGTTATTCAGGTGTCTGAGGGAGAGCAAACAGGAATGTATGACCCGTTATTCAGGTCTGTGAGGGAGAGCAAACAGGAATATATGACCCGTTATTCAGGTGTCTGAGGGAGAGCAAACAGGAATGTATGACCCGTTATTCAGGTGTCTGAGAGAGAGCAAACAGGAATGTATGACCCGTTATTCAGGTGTCTGAGGGAGAGAAACAGGAATATATGACCCGTTTATTCAGGTGTCTGAGGGAGAGCAAACAGGAATATATGACCCGTTATTCAGGTGTCTGAGAGAGAGCAAACAGGAATGTATGATCCGTTATTCAGGTGTCTGAGAGCAAACAGGAATGTATGACCCGTTATTCAGGTGTCTGAGGGAGCAAACAGGAATGTATGACCCGTTATTCAGGACTGTGAGGGAGAGCAAACAGGAATGTCTGACCCGTTATTCAGGTGTTTGAGGGAGAGCAAACAGGAATGTATGACCCGTTATTCAGGTGTCTGAGAGAGAGCAAACAGGAATTTTATGATCCGTTATTCAGGTGTCTGAGAGCAAACAGAATGTATGACCCGTATTCAGGTGTCTGAGAGCAAACAGGAATGTTATGACCGTTATTCAGGTGTCTGAGAGAGAGCAAACAGGAATGTATGATCCGTTATTCAGGTGTCTGAGAGCAAACAGGAATGTATGACCCGTTATTCAGGTGTCTGAGAGCAAACAGGAATGTATGACCCGTTATTCAGGTGTCTGAGAGAGAGCAAACAGGAATGTATGATCCGTTATTCAGGTGTCTGAGAGAGAGCAAACAGGAATGTATGACCCGTTATTCAGGTGTCTGAGAGAGAGCAAACAGGAATGTATGACCCGTTATTCAGGTGTCTGAGAGAGAGCAAACAGGAATGTATGACCCGTTATTCAGGTGTCTGAGAGCAAACAGGAATGTCTGACCCGTTATTCAGGTGTCTGAGGGAGAGCAAACAGGAATGCGCCGTCCGTTTGCTTTATGTCCTCAATAAACAGATATAAAGCCTTCTCCTTGAAGATTATCTGGCGTAATAACATTCTGGCTGTTGCTCTCACCTCTCCACCTGAAGACTGCTGACTGCTGTTTGTTTTTCCTTGGAACTTTCTCAATGCGTGTTTGCCATTGGTGTGTTTGTGCAAGAAAGCTGAAGAAAGTAT
Source organism: Cherax quadricarinatus (assembly GCF_026875155.1). Taxonomy (NCBI): domain Eukaryota; kingdom Metazoa; phylum Arthropoda; class Malacostraca; order Decapoda; family Parastacidae; genus Cherax; species Cherax quadricarinatus. The sequence goes on along the minus strand of NC_069489.1, from coordinate 14,163,303 downwards.
TTAGAACAGCCAATAGGTGATGATTCTGTGATGTGGTGTTCGATTCCCCTATCGCGGAATACTTCAGTTGTTTATTTGGTCATTAGTCAATATTTCTCCTTTGTCACATACCATTTCTTTCCTAAAAATGTAGTTAATTAGGTGGAAATTAGGAGGGAGGAATATTAGGTATGAGAATTCAGCTTTATTGTGGTGTTCATGGCGGTTTCGGTGGTGAGGATTCGGACGTATTTGGCGGGAAGGCTTGCTATTGGTTGGCGGGTCGTGACGTCACATGGCGGGAAGGTTTTTGGCGGGAGTGGGACTAGGTTAGTGGCCGCTGCTCTAGTGTCAACGGACGTGAGGTTACTGCTCCAAATACCATATCTTGCACGCACCACGGCGGTACTTACCGTAATTTAGGCTACCGAGAGTCTCACACTTTACTGCGGCACTCAGCTCACACACTGAGGTCCGGAGTTCGAATCTCCGGTACGGCTGGAAAACATTAGGGACGTGTCTCCCTAAGACACCTGCTGTCCCTGTTCACCCATCACTAAAATGGGTATCTGGGTGTTAGTGGACTGGTGTGGGTCACATCCTGGGTGTTAGTGGACTGGTGTGGGTCACATCCTGGGTGTTAGTGGACTGGTGTGGGTCACATCCTGGGTGTTAGTGGACTGGTGTGGGTCACATCCTGGGTGTTAGTGGACTGGTGTGGGTCATATCCTGGGTGTTAGTGGACTGGTGTGGGTCACATCCTGGGTGTTAGTGAACTGGAGTGGGTCACATCCTGGGTGTTAGTGGACTGGTGTGGGTCACATCCTGGGTGTTAGTGGACTGGTGTGGGTCACATCCTGGCTGTTAGTGGACTGGTGTGGGTTATATCCTGGGTATTAGTGGGCTGGTGTGGGTCACATCCTGGGTGTTAGTGGACTGGTGTGGGTGGCATCCTGGGTGTTAGTGGACAGGTGTGAGTCACATCCTGGGTGTTAGTGGACTGGTGTGGGTGGCATCCTGGGTGTTAGTGGACTGGTGTGGGTGGCATCCTGGGTGTTAGTGGACTGGTGTGGTTGGCATCCTGGGTGTTAGTGGACTGGTGTGGGTGGCATCCTGGGTGTTAGTGGACTGATGTGGGTGGCATCCTGGGTGTTAGTGGATGGGTGTGGGTGGCATCCTGGGTGTTAGTAGACTGGTGTGGGTGGCATCCTGGGTGTTAGTGGACTGGTGTGGTTGGCATCCTGGGTGTTAGTGGACTGGTGTGGGTGGCATCCTGGGTGTTAGTGGAATGATGTGGGTGGCATCCTGGGTGTTAGTGGACGGGTGTGGGTGGCATCCCGGGTGTTAGTGGACTGGTGTGGGTGGCATCCTGGGTGTTAGTGGACTGGTGTGGGTGGCATCCTGGGTGTTAGTGGACTGGTGTGGGTCACATCCTGGGTGTTAGTGGACTGGTGTGGGTGGCATCCTGGGTGTTAGTGGACTGGTGTGGGTCACATCCTGGGTGTTAGTGGACTGGTGTGGGTGGCATCCTGGGTGTTAGTGGACTGGTGTGGGTCACATCCTGGGTGTTAGTGGACTGGTGTGGGTGGCATCCTGGGTGTTAGTTGACTGATGTGGGTGGCATCCTGGGTGTTAGTGGACGGGTGTGGGTGGCATCCCGGGTGTTAGTGGACTGGTGTGGGTGGCATCCTGGGTGTTAGTGGAATGGTGTGGGTGGCATCCTGGGTGTTAGTGGACTGGTGTGGGTCACATCCTGGGTGTTAGTGGACTGGTGTGGGTCACATCCTGGGTGTTAGTGGACTGGTGTGGGTCACATCCTGGGTGTTAGTGGACTGGTGTGGGTGGCATCCTGGGTGTTAGTGGACTGGTGTGAGTGGCATCCTGGGTGTTAGTGGACTGGTGTGGGTGGCATCCTGGGTGTTAGTGGACTGGTGTGGGTCACATCCTGGGTGTTAGTGGACTGGTGTGGGTGGCATCCTGGGTGTTAGTGGACTGGTGTGGGTCACATCCTGGGTGTTAGTGGACTGGTGTGGGTCACATCCTGGGTGTTAGTGGACTGGTGTGGGTGGCATCCTGGGTGTTAGTGGACTGGTGTGGGTGGCATCATACCTGATGTTCAATGTGCCATAAATTCTGCTGACAGTGCTTTGATACATGACACTCCACATTATGCATTGTACGGTGTAGACAAACGTTTCCCTTATGAGTTGTTATATTCTGCACCGAATCCCAATTACAACCCCAATGATTTCATAGCAACTCCTACCAGCATAGCCCAAAGTGTTTTTAGAAGAATCCGTGAAACACTTCATAAATCAACAGCAGAATTTACTAGAGTAACTAATAGCCATGCTAAGTTGACCAAAGTTAAAGTGGGTTCAAGAGTAATGCTGACTAATTTCAACAAAACATCCGCAATGCCTAAGCTCGATCAAAAGTTTGTTGGTTCTTATCGAGTAGTTGAACATATCAATGGCAATAAGTATAAGGTTAGAGAAATTAGTACTGGTGAGTATAAGGAATCGCATTTAGATCATATGAAGTTAGTATGTGATGTTGTGGATGATATTTCTACCCAGACTAATATGACAGATGCTGACAAACCTCCTGACTCTGTACCCTCTATCTCTAATACTCAGTCAGATGATCAACTTGAATGTCGTTATTCTTTGTGTACGCGACAAGTGATGAGAAACCCACAAGTATCTTTTGTAGATCCTTGTTCAGATCGTCCTCAGTCAAGGCATGTGTTAGCCATTGCAGAAGAATTCGATCCTCCCAGAGATGATAACCATTCTGCATATGTTAATCTTACCCTCGCAGAGTTGGGTTTAAATGTACATAGTCTGTATAATTAGATGTTCAAGATGAATGAAGTTGTCCACTGTGTTTGTTATTAGCTGATCAGTTTTCAAAAATAATATTTTTTTTGTGTTCACGTTCCCTCCGAATTCTGAGATTTAGCAGTATGACCTGTGCGCACCTGGTCTGTCTTTGCTGTTAATTACTTTCACTTTTGTAAATATATATATTCTTCCTCAGAATCCGTAGAGTGCATGAAACAGATCGATCGATCAATTCCATCTTTTATTATACTATGATTTGTTATTCTAATTCGTAATGCATTAGGATAATACCATTTAAGATACCACCCATTTTGATACCATCCATTAGTTCTAAGTTACATATGTTTTTGCTATTGTATAGAATCTGCCCAGGGCCACCTGCCTGTTCAGCCTATAGCATAGTATTGTATGTCAAGACGACATATGTAACATGACCGAGCTGTCAGTATAGTTGCTGATCCCCTGTATATGTATATGTTATCTGAGTATCATAGTACCATCCGTATGTTATACATAGTTGACCCCTTGCTAGGCTCAGTGACTAGCATGTGTGACGTCACGTGATGCTGCATGTGAGCGTCGGATGCACTGTCCCTTTCTCACTTCACACACAGACCTAAAGGCAACAGGACAGGCTAGGCTGGGCTCCCATCTCACACACTGCTAACATAAGTGTTACCAACCAGCGACTTGTGTTTAACTGCAAACATCATATCTCCACGAACCCTCTCAACAGTTGGTCACATCCTGGGTGTTAGTGGACTGGTGTGGGTGCCATCCTGGGTGTTAGTGGACTGGTGTGGGTGCCATCCTGGGTGTTAGTGGACTGGTGTGGGTCACATCCTGGGTGTTAGTGGACTGGTGTGGGTGCCATCCTGGGTGTTAGTGGACTGGTGTGGTTCACATCCTGGGTGTTAGTGGACTGGTGTGGGTGCCATCATGGGTGTTAGTGGACTGGTGTGGGTCACATCCTGGGTGTTAGTGGACTGGTGTGGGTGCCATCCTGGGTGTTAGTGGACTGGTGTGGGTTACATCCTTGGTGTTAGTGGACTGGTGTGGGTGCCATCCTGGGTGTTAGTGGACTGGTGTAGGTCACATCCTGGATGTTAGTGGACTGGTGTGGGTGCCATCATGGGTGTTAGTGGACTGGTGTGGGTCACATCCTGGGTGTTAGTGGACTGGTGTGGGTGCCATCCTGGGTGTTAGTGGACTGGTGTGGGTTACATCCTGGGAGTTAGTGGACTGGTGAGGGTCACATCCTGGGTGATAAGTGGACTGGCGTGGGTCACATCCTGGGTGTTATTGGACTGGTGTGGGTGCCATCCTGGGTGTTAGTGGACTGGTGTGGGTTACATCCTGGGAGTTAGTGGACTGGTGAGGGTCACATCCTGGGTGTTAAGTGGACTGGCGTGGGTCACATCCTGGGAGTTAGTGGACTGGTGTGGGTTACATCCTGGGTGTTAGTGGACTAGTGTGGATCACATCCTGGGTGCTAGTGGACTGGTGTAGGTCACATCCTGGGTGTTAGTCGACTGGTGTGGGTCACATCCTGTGCGTTAGTGGACTGGTGTGGGTCACATCCTGGGTGTTAGTCGACTGGTGTGGGTCACATCCTGTGCGTTAGTGGACTGGTGTGGGTCACATCCTGGGTGTTAGTGGACTGGTGTGGGTCACATCCTGGGACAAAACTGACCTAATTTGCGGGAAATGCTGTACATAACAAGGGACTTTCTATATAGTAGTATGTCAGTGATGTCAGCTATGGTCTGTATACCTTGTACATGTACTGGTATACCTTGTACATGTACTGGTATACCTTGTACATGTACTGGTATACCTTGTACATGTACTGGTAGTAAATAATGATATTATTATTATTATTATTATTATTATTATTATTATTATTATTATTATTATTATTATTATTATTATTATTATTATTATTATTATTATTATTATTATTATTGTTATTAAAGTGACATAAATTACTCAATTTATTCTAAGTTACACACACACACACACGCACATACACAAGGGACACTACAAGAGAGAGAGGAGAGAATGAACCAGCAAGACTGGACTTAGTATTCACCTTGAGTAGTACAGATATTGAGGACATCACATATGAAAGACCCCTTGGGGCCAGTGACCATGTGGTTTTAAGCTTCGAATAC
>NC_069489.1:14150804-14153304 GCF_026875155.1 Cherax quadricarinatus | reverse complement strand
TAATGATTAATGTTTTTCCTTTGGGTTAAGGCGTCGTCTGGTTCTCGTTCACAATGACAGGCCAGTACAACACGGGTTCGGATCCTCGGCTAGCGCAGTGTTGTTATTGATCATTACCACTCGTGTATATATATACATATATGTATATATATATATATATATATATATATATATATATATATATATATATATATATTATATATATGTGTGTGTGTGTGTGTGTGTGTGTGTGTGTGTGTGTGTGTGTGTGTGTGTGTGTGTGTGTGTACTCACCTAATTGTACTCACCTAATTTTACTCACCTAATTGTGGTTGCAGGAGTCGAGACTCAGCTCCTGGCCCCGCCTCTTCACTGATCACTACTAGGTCCTCTCCTTCTCTGCTTCCTGAACTTTGTCATACCTCTTCTTAAAACTATGTATGGTTCCTGCCTCCACTACTTCACTTGCTAGGCTATTCCACTTCCTGACGACTCTATGACTGAAGAAATACTTCCTAACGTCCCTGTGACTCGTCTGAGTCTTCAGCTTCCAGTTGTAACCCCTTGTTTCTGTGTCCCCTCTCTGGAACATCCTATCTCTGTCCACCTTGTCTATTCTCAGCAGTATCTTGTATGTCGTTATCATGTCTCTCCTGACCCTTCTGTCCTCCAGTGTCGTCAGTCCGATTTCCCTCAACCTTTCCTCGTACGACATTCCCTTGAGCTCTGGAACTAGCCTTGTTGCAAACCTTTGTACTTTCTCTAACTTCTTGACGTGCTTGACCAGGTGTGAGTTCCAAACTGGTGCTGCATACTCCAGTATGGGCCTAACATACACAGTGTACAGTGTCTTGAACGATTCCTTATTAAGGTATCGGAACGCTATTCTCAGGTTTGCCAGGCGCCCGTATGCTGCAGCAGTTATTTGGTTGATGTGTGCCTCCGGTGACGTGCTCGGTGTTATGGTCACCCCAAGGTCTTTCTCCCTGAGTAAGGTCTGTAGTCTTTGTCCACCTAGCCTATACTCTGTCTGCGGTCTTCTTTGCCCATCCCCAATCTTCATGACTGCATTTGGCAGGGTTGAATTCGAGAAGCCAGTTTCTGGACCACATGTCCAGCCTGTCCAGGTCTCTTTGCAGTCCTGCCTCATCCTCATCCGATTTAATTATTCTCATCAGCTTCACATCATCTGCGAATAGGGACACTTCAGAGTCTATTCCTTCCATCATGTCGTTCGCATATATCAAAAATAGCACTGGTCCTAGAACTGACCCCTGTGGGACCCCGCTCGTCACAGGCGCCCACTGTGATACCTCTTCACGTACCATGACTCGTTGTTGCCTCCCTGTCAGGTATTCCCTGATCCATTGCAGTGCCCTCCCTGTTATATGTGCCTGATCCTCCAGCTTCTGAACTGATGTCTTGTGGGAAACTGTGTCAAAGACCTTCCTGCAGTCTTGGAAAATGCAATCTACCCAACCCTCTCTCTCGTGTCTTACTTCTGTTACCTTGTCATAAAACTCCAAGAGGTTTGTGATACAAGATTTGCCTTCCATGAACCCATGCTGGTTTTCATTTATAATCTTGTTCCTTTCCAGGTGTTCGACCACTCTCCTCCTGATAATCTTCTCCATGACTTTGCACACAATACATGTCAGAGACACAGGTCTGTAGTTTAGTGCCTCATTTCTGTTTCCTTTCTTAAATATGGGGACTATATTTGCTGTCTTCCATTTCTCAGGTAGTTGCCCAGTTTCAAGGGATGTGTTGAAGATTGTGGTTAGGGGCACACACAGCATCTCTGCTCCTTCTCTAAGGACCCACGGGGAAATGTTGTCTGGTCCCATCGCCTTTGAGGTATCAAGGTCACTTAGCAGCTTCTGTACCTCCTCCTCGGTTGTTCGTATGTCATCCAACACTTGTTGTTATATTCCCTCTTGATGTTCCCTTCTGTGCTGTCTTCCCAAAGCCCTTCCTGTCTTTACTGTAAAAACTTCCTTAAATCTCCTGTTTAGCTCCTCACATACCTCCTCATCATTTCTTGTGAGTTCTCCACCTTCTGTCCTCAGTCTGATCGCCTGGTCTTTGACTGTTGTCTTCCTCCTGATGTGGCTATACAGCAGTTTCGGGTCAGTCTTGATTTTCGATGCTATGTCATTTTCATACTGTCGCTGGGCCTCCCTCCTTACCTGTATATACTCGTTCCTGGCTCTGCGACTGATCTCCTTATTTTCATGTGTTCTCTGCCTTCTGCACTTTTTCCATTCTCTATTGCACTTTGTTTTTGCCTCCTTACACCATTGGGTAAACCAGGGGCTCGTTCTGGTCTTCCCATTGTTTCTGTTGCCCTTGGGAATAAACCTTTCCACTGCCTCCTTGCATTTTGTTGTGACATATTCCATCATTTCATTTACTGGCTTTCCTGCCAGTTCTCTGTCCCACTGAACCTCCTGCAGGAAGTTCCTCAACCCTATGTAGTCCCCTCTTTTATAGTCTGGCTTTTCCCATTCAACTCCTGTTA
>NC_069489.1:14135804-14145804 GCF_026875155.1 Cherax quadricarinatus | reverse complement strand
CACACTGACAGCCACATCAGTACACTGACAGCCACATCAATACACTGTCAGTCACATCAATACACTGACAGCCACATCAATACACTGACAGCCACATCAATACACTGACAGCCACATCAATACACTGACAGCCACATCAATACACTGACAGTCACATCAATACACTGACGGCCACATCAATACACTGACAGCCACATCAATACACTGACAGCCACATCAATACACTGACAGCTACATCAATTCACTGACAGCCACATCAATACACTGACAGCCACATCAATACACTGACAGCCACATCAATACACCGACAGGCACATCAATACACTGACAGTCACATCAATACACTGTCAGCCACATCAGTACACTGACAGTCACATCAATACACTGATGGCAACATCAATACACTAACAGTCACATCAATACACTGACAGCCACATCAGTACACTAACAGTCACATCAACACACTGACAGCCACATCAGTACACTGACAGCCACATCAATACACTGACAGTCACATCAATACACTGACAGTTACATCAATACACTGACAGCCACATCAATACAGTGACAGCCACATCAATACACTGACAGCCACATCAATACACTGACAGCCACATCAATATGCTGACAGCCACATCAATACACTCACAGCCACATTAATACACTCACAGCCACATCAATACACTGACAGCCACATCAATGCACTGACAGCGACATCAATACACTGACAGCCACATCAATACACTGACAGCCACATCAATACACTGACAGCCACATCAATACACTGATATATATCATGTAGAAGGAGGCATCTTGTTCATTACAAAATATATCAATCTATTGATGATAGATTGCATCTACTATCAGATCAGGTCACCTGGACAGCGAATCTGGCTCCCCGTGGCACCAGCCCATCAGGAAAAAATCTCGCAGATCAATCAGATAAGGAATAAACCCTTACTCGCCCTAATCTACCAGTGGCGGAGGAAGGTAGACTCTCTCGGGTCTATAGCTGGCATTCACACCCTCATTACCCATGGGGGTTCGGAAGGAGATATGATGGTGAAGACAAACACACTGGTTGGATGGTAATGCTATGTATTGTCAGACTGTGGTATGAGGTGGGAGCCCAGGCCTGCCTTGTTCTGCCTGCTTGTATGTCTATCTGTGGAGTGAGAGCGAGGCAGCGCCTCTCACTCACTCATGCTGCATCCTGTGATGTCATAGAGTCACTAGGCCTCATAGGGATCTTCTATATAACACATGGATATACAACACATGTAAGGGGATCAGCAACTATGCTGACAGTAGTAGTAGATGGTAGTAGTAGTAGTAGATGGTGGTAGTAGTAGATGGTGGTGGCAATAGATGGTGGTAGTAGTAGATGGTGGTAGGAGTAGATGGTGGTGGCAATAGATGGTGGTAGTAGTAGATGGTGGTAGTAGTAGATGGTGGTAGTAGTAGATGGTGATAGAAGTAGATGGCGGTAGTAGTAGATGGTGGTAGTAGTAGATTTGGGGGTAGTAGTAGATGGTGGTAGTAGCACTGGTGGTGTAGTAGATGGTGATAGTAGTATATGGTTGTAGTAGTAAGATGGTGGTAGAAGTAGATGGTGGTAGTAGTAGATGGTGGTAGTAGTAGATGGGGGGTAGTAGAGATGGTGGTAAATAGTAGATGGTGGTAGTAGTAGATGGTGGTAGCAGTAGATGGTGGTGTAGTTGATGGTGGTAGTAGTAGTGGTGGTAGTAGTAGATGGTGGTAGTAGAAGAATTTGGGGGTAGTAGTAGATGGTGGTTAGTGAGATGGTGGTGTAGGAGATGGTGGTAGTAGTAGATGGTGGTAGTAGTAGATGGTGGTGGGAGTAGTAGATGGTGGTAGTAGTAGATGGTGGTAGTAGTAGATGGTGGTTGTAGTAGATGGTGGTGTAGTTGATGGTGGTAGTAGTAGATGATGGTAGTAGTAGATGGTGGTAGTAGTAGATGGTAGTAGTAGTAGATGGTGGTAGTAGTAGATGGTGGTAGTAGGGAGATGGAGGTAGTAGTAGCTGGTGATAGTAGTAGTGGTGGTAGTAGTAGATGGTGGGTAGTAGTAGATGGTGATAGTAGTAGACGGTGGTTTGTAGTAGATGGTGGTAGTAGTAGATGGTGATAGAAGTAGATGGCGGTAGTAGTAGATGGTGGTAGTAGTAGATGGTGGTAGTAGTAGATGGTGATAGAAGTAGATGGCGGTAGTAGTAGATGGTTGTAGTAGTAGATGGTGGAAGTAGTTAGATGGGGGTATAGTAATGGTGGTAGAAGTAGATGGTGGGTAAGTAAGTAGATGGTGGTAGTAGTAGATGGTGGTGTAGTAGATGTGTAGTAGTAGATGGTGGTAGTAGTAGAGGTGGTAGCAGTAGATGGTGGTAGTAGGTTTATGGTGGTAGTAGTAGATGGTGGTTTGTAGTAGATGGTGGTAGTAGAAGTGGTGGGAGTAGTAGATGGTGGTAGTAGTAGATGGTGGTAGTAGTAGATGGTGGTAGTAGTAGATGGTGGTAGTAGTAGATGGTGGTAGTAGTAGATGGTGGTAGTAGTAGATGGTGGTAGTAGTGATGGTGGTAGTTTGTAGATGGTGGTAGTAGTTGTGGTGGTAGTAGTAGATGATGGTAGTAGTTTGATGGTGGTAGTAGTAGATGGTAGTAGTAGTAGATGGTGGTAGTAGTAGATGGTGGTAGTAGTAGATGGAGGTAGTAGTAGTGGTGATGTAGTAGATGGTGGTTTGTAGTAGATGGTGGTAGTAGTAGATGGTGATAGTAGTAGACGGTGGTAAATAGTAGATGGTGGTAGTAGTAGATGGTGGTAGTAGTAGATGGTGGTAGTAGTAGATGGTGGTAGTAGTAGATGGTGGTAGTAGTAGATGGGGTAGTAGTAGATGGTTTGGGAGTAGTTGATGGTGGTAGCAGTAGATGGTGGTTTGTAGTTGATGGTGGTAGTAGTGATGTGGTAGTAGTAGATGGTGATAGTAGTAGAAAGGTGGTAGTAGTAGATGGTGGTAGTAGTAGATGGTGGTAGTGTAGATGGTGGTAGTAGTAGATGGTGGTAGTAGTAGATGGTGATGTAGTAGACGGTGGTAGTAGTAGATGGTGGTAGTAGTAGATGGTGGTAGTAGTAGATGGTGGTAGTGTAGATGGTTGGTAGTAGTAGATGGTGGTAGTAGTGAATGGTGGTAGTAGTAGATGGTGGTAGCAGTAGATGGTGGTAGTAGTTGATGGTGGTAGTAGTAGTGGTGGTAGTAGTAGTTTGGGGGTAGTAGTAGATGGTGGTAGTAGTAGTGGTGGTAGTAGTAGATGGTGGTAGTAGTAGATGGTGGTAGCAGTAGATGGTGGTAGTAGTTGATGGTGGTAGTAGTAGATGGTGGGTAGTAGTAGATGGTGGTTTGTAGAAGATGGTGGTATTAGTAGATGGTGGTAGTAGTAGATGGTGGGTAGTAGTAGATGGTGGTAGTAGTAATGGTGGTTAGTAGTAGATGGTGGTAGTAGTAGATGGTGGTAGGAGTTGATGGTGGTAGTAGTAGATGATGGTAGTAGTAGATGGTGGTAGTGTAGATGGTAGTAGTAGTAGATGTTGGTTAGTAGTAGATGGTGGTAGTAGTAGATGGAGGTAGTAGTTTGATGGTGATAGTAGTAGATGGTGGTAGTAGTAGATGGTGGTAGTAGTAGATGGGTGATAGTAGTAGACGGTGGGGAGTAGTAGATGGTGGTAGTAGTAGATGGTGGTAGTAGTAGATGGTGGTAGTAGTAGATGGTGATAGTAGTAGACGGTGGTAGTAAATTAATGGTGGTAAATAGTAGATGGTGGTAGTAGTAGATGGTGGTAGTAGTAGATGGTGTAGTGTAGATGGGTGGTAGTGTAGATGGTGGTAGTAGTAGATGGTGGTGTAGTAGATGGTAGTAGTAGTTTGATGGGGGGTAGTAGTAGATGGTGGTAGTAGTAGAGGGTGGTAGTAGTAGATGGTTTGGGAGTAGGGTTTATGGTGGTATTACTAGATGGTGATTTGTAGTAGATGGTGGTAGTAGTTGATGGTGGGTAGTAGTAGATGGTGGTAGTAGTAGATGGTGGTAGTAGTACATGGTGGTAGTAGTAGATGGTTGTAGTAGTAGATGGTGGTAGTGTAGATGGTGGTTATAGTAGTGGTGGTAGTAGTTGATGGTGGTAGTACTAGATTTGGGGATGTAGTAGAAAGGTGGTAGTAGTAGATGGTGGTTAGTAGTAGATGGTGGTAGTAGTAGATGGTTGTAGTAGTAGATGGTGGTAGTAGTAGATGGTGGTAGTAGTAGATGGTGGTTTGTAGTTTTATGGTTGGGAAAAGTATATGGTGGTAGTAGTTTGATGGTGGTAGCAGTAGATGGTGGTAGTATAGATGGTTGTAGTAGTAGATGGTGGTAGTGTAGATGGTGTGTTTGTAGATGGGGTGGGAGTAGTAGATGGTTGTAGTAGAAGATGGTGGTAGTAGTAGATGGTGGTAGTAGTTTGATGGTGGTAGTAGTAGATGGTGGTAGTAGTAGTGGTGGTAGTAGAGATGGTGGTATTGTTTAAAGGTGGTAGTAGTAGATGGGGGGTAGTAGTTGATGGTGGTGTAGCAGACGGTGGTAGTAGTAGATGGGTGGTAGTTAGAAAATGGTGGCAGTAGTAGATGGTGGTTAGTAGTAGATGGTGGTAGTTGTAGATGGTGGTAGTAGTAGTAGATAGTGGTAGTAGTAGATGGTGGTAGTAGTAGATGGTGGTAGTAGTAGATGGTGGTAGTAGTAGATGGTTGGCAGTAGTAGATGGTGGTAATAGTAGATGGGGGTAGTTTGTAGATGGTGGTGCAGTAGATGGTGGTAGTATAGATGGTGGTAGTAGTAGATGGTGGTTTGTAGTAGATGGTGGTAGTAGTTGGTGGTGGGAGTAGTAGATGTGGCAGTAGTAGATGGTGGTAGTAGTAGATGGTGTAGTAGTAGATGGTGGTAGTAGTAGTAGGGTAGTGGTAGTAGTAGATGGTGGTAGTAGTAAATGGTGGTTGTAGTAGATGGTGTAGTAGTAGATGGTGGTAGTTAGTGGTGTGGTAGTAGTAGATGGTGGTAGTAGTAGATGGTGGTAGTAGTTGATGGTGGGTAGTAGTAGTTGGTGGTAGTAGTAGATGGTTGTAGTAGTAGATGGTGGTAGTAGTAGATGGTGGTAGTAGTAGATGGTGGTAGTAGTAGATGGTGGTAGTAGTAGATGGTGGTAGTAGTAGATGGTGGTAGTAGTTAATGGTGGTAGTAGTAGATGGTGGTAGTAGTTGATGGTGGTAGTAGCCGATGGTGGTAGTAGTAGATGGTGGTAGTAGTAGATGGTGGCAGTAGTAGATGGTGGTAGTAGTAGATGGTGGTAGTAGTAGATGGTGGTAGTAGTTGATGGTGGTAGTAGTAGATGGTGGTAGTAGTAGATGGTTGTAGTAGTAGATGGTGGTAGTAGTAGATGGGGTGTAGTAGTAGATGGTGGTAGTAGTAGATGGTGGTAGTAGTTGATGGTGGTAGTAGTAGATGGTGGTAGTAGTAGATGGTGGTACTAGTAGATGGTGGTAGTAGTAGATGGTGGTAGTAGTAGGTGGTGTAGGTAGTAGTAGTGGTGGTAGTAGTAGATGGTGGTAGTAGTAGATGGTGGTAGTAGTAGATGGTGGTAGTAGTAGATGGTGGTAGTAGTAGGTGGTGGTAGTAGTAGATGGTGGTAGTAGTAGATGATGGTAGTAGTAGGTGGTGGTAGTAGTAGATGGTGGTAGTAGTAGATGGTGGTAGTAGTAGATGGTGGTAGTAGTAGATGGTTTTTAGTAGTAGATGGTGGTAGTAGTAGATGGTGGTAGTAGTAGATGGTGGTAGTAGTAGATGGTGGTAGTAGTAGATGGTGGTAGTAGTAGGTGGTGGTAGTAGTAGATGGTGGTAGTAGCAGATGGTGGTAGTATTAGATGGTGGTAGTAGTAGATGGTGGTAGTAGTAGATGGTGGTAGTAGTAGATGGTGGTAGTAGTAGATGGTGGTAGTAGTAGTAGATGGTGGTAGTAGTAGATGGTGGTAGTAGTAGATGGTGGTAGTAGTAGATGGTGGTAGTAGTAGATGGTGGTAGTAGTAGATGGTGGTGTAAGTAGATGGTGGTAGTAGTAGTTGGTGGTAGTAGTAGATGGTGGTAGTAGTAGATGGTGGTAGTAGTAGATGGTGGTTGTAGTAGTTGGTGGTTGTAGTAGATGGTGGTAGTATAGGTGGTGGTAGAAGTAGATGGTGGTAGTAGTAGATGGTGGTAGTAGTAGATGGTGGTTAGTAGTAGACGGTGGTAGTAGTAGATGGTGGTAGTAGGCAGATGGTGGTAGTAGTAGATGGTGGTGGTAGTAGTAGATGGTGGTATGTAGTTAGATGGTGGTAGTAGTAGATGGTGGTAGTAGTAGATGGTGGTAGTAGTAGATGGTGGTAGTAGTAGATGGTGGTAGTAGTAGTGGTGGTAGTAGTAGATGGTATGGTAGTAGTAGATGGTGGGTAGTAGTAGGTGGTGGTAGTAGTAGATGGTGGTAGTAGTTTAGATGGTGGTAGTAGTAGATGGTGGTAGAAGTAGATGGTGGGTAGTAGTAGATAGGTGGTAGTAGTAGATGGTGGTAGTAGTAGATGGTGGTAGTAGTAGATGGTGGTAGTAGTAGATGGTGGTAGTAGTAGATGGTGGTAGTAGTAGATGGTGGTAGTAGTAGATGGTGGTAGTAGTAGATGGTGGTAGTAGTAGATGGTGGTAGTAGTAGATGGTGGTAGTTAGTAGATGGTGGTAGAAGTAGATGGTGGTAGTAGTAGATGGTGGTAGTAGTAGATGGTGGTAGTAGTAGATGGTGGTAGTAGTAGATGGTGGTAGTAGTAGGTGGTGGTAGTAGTAGATGGTGGTAGTAGTAGATGGTGGTAGTAGTAGATGGTGGTAGAAGTAGATGGTGGTAGTAGTAGATGGTGGTAGTAGTAGATGGTGGTAGTAGTAGATGGTGGTAGTAGTAGATGGTGGTAGTAGTAGATGGTGGTAGTAGTAGATGGTGGTAGTAGTAGATGGTGGTAGTAGTAGATGGTGGTAGTAGTAGATGGTGGTAGTAGTAGATGGTGGTAGTAGTAGATGGTGGTAGTAGTAGATGGTGGTAGTAGTAGATGGTGGTAGTAGTAGATGGTGGTAGTAGCAGATGGTGGTAGTAGTAGATGATGGTAGTAGTTGATGGTGGTAGTAGTAGATGGTGGTAGTAGTAGATGGTGGTAGTAGTAGATGGTGGTAGTAGTAGATGGTGATAGTAGTAGATGGTGGTAGTAGTAGATGGTGGTTATAGTAGATGGTGGTAGTAGTAGACGGTGGTAGTAGTAGATGGTGGTAGTAGTAGATGGTGGTAGTAGTAGTTGGTGGTTGTAGTAGTAGATGGTGGTAGTAGTAGATGGTGGTAGAATAGTTTGTATTTAATGGAAAAACAATTAGGTTTGATCCGAGGTAAGAGCCAGCTCCAGCACCCTGGATCAAGATTCCTCCCGTGAAAGCTCATCACGGTAATTAGGTGCTAATATAACAGGTTATAGCAGTAATTAGGTGCGATAATCGTCAGGTCCTCCAGCACCTACTGACAGCACAGAGGGTCATGTGATAATTAGCTACGGTAAGTAGGTGTTAAGTTTCTTAATTAGGTGAAATTCGCATTAATTTAAGCCCCTAATTACCTCTGGTTTGAAGAAAATTAGGTTGTTTGAGGTGCATAGTTAGTTAACGGTTGTACCTTAAGAGACATAATAGAAGGTCCCGGGTTCAATTCTGGGGCTAGGTAGGTGGGTAAATCTCCTAAGATCTACAGTAAGTAGGTACCTGGGTGTTAGTCACCTTACACCTGCTGTCACTGCTTACCTAGCAGTAAGTAGATAACTGGGAGTTAGTTACCTTACACCTGCTATCACTGTTCACCTAGCAGCAATTAGGTACCTGGGTGTTAGTCATCTTAGACCTGCTGTTACTGTTCACCTAGCAGTAATTAGGTACCTGGGTGTTAGTCACCTTGCACCTGCTATCACTGTTCACCTAGTAGTAAGGAGGTACCTGGGTGATAGCGGACTGGTGTGGGCGGCATCCTGGGGACATCACTGGACCAGAATAAAAGCATGCCACACTGCTTGGCTTTCCTGGGTTATCCCAGGATAACCCAGGATAACCTGACAAGAGACTGGGTTATCAGTCCCTTAGCCTGGAGTCGATATCATCAGTCTATCAATCTTGATAGATACATCAACGTGGGTTTTGCCCACTTGTGACACCGCCTCCAGCTGCTGCACCTCACCTGCCCCTTCTCAACAACTGTGGACTGCAGAAATCATCTCCAAGATAAGGGACTGATCCCCCAGTCTTCTGATCTTCACAGGTCTTCTTTGTATTAGACTGATGAACGCACTATTGGAAGAAAAGTTCCCTGAAAGGAACTCTAGGAACTATCGTAAGGGACATTCACCTCCTAATAGCTACCGTAACTGTACCGGCTGACTGACGACTGCCTGGGGAATCGGTCATCGACCCTGAGACTACGACAAGTGCTTCTACGTTTTCCACATCCTGTACTAAATCACACACACACACACACACACACACACACACACAACACACACACACACACACACACACACACACACACACACACACACACAGGGCCAGGAGCTCGGACTCGACCCCCGCAACCTCAACTAGGTGAGTACACACACACATACAGAGTGAACCATACCTTGACGAAGCTCCACACAGAGCGAAAAGTCGCCCCAACAACAGCCTTCACCGCAACTTTCGATCTCCGACCGCGAAACAGCGCACCCGGGCCGGAAGTCCCCCGCTACCGCCACTTTCCGTCCGTTGAACCCTAAGGTCCACACACCCGGAACTCGACTACGGTTCGTACGGTCGGAAAAATGACTCACAGGTGAGCTGACGATACGTGCGAAGCTTGGCGAAACTCTACACTGGGTGAAACGTCAGTCAGACTTCATCAGTCGGGATTATTTTCAGAAAACAGTATGGGACTGATCACCTTATATCAAGACTGATCGTCCAACCAGTTTTTATCAAGACTGAGGGACTGATTACCTTCTATCAAGACTGAGGGGGGCTGACCACTTTCTATCAAGACTGAGGAACTGATTACCTTCTATCAAGACTGAGGGGCTGACCACTTTCTGTCAAGACTGAGGGACTGATTACCTTCTATCAAGACTGAGGGATTGATTACCTTCTATCAAGACTGAGGGGCTGACCACTTTCTATCAAGACTGAGGGACTGATTACCTTCTATCAAGACTGAGGGGCTGACCACTTTCTATCAAGACTGAGGGACTGATTACCTTCTATCAAGACTGAGGGGCTGACCACTTTCTATCAAGACTGAGGGGCTGACCACTTTCTATCAAGACTGAGGGATTGATTACCTTCTATCAAGACTGAGGGACTGATTACCTTCTATCAAGACTGAGGGACTGATTACCTTCTATCAAGACTGAGGGGCTGACCACTTTCTATCAAGACTGAGGGACTGATTACCTTCTATCAAGACTGAGGGATTGATTACCTTCTATCAAGACTGAGGGGCTGACCACTTTCTATCAAGACTGAGGGATTGATTACCTTCTATCAAGACTGAGGGGGCTGACCACTTTCTATCAAGACTGAGGGACTGATTACCTTCTATCAAGACTGAGGGGCTGACCACTTTCTATCAAGACTGAGGGATTGATTACCTTCTATCAAGACTGAGGGACTGATTACCTTCTATCAAGAGTGAGGGACTGATTACCTTCTATCAAGACTGAGGGGCTGACCACTTTCTATCAAGACTGAGGGACTGATTACCTTCTATCAAGACTGAGAGGGCTGACCACTTTCTATCAAGACTGAGGGATTGATTACCTTCTATCAAGACTGAGGGACTGATTACCTTCTATCAAGACTGAGGGGCTGACCACTTTCTATCAAGACTGAGGG
>NC_069489.1:14125804-14133304 GCF_026875155.1 Cherax quadricarinatus | reverse complement strand
TGTTAGTGGCATTACTGGTGCAAGTGTTCCCATGGGAGGTGTGTTATTGGCACTACTGGTGCAAGTGTTCCCCAGGGAGATGTGTTAGTGGCACTACTGGTGCAAGTGTTCCCCAGGGAGGTGTGTTAGTGGCACTACTGATGCAAGTGTTCCCCAGGAGGTGTGTTAGTGGCACTACTGGTGCAAGTGTTCCCAGGGAGATGTGTTAGTGGCACTACTGGTGCAAGTGCTCCCCAGGGAGGTGTGTTAGTGGCACTACTGGTGCGAGTGTTCCCCAGGGAGATGTGTTAGTGGCACTACTGGTGCAAGTGTTCCCCAGGGAGGTGTGTTAGTGGCACTACTGATGCAAGTGTTCCCCAGGGAGGTGTGTTAGTGGCACTACTGGTGCAAGTGTTCCCCAGGGAGATGTGTTAGTGGCACTACTGGTGCAAGTGCTCCCCAGGGAGGTGTGTTAGTGGCACTACTGGTGCGAGTGTTCCCCAGGGAGGTGTGTTAGTGGCACTACTGGTGCAAGTGTTCCCCAGGGAGATGTGTTAGTGGCACTACTGGTGCAAGTGTTCCCCAGGGAGGTGTGTTAGTGGCACTACTGGTGCAAGTGTTCCCCAGGGAGGTGTGTTAGTGGCACTACTGGTGCAAGTGTTCCCCAGGGAGGTGTGTTAGTGGCACTACTGGTGCAAGTGTTCCCCAGGGAGGTGTGTTAGTGGCACTACTGGTGCAAGTGTTCCCCAGGGAGGTGTGTTATTGGCACTACTGGTGCAAGTGTTCCCCAGGGAGGTGTGTTTGTTAGTGGCACTACTGGTGCAAGTGTTCCTCAGGGAGGTGTGTTAGTGGCACTAATGGTGCAAGTGTTCCCCTGGGAGGTGTGTTATTGGCACTACTGGTGCAGGTGTTCCCCAGGGAGGTGTGTTAGTGGCACTACTGGTGCAAGTATTCCCCAGGGAGGTGTGTTAGTGGCACTACTGGTGCAAGTGTTCCCCAGGGATGTGTGTTAGTGGCACTGCTGGTGCAAGTGTTCCCCAGGGAGGTGTGTTAGTGGCACTACTGGTGCAAGTGTTCCCCAGGGAGGTATGTTAGTGGCACTACTGGTGCAAGTGTTCCACAAGGAAATGTGTTAGTGGCACTACTGGTGCAAGTGTTCCACAGGGAAGTGTGTTAGTGGCAGTACTGGTGCAAGTGTTTCACAGGGAAGTGTGTTAGTGGCACTACTGGTGCAAGTGTTCCCAGGGAAGTGTGTTAGTGGCACTACTGGTGCAAGTGTTCCCAGGGAAGTGTGTTAGTGGCACTACTGGTGCAAGTGTTCCCCAGGGAGGTGTGTTAGTGGCACTACTGGTGCAAGTGTTCCCCTGGGAGGTGTGTTAGTGGCACTACTGGTGCAAGTGTTCCCCAGGGAGGTGTGTTAGTGGCACTACTGGTGCAAGTGTTCCCCAGGGAAGTGTGTTAGTGGCACTACTGGTGCAAGTGTTCCCCTGGGAGGTGTGTTAGTGGCACTACTGGTGCAAGTGTTCCCCAGGGAAGTGTGTTAGTGGCACTACTGGTGCAAGTGTTCCCCAGGGAAGTGTGTTAGTGGCACTACTGGTGCAAGTGTTTCACAGGGAAGTGTGTTAGTGGCACTACTGGTGCAAGTGTTCCACAGGGAAGTGTGCTAGTGGCGCTACTGGTGCAAGTGTTCCACAGGGAAGTGTGTTAGTGGCACTACTGGTTCAAGTGTTCCCCAGGGAAGTGTGTTAGTGGCACTACTGGTGCAAGTGTTCTATAGGGAAATGTGTTAGTGGCACTACTGGTGCAAGTGTTCCCCAGGGAAGTGTCTTAGTGGCACTATTGGTGCAAGTGTTCCACAGGGAAGTGTGTTAGTGGCACTACTGGTGCAAGTGTTCCCCAGGGAAGTGTGTTAGTGGCACTACTGGTGCAAGTGTTCCCCAGGGAAGTGTGTTAGTGGCACTACTGGTGCAAGTGTTCCACAGGGAAGTGTGTTAGTGGCACTACTGGTTCAAGTGTTCCACAGGGAAGTGTGTTAGTGGCACTACTGGTTCAAGTGTTCCTCAGAGAAGTGTTCCTGGGAAATTGTTATGGAATGTCTACTTCAACGACCTTCTTCATCTCATCCCAGAATCACATACATATGCAGACGACTGTACACTGACATTCACTTATCCAAGAGAGGAAATGCCAGCTGCTCTAAGCTACATCAATCACCAGCTGAGAGCTATATCAGCCTGGGGTAAATGATAGGTAACATTTGGTTCTGAGAAAATACAAATTATTACAGTCTCTAGGCACCATGATGGTAATGCTAGAGCAGTGGTGAGAATGATGGTCTAGGCACCATGATGGTAGTACTGCAGCAGTGGTACCTTTGGACGAAATTGATATCCTTGGAGTGAAATTTGACTCCATATTGGCCATGAAGAACTACGTTGTGAATCTTGCAAAGGCAGCCAGGAAGCTTAACAACACTGACGTATCTCGCATCTGCTTGACAGTAGAGGATACAAGATTCTGTATGAGGCACAAGTACACTCACACATTAAGTATGCTCCACTACCTTGGATTACCTGCCCACCGTCTCAATCTGCGACTTGTTGACAAAGTAGAGAACACGACGACTCATCTCTGGCCTGGACCCAGCCTGGATGGATCTGTCATTTCAGCAGAGTCTTCAACACAGGAGGAATGTGGGCGGCCTTACTGTTATGTACAAGACCAATATTGTCAAAGTACCACACTTGTCTCCACTCCGAGACAGCGAGAAGACAGCTTTCTACACCACAAGACGGGCAGTAAGAAGACAGCTACTACACCACAAGATGGGCAGTAAGAAGACAGCTACTACACCACAAGACGGGCAGTAAGAAGACAGCTACTACACCACAAGACGCGCAGTGAGAAGGCAGCTACTACACCACAAGACAAGCAGTGAGAAGGCAGCTACTACACCACAAGACGCGCAGTGAGACAGCAGCTACTACAGCGAGAAGACAGCTACTACACCACAAGACGGGCAGTGAGAAGACAGCTACTACACCACAAGACGGGCAGTGAGAAGACAGCTACTACACCACAAGACGGACAGTAAGAAGACAGCTACTACACCACAAGACGGGCAGTGAGAAGACAGCTACTACACCACAAGACGGGCAGTAAGAAGGCAGCTACTACACCACAAGACGGACAGTAAGAAGACAGCTACTACACCACAAGACGGGCAGTGAGAAGACAGCTACTACACCACAAGACGGACAGTGAGAAGACAGCTACTACACCACAAGACGGACAGTAAGAAGACTACTACTACACCACAAGACGGGCAGTGAGAAGGCAGCTACTACACCACAAGACGGGCAGTGAGAAGGCAGCTACTACACCACAAGACGGGCAGTGAGAAGACAACTACTACACAACAAGACGGGCAGTGAGAAGACAGCTACTACAACCACAAGACTGACAGTAAGAAGACAGCTACTACAACCACAAGACTGACAGTAAGAAGACAACTACTACACCACAAGACGGACAATAAGAAGACAGCTACTACACCACAAGACGGATAGTAAGAAGACAGATACTACACCACAAGACGGACAATAAGAAGACAACTACTACACCACAAGACGGACAGTAAGAAGACAGCTACTACACCACAAGACGGACAATAAGAAGACAGCTACTACACCACAAGAGGACAATAAGAAGACAGCTACTACACCACAAGACGGACAATAAGAAGACAGCTGCTACACCACAAGACGGACAATAAGAAGACAGCTACTACACCACAAGACGGACAATAAGAAGACAGCTACTACACCACAAGACGGACAATAAGAAGACAGCTACTACACCACAAGACGGACAATAAGAAGACAGCTACTACACCACAAGACGGACAATAAGAAGACAGCTACTACACCACAAGACGGACAATAAGAAGACAGCTACTACACCACAAGACGGGCAGTGAGAAGACAGTTACCACACTCTGACTGTAACCTCCAGAATATCACATCAACTGAGATCATTTATCGCCAGGATGACTCGAGTCTGGAACACGTTCCAACAATATAATGATGTCAACGAGATAAAGTCAGTTGACCCCAGATGGCTCCATCTTCACCATCTGGTCCACAGTTGGCTCCATCTTCACCCTCTGGAACACAGATGGCTCCAGCTTCACCCTCTGGATCCCAGATGACACTGACTTCACCCTCTGGAACACAGATGGCTCCAGCTTCACCCTCTGGATCCCAGATGGCACTGACTTCACCCTCTGGAACACAGATGGCTCCAGCTTCACCCTCTGGATCCCAGATGGCACTGACTTCACCCTCTGGAACACAGATGGCTCCAGCTTCACCCTCTGGATCCCAGATGGCACTGACTTCACCCTCTGGAACACAGATGGCTCCAGCTTCACCCTCTGGATCCCAGATGGCACTGACTTCACCCTCTGGAACACAGATGGCTCCAGCTTCACCCTCTGGATCCCAGATGGCACTGACTTCACCCTCTGGAACACAAATGGCTCCAGCTTCACCCTCTGGATCCCAGATGGCACTGACTTCACCCTCTGGAACACAGAAGGCTCCAGCTTCACCCTCTGGATCCCAGCTGCCTCCAACTTCACCCTCTGGCCCACGGCTGGCTCCAATTTCATCCTGAGAGAGAGAGAGAGAGAGAGAGAGAGAGAGAGAGAGAGAGAGAGAGAGAGAGAGAGAGAGGAGAGAGAGAGAGAGAGAGAGAGAGAGAGAGAGAGAGAGAGAGAGAGAGAGAGAGAGAGAGAGAGAGAGAGAGAGAGAGAGAGAGAGAGAGAGAGAGAGAGAGAGAGAGAGAGAGAGAGAGAGAGAGAGAGAGAGAGAGAGAGAGAGAGAGAGAGATACCTTCAAGAAAGATATCTAAGTGTATTAGTGGCACTACTGGTGCAAGTGTTCCCCAGGGAGGTGTGTTAGTGGCACTACTGGTGCAAGTGTTTCACAGGGAGGTGTGTTAGTGGCACTACTGGTGCAAGTGTTCCCCAGCGAGGTGTGTTAGTGGCACTACTGGTGCAAGTGTTCCACAGGGAAGTGTGTTAGTGGCACTACTGGTGCAAGTGTTCCACAGGGAAGTGTGTTAGTGGCACTACTGGTTCAAGTGTTCCACAGGGAAGTGTGTTAGTGGCACTACTGGTTCAAGTGTTCCTCAGAGAAGTGTTCCTGGGCCATTGTTATGGAATGTCTACTTCAACGACCTTCTTCATCTCATCCCAGAATCACATACATATGCAGACGACTGTACACTGACATTCACTTATCCAAGAGAAGAAATGCCAGCTGCTCTAAGTTACATCAATCACCAGCTGAGAGCTATATCAGCCTGGGGTAAATGATAGGTAACATTTGGTTCTGAGAAAATACAAATTATTACAGTCTCTAGGCACCATGATGGTAATGCTAGAGCAGTGGTGAGAATGATGGTCTAGGCACCATGATGGTAGTACTGCAGCAGTGGTACCTTTGGACGAAATTGATATCCTTGGAGTGAAATTTGACTCCATATTGGCCATGAAGAACTACGTTGTGAATCTTGCAAAGGCAGCCAGGAAGCTTAACAACACTGACGTATCTCGCATCTGCTTGACAGTAGAGGATACAAGATTCTGTATGAGGCACAAGTACACTCACACATTAAGTATGCTCCACTACCTTGGATTACCTGCCCACCGTCTCATCTGCGACTTGTTGACAAAGTAGAGAACACGACGACTCATCTCTGGCCTGGACCCAGCCTGGATGGATCTGTCATTTCAGCAGAGTCTTCAACACAGGAGGAATGTGGGCGGCCTTACTGTTATGTACAAGACCAATATTGTCAAAGTACCACACTTGTCTCCACTCCGAGGACAGCGAGAAGACAGCTACTACACCACAAGACAAGCAGTGAGAAGGCAGCTACTACACCACAAGACGCGCAGTGAGACAGCAGCTACTACAGCGAGAAGACAGCTACTACACCACAAGACGGGCAGTGAGAAGACAGCTACTACACCACAAGACGGGCAGTGAGAAGACAGCTACTACACCACAAGACGGACAGTAAGAAGACAGCTACTACACCACAAGACGGGCAGTGAGAAGACAGCTACTACACCACAAGACGGGCAGTAAGAAGGCAGCTACTACACCACAAGACGGACAGTAAGAAGACAGCTACTACACCACAAGACGGGCAGTGAGAAGACAGCTACTACACCACAAGACGGACAGTGAGAAGACAGCTACTACACCACAAGACGGACAGTAAGAAGACTACTACTACACCACAAGACGGGCAGTGAGAAGGCAGCTACTACACCACAAGACGGGCAGTGAGAAGGCAGCTACTACACCACAAGACGGGCAGTGAGAAGACAACTACTACACAACAAGACGGGCAGTGAGAAGACAGCTACTACACCACAAGACTGACAGTAAGAAGACAGCTACTACACCACAAGACTGACAGTAAGAAGACAACTACTACACCACAAGACGGACAATAAGAAGACAGCTACTACACCACAAGACGGATAGTAAGAAGACAGATACTACACCACAAGACGGACAATAAGAAGACAACTACTACACCACAAGACGGACAGTAAGAAGACAGCTACTACACCACAAGACGGACAATAAGAAGACAGCTACTACACCACAAGACGGACAATAAGAAGACAGCTACTACACCACAAGACGGACAATAAGAAGACAGCTGCTACACCACAAGACGGACAATAAGAAGACAGCTACTACAAACACAAGACGGACAATAAGAAGACAGCTACTACACCACAAGACGGACAATAAGAAGACAGCTACTACACACACAAGACGGACAATAAGAAGACAGCTACTACACCACAAGACGGACAATAAGAAGACAGCTACTACACCACAAGACGGACAATAAGAAGACAGCTACTACACCACAAGACGGGCAGTGAGAAGACAGTTACCACACTCTGACTGTAACCTCCAGAATATCACATCAACTGAGATCATTTATCGCCAGGATGACTCGAGTCTGGAACACGTTCCAACAATATAATGATGTCAACGAGATAAAGTCAGTTGACCCAGATGGCTCCATCTTCACCATCTGGTCCACAGTTGGCTCCATCTTCACCCTCTGGAACACAGATGGCTCCAGCTTCACCCTCTGGATCCCAGATGACACTGACTTCACCCTCTGGAACACAGATGGCTCCAGCTTCACCCTCTGGATCCCAGATGGCACTGACTTCACCCTCTGGAACACAGATGGCTCCAGCTTCACCCTCTGGATCCCAGATGGCACTGACTTCACCCTCTGGAACACAGATGGCTCCAGCTTCACCCTCTGGATCCCAGATGGCACTGACTTCACCCTCTGGAACACAGATGGCTCCAGCTTCACCCTCTGGATCCCAGATGGCACTGACTTCACCCTCTGGAACACAGATGGCTCCAGCTTCACCCTCTGGGTCCCAGATGGCACTGACTTCACCCT
>NC_069489.1:14073984-14125304 GCF_026875155.1 Cherax quadricarinatus | reverse complement strand
TGGGGGGGTGACGAGTACGGGCCACTCACACACACACACATCACACACACACTCACACACACCACACAACACACACACACACACACACACACAACACACACACACCACACACACACACACACATACAGCACACACCACACACACACACCACACAACACACACACACACACACACACACACACACACACACACACACACACACACACACACACACACTCACCACACACACACACACACACACACACACACACACACACACACACACACACACACAAGCTGCTACTGCATCTACCATCTATTGTACATCTATCGCACATCTATTAAGAAGTTCTCCATCTATCGCAGCTAAAGTTACCTTAAGTTACGTTTAATTAAGTTACCTTGTGATTCCATTAGCCAAACATACATAAAATAACTTAAACCGGGATTTAAGACTGGTAAACCGGGTTTACCAGTCCCTTAGTATCCCCAGTTGGTTAATGGGGTTTCAAGTCTATCTACTACATAAGCGTCATTCAGTCAAGAATACTGTAATATCTAAAATGTTGATTAAAGTCGTACTAACGACTCTCAGGTCCTGATGCAGTGGTCGTACTAACGACCCTCAGGTCCTGACGTACTCGTCGTACTAACAACCCTCAGGTCCTGACGCAGTGGTCGTACTAACGACCCTCAGGTCCTGACGGTACTGCGGTCGTACTCCCGTAACGACCCTGAAGTCCTGGGGGTCATACTTACCTCAGTCGTTAAAAACCACTCACTTATCAGGGCCATATAACCTCTTCCCTTAAAGGGCCATAATATGGCCCATGTACAGCCTTTTAAACCCCTATTCTACCTGAGATAGGGGCCATAAAGAGTGAGAGAGAGAGAGGAAGAGAGAGAGAGAGAGAGAGAGAGAGAGAGGAGAGAGAGAGAGAGAGGAGAGAGAGAGAGGGAGAAGAGAGAGAGAGAGAGAGAGAGAGAGAGAGAGAGAGAGAGAGAGAGAGAGAGAGAGAGAGAAAGAGTGAGAGAGCCAGGATAATCAACTTTGTTAGTGTATTACTTATTTCGTTATCTTGACTCTAACTCATGGTCCAGTGGTTAGCGCACTCGCCTCTCGAGCTTAAAGGACTCCCTGGCCATGGTTTCAAATCCTCATCCGTTCCTTGGTTTGGATGTATAAGCAACACACACACATGGAGCAGGGGGAGAGTGGACCTAGTAGCTACCAGTGAAGAGATGGGGCCAGGAGCTATAACTCGACCTCTGCAACCATAATCAGAGGAGTACAGTTAGATGAGTACACACACACACACACACACACACACACACACACACAGACACACACAATTGCTTTGTGTGCGTGTGTGTGTGTGTGTGTGTAGAAGGGACTGACTAACCCATTTTTTGTATAGGGGCATTAAGTCCTTGAATTTGTACTGCTAAACCCACTGATGGGCGAAACGTCTACAATAAAGACACCCAGATGTTGCACTTGTGTCTAATTCTTCACCTTTTAGACCAATTGCAGACAATTCAAGTGTAACAGCTCCTGGCGACAGAGGTGACGTGGTCATCCAGAATCATACCAGGAGCTGTGACCCGACCCCTGCAACCACAACTAGGTGAGGACATTACAACGACAAAATGCAGGTCAACGACATCTCAACATTAATAATGAGTTTGGATTAGAGAGAGACGGGGCCTAGTATGGGCCAGTAGGCCTGCTGTATGCTCCTCGCATCTTATTTTCTGCAGAAGTATGCGGAGAACTCCCTGTCCAGGATTTTTGAAAGAACAGTGAAGAATACTAAGAAAATCCTTTTGGGTGTAGTGGATAAGTTTATTGTGTACCTCATATCCATCCTGTGGTGGTAGGGCTAGTTTTGTTGGGACCTCATATCCATCCTGTGGATGGTATGGCTAGTTTATTGTGTACCTCAAAATCCATCCTGTGGATGGTAGTGGCTAGTTTATTGTGTACCTCATATCCATCCTGTGGATGGTAGTGGGGTAGTTTTATTGTGTACCTCATATCCATCCTGTGGATGGTAGGCTAGTTAATTGTGTACCTCATAAACCTCCTGTGGATGGTAGTGGCTATTTATTGTGTACCTCATATCCATCCTGTGGATAGTAGTGGCTAGTTTATTGTGTACCTCATATCCATCCTGTGGATAGTAGTGGCTAGTTTATTGTGCACCTCATATCCATCCTGTAGATGGTAGTGGCTAGTTTATTGTGTACCTCATATCCATCCTGTGGATGGTAGGGCTAGTTTATTGTGTACCTCACACCCATCCTGTGGATGGTAGTGGCTAGTTTATTGTGTACCTCACACCCATCCTGTGGATGGTAGTTGCTAGTTTATTGTGTACCTCATATCCATCCTGTAGATGGTAGTGGCTAGTTTATTGTGTACCTCATATCCATCCTGTGGATGGTAGTGGCTAGTTTATTGTGTACGTCATATCCATCCTGTGCATGGTAGTGGCTAGTTTATTGTGTACCTCATATCCATCCTGTGGATGGTAGTGGCTAGTTTATTGTGTACCTCAATCCATCCTGTGGATGGTAGTGGCTAGTTTATTGTGTACCTCATATCCATCCTGTGGATGGTAGTGGCTAGTTTATTGTGTACCTCATATCCATTCTGTGGATGGTAGTGTCTAGTTTATTGTGTACCTCATATCCATCCTGTGGATGGAAAGTGGCTAGTTTATTGTGTACCTCATATCCATCCTGGGGGATGGTATTTGGCTAGTTTATTGTGTACCTCATATCCATCCTGTGGATGGTAGTGGCTAGTTTATTGTGTACTTCATATCCATCCTGTGGATGGTAGTGGCTAGTTTATTGTGTACCTCATATCCATCCTGTAGATGGTAGTGGCTAGTTTATTGTGTACCTCATATCCATCCTGTGGATGGTAGTGGCTATTTTATTGTGTACCTCATATCCATCCTGTGGATGGTAGTGGCTAGTTTATGTGTACCTCATATCCATCCTGTAGATGGTAGTGGCTAGTTATTTGTGCACCGCATATCCATCCTGTGGATGGTAGCACAAAAGCCAAATGAATACACAAGCGGCCTAGAAGACTATCCCCCAAAAGGGTCACAGACAACAGCCTACAACCCTCTGCCTCAATTGATTCTGAAACTACCAAATCTGACAGCATGGTATCAAGATCTTACAACCAAATCTGTTGGTTGCACAACCACACGATTTTACAACCAGGACAACCCAGACACAGTTGCCATAACCGGTTACCAGTTTTCACCGTTACTCGTCTGGGTAATACTTTTAAGGTACCAGTGTTTCTGTACTCTGTGTCAGCAGTTTAGGGAGTCAGTCATCAACAACAGCTACGAAAACAATAGACTTCTTCACTACATTTTTTGCCTGTTGTAGTTATATATCGAATACACAATGTGTCTTGCTGTAGCGAAGCTGTTGTAGATACTTGACCTATTAAATTTAATGGTATACTGGTATACATTGTAATGCGCAAATTCTGCCAGCTTAGGCTGACACTACTGACGTCAACCAGCTCAGGCTGACACTACTGAAGTCTCCCAGCTCAGCGCTGACACTACTGAAGTCTCCTAGCTCAAGCTGATGCTACTGAAGTCTCACAGCTCAGGCTGACACAATGTAACTATCGTATAGAATAGTGTAGCAACACTGCTGGTGTTCCCACAATGTAACTATCGTATAGAATAGTGTAGCAACACTGCTGGTGTTCCCACAATGTAACTATCATATAGAATAGTGTAGCAACACTGCTGGTGTTCCCACAATGTAACTATCGTATAGAATAGTGTAGCAACACTGCTGGTGTTCCCACAATGTAACTATCATATAGAATAGTGTAGCAACACTGCTGGTGTTCCCACAATGTAACTATCATATAGAATAGTGTAGCAACACTGCTGGTGTTCCCACAATGTAACTATCGTATAGAATAGTGTAGCAACACTGCTGGTGTTCCCACAATGTAACTATCATATAGAATAGTGTAGCAACACTGCTGGTGTTCCCACAATGTAACCATCATATAGAATAGTGTAGCAACACTGCTGGTGTTCCCACAATGTAACTATTATATAGAATAGTGTAGCAACACTGCTGGTGTTCCCACAATGTAACTATCATATAGAATAGTGTAGCAACACTGCTGGTGTTCCCACAATGTAACTATCATATAGAATAGTGTAGCAACACTGCTGGTTTCCCACAATGTAACTATCATATAGAATAGTGTAGCAACACATGCTGGTGTTCCCACAATGTAACTATCATATAGAATAGTGTAGCAACACTGCTGGTGTTCCCACAATGTAACTATCATATAGAATAGTGTAGCAACACTGCTGGGTGTTCCCACAATAAACTATCATATAGAATAGTGTATCAACACTGCTGGTGTTCCCACACTGTAACTATTATATAGAATAGTGTAGCAACACTGCTGGTGTTCCACAATTTTAACTATCATATAGAATAGTGTAGCAACACTGCTGGTGTTCCCACAATGTAACTATTATATAGAATATGTAGCAACATGCTGGTGTTGCCACAATGTAACTATCATATAGAATAGTGTAGCAACACTGCTGGGTTGCCACAAGTAACTATCATATAGAATAGTGTAGCAACACTGCGGGGTTTTCCCCACAATGTAACTATCATATAGAATAGTGTAGCAACACATTTGCTGGTGTTCCCAAAAATTAACTTTTATATAGAATAGTGTAGCAACACTGCTGGTGTTCCACAATGTAACTATTCATATGAATAGTGTAGCAACAGCTGGTGGTTCCACATAGGTACATCAATAGATATGTAGCAACATAGTGTTCCACAATTAACTATTATATAGAATAGTGTAGCAAACTGTGGTTCCAAAGGTACCTATTTCATAAGAATAGTGTAGCAAACACTGAGGTCCATGTATATTTATATAGAATAGATAGAAATTGGTTTTCCCCACATGTAACTATCTATAGATTAGTTAAGCAAAATGTGTGTTCCCACAAGATACTATCATATAGAAATGTGTAAACATGCTGGTATTCCCACAATGTAACTTCATTAGAATAGTATAGAACATTGTGGTGTGTTTACAATTAACTTCTATGTAGTGTGAACAGTGGCTTTGGGGCCCCAATGTAATTCATTTTTCAGTTTTATTTAGTATCTTTTGAATTCCATATTTTGTGTTGGACCATAGTGGGTGAAATACAGTTTTTAAAAACAGGGGGTGATATACAAAGGTTATCAAAAATAGGATTTTGCAATATGTGGTTGTCAAGGTGTCCTGTTTAGTGGCGTAGGAAATTAGGGGGAATTAACATTATTGTTATTACTTACCTGTGGTTTTTGTTGTACAGTATGATAGAAATATTTCATAATGGTGACAGAATTATAATTTTGAAAATTTGATAGGAGTAATGTATCGGAAAAGGTTTTTGGGGAAAACAATGTTGTTATATTCACTGCTCATCTGGGTTAAAGAGGTGTTTAAGTTATGGTGTTGTGACCCCATGATAGTGTTACTATTTTAAGATAAGGGTGATAAGTGTTTGGACAGTCAAAGATTTTAGACTCGGGAACTTTACCTATCTTTGAAAAGTAATTCTATATTTGGGGACTTTCTTGCTGATTTGTTGGTATGTGTGGCACGGAACAAAAGAGATCTTTTCAAGGTTGATGCTCAATTTCTCTTTTAGTTTGTGAGGAGAATGATGGTTTAGTGTTATTGTTATTGTGTATTTGGCACATGATTTGTTTCTAATGTGAAATAGGTTTTTTATGGAGTTGTTAGGGGGTAATTTGTTATTCCTCTCCTTGGGTTTAAGGATATTTTCTGATTTTCGGCATTACATATGTAAGTGGGTATATGAGTGGGTTTGGGTGAGAGGAGGAACTTTTATGTATTTGTCAATTTTGGAATTTTTTGGGTTTGAGTAGGTGTGGATTGGCATTCGGTTGGTCGTAATTTCTGTGATGGGACAAGATGAGTAGTGTAGTTAATGGCAGCGCTCTTGTTTCCAACTGTGAATGGTTTGGTTGGAAAGCTTGAGCCTCACCACATATTTTTCTTTTAAATAGGTTGACTTTATCGAGTAGGGTTTGGGGAGGGAGTATTTTGGACTCTGATACACATTGCGTTTGAGTATGTACATTCGTAGGTAGTATGATGGGAGTGACTGGTGAACCCTGTGCGTTAGTCCTACTTTGAGTAGGTTGGGGAAAAGTGACCTTTACATACCATATTGCGTTATAGTATGACTTTAGGTAGTTGAGGGAGTGACCTCTGATACCACAGTGCGTTAGTATGACATTAGGTTGTTGAGGGAGTGACCTCTGATACCACAGTGCGTTAGTATGACTTTAGGTAGTTGAGGGAGTGACCTCTGATACCACAGTGCGTTAGTATGACATTAGGTAGTTGAGGGAGTGACCTCTGATACCACAGTGCGTTAGTATGACATTAGGTTGTTGAGGGAGTGACCTCTGATACCACAGTGCGTTAGTATGACATTTAGGTAGTTGAGGGAGTGACCTCTGATACCACAGTGCGTTAGTATGACATTAGGTAGTTGAGGGGGGTGACCTCTGATACCACAGTGCGTTAGTATGACATTAGGTTGTTGAGGGAGTGACCTCTGATACCACAGTGCGTTAGTATGACATTAGGTTGTTGAGGGAGTGACCTCTGATACCACAGTGCGTTAGTATGACATTAGGTAGTTGAGGGAGTGACCTCTGATACCACAGTGCGTTAGTATGACATTAGGTTGTTGAGGGAGTGACCTCTGATACCACAGTGCGTTAGTATGACATTAGGTAGTTGAGGGAGTGACCTCTGATTACCACAGTGCGTTTAGTATGACATTAGGTAGTTGAGGGAGTGACCTCTGATACCACAGTGCTTAGTATGACATTAGGTAGTTGAGGGAGTGACCTCTGATACCACAGTGCGTTAGTATGACATTAGGTTGTTGAGGGAGTGACCTCTGATACCACAGTGCGTTAGTATGACATTAGGTAGTTGAGGGAGTGACCTCTGATACCACAGTGCGTTAGTTATGACATTAGGTAGTTGAGGGAGTGACCTCTGATACCACAGTGCGTTAGTATGACATTAGGTAGTTGAGGGAGTGCCCCTTTTGATACCACAGTGCGTTAGTATGACATTAGGTAGTTGAGGGAGTGACCTCTGATACCACAGTGCGTTAGTATGACATTAGTAGTTGAGGGAGTGACCTCTGATACCACAGTGCGTTAGTATGACATTAGGTAGTTGAGGGAGTGACCTCTGATACCACAGTGCGTTAGTATGACATTAGGTAGTTGAGGGAGTGACCTCTGATACCACAGTGCGTTAGTATGACATTAGGTAGTTGAGGGAGTGACCTCTGATACCACAGTGCGTTAGTATGACATTAGGTAGTTGAGGGAGTGACCTCTGATACCACAGTGCGTTAGTATGACTTAGGTAGTTGAGGGAGTGCCCTCTGATACCACAGTGCGTTAGTATGACATTAGGTAGTTGAGGGAGTGACCTCTGATACCACAGTGCGTTAGTATGACATTAGGTAGTTGAGGGAGTGACCTCTGATACCACAGTGCGTTAGTATGACATTAGGTAGTTGAGGGAGTGACCTCTGATAAACAGGTCGACTGTATCAAAGCTTCACGTAAATCAATGGAAATGCCCAGCGGGACTCTTATCAAGTGCGGTATATATTAGTTCTAGCTTGTGTATGATGGCGTCATTTCTGCTTTTATTATTCGTGAATCCAAACTGACAAGGGTTTAATATGTTGTGTGAGACGAGGTAGGAATAGATCCGTCTATGAATTAACTTTTCAAAGGTTTTAGAGAGCAGTGGTAAGTTAGATATTGGTCTGTAGTTATTCAAGTTACCTTAGTCACCTCCTTAATGGATCATAGTGACCCTCACTATTTTGAGGATTGTTGGGAAGGTAGATGATTTAATGTATTTGTTAAAGTGTTCCAATAATTGTTGACAATACTTGAGAAGCTTTTGGTACATAAAAGTTGGCAAGTTGTTTATGTGTCCTGTCTTGTTTGTAAGGTTGTTTATGATGAGCGAGACGTCTAGTGGGTTGCTTGGAGCTAGGAATAACGTATTTGGGTAGGTACCTGTGAGGTAGTCTGATGGACGGGTGTTTACACTTGCTATTTTGCTCGCTAGATGTTTACCTATAGTGGAGAAAAATATATTGAGTGTGTTTGCTGTTACAGTAAGTGTGAGTAAGTGCGAGTAGGTGTGAGTAGGTGTGAGTAGGTGTGAGTAGGTGTGAGTAGGTGTGAGTGGGTTTTGAGTAGGTGTGAGTAGGTGTGAGTAGGTTGGAGTAGGTGTGAGTAGGTGTGGTAGGTGTGAGTAGGTGTGTGGTGTGAGTAGGTGTGAGTAGGTGTGAGTAGGTGTGAGTAGGTGTGAGTAGGTGTGAGTAGGTGTGAGTAGGTGTGAGTAGGTGTGGGGTAGGTGTGAGTAGGTGTGAGTAGGTGTGAGTAGGTGTGAGTAGGTGTGAGTAGGTGTGAGTAGGTGTGAGTAGGTGGAGTAGGTGTGAGTAGGTGTGAGTAGGTGTGAGTAGGTGTGGGGGTGGTGTGAGTAGTGTGAGTAGGTGTGAGTAGGTGTGATAGTGTGAGTAGGTGTGAGTAGGTGTGAGTAGGTGTGTGTAGGTGTGAGTAGGTGTGAGTAGGTGTGAGTAGGGGTAAGGGGAGTAAGTGTGTTGTAGGTGTGAGTAGGTGTGAGTAGGTGTGAGTAGGTGTAAGTGTGAGTAGGTGTGAGTAGGTGTGAGTAAGTGCGAGTAGGTGTGAGTAGTGTGAGTAGGTGTGAGTAGGTGTGATAGGTGTAAGTGTGAGTAGGTGTGAGTAGGTGTGAGTAAGTGCGAGTAGGTGTGAGTAGGGGTGAGCGGGTGTGAGTAGGTGTGAGTGGGTGTGAGTGGGTGTGAGTAGGTGGTGAGTAAGTGTGAGTAGGTGTGAGTGGGTGTGAGTAGGTGTGAGTAAGTGTGAGTAGGTGTGAGTAGGTGCGAATAGGTGTGAGTAGGTGTGAGTGGGTGTGAGTAGGTGTGAGTGGGTGTGAGTGGGTGTGAGTAGGTGTGAGTAGGTGTGTGTAGGTGTGAGTGGGTTGAGTAGGTGTGAGTAATGTGAGTAGGTGTGAGTGGGTGTGAGTAAGTGTGAGTAGGTTGTGAGTAGGTGTGAGTGGGTGTGAGTAGGTGTGGTAAGTGTGAGTAGGGGTGAGTGGGTGTGAGTAGGTGTGAGTGGTTGTGAGTAGGTGTGAGTAAGTGTGAGTAGGTGTGAGTAAGTGTGAGTAGGTGTGAGTGGGTGTGAGTAGGTGTGAGTGGGTGTGAGTAGGTGTGAGTAAGTGTGAGTAGGTGTGAGTAAGTGTGAGTAGGTTGTGTAGGTGTGAGTAGGTGTGAGTAGGTGTGAGTGGGTGTGAGTAGGTGTGAGTAAGTGTGAGTAGGTGTGTAAGTGTGAGTAGGTGTGAGTGGGTGTGAGTAGGTGTGTGGGTGTGAGTAGGTGTGAGTAAGTGTGAGTAGGTGTGAGTAAGTGTGAGTAGGTGTGAGTGGGTGTGAGTAGGTGTGAGTGGGTGTGAGTAGGTGTGAGTAAGTGTGAGTAGGTGTGAGTAGTGTGAGTAGGTGCGAGTAGGTGTGAGTAGGTGTAGTAGGTGTGAGTAAGTGTGAGTAAGTGTGAGTAGGTGTGAGTAAGTGTGAGTAGGTGTGAGTAAGTGTGAGTAGGTGTGAGTGGGTGTGAGTAGGTGTGAGTGGGTGTGAGTAGGTGTGAGTAAGTGTGAGTAGGGTGTGAGTAAGTGTGAGTAGGTGCGAGTAGGTGTGAGTAGGTGTGAGTAGGTGTGAGTAGGTGTGAGTAGGTGTGAGTAGGTGTGAGTAAGTGTGAGTAGGTGTGAGTAGGTGTGAGTAGGTGTGAGTGGGTGAGAGTAGGTGTGAGTAGTGTGAGTAGGTGTGAGTAGGTGTGAGTAGGTGTGAGTAGTGCGAGTAGTGTGAGTAGGTGTGATAGGTGTGAGTAGTGTGAGTAAGGGGTGAGTAGGGGGAGTAGGTGAGTAGTGTGAGTAGGTGTGTGTAGGTGTGAGTAGGTGTGAGTAAGTGTGAGTAGGTGTGAGTAGGTGTGAGTAGAGGCTCATCTGATTTTGTTAGTTTAATTATTTCGTTTTTGAATAACTTTCTAGTTCAGAGAATTTCAGATAGAGTTTTCCAGTTCTTTTTCATATCACCTTCGACGTTATATAATATATTTTGATAAAACAATTTTTAGATCATGTTATCAGGCTGGTAAGAGCTGACGAGTAATTTCTCGACTGTTCTCTAGTTATTTGACCCATTCTATACTTGTTTTCATATTTGTGCTTTGTGTTAAGGGATCTGAGGATGCTGGGTGTTAGCCAGGAATTATTCAGTCTCTGCTGTGATCTCTTCAGTTTTTTGGGACAATGTTTCTTGTAGAGGCTTTGGGCTTTTGTTTCCAAAATTATTTATGCATTCATATCTGTATATGTTTCGAGATCATTTTGACAATCGACGTTATTCATAGCTGCTATAAGGTTGATAACTGTTGTCTCGTTATGTAGTCTGAAGGTTACTGTAGTAATGTCTTGTGGTAGTTTGCCCAGATTTGTCATGAGGAAGGTTGGGTAGTGGTCTGTAGTGTTGTCTGTGATTATGTCTGATTTTAAAGGGGATATTGCGTTAGTCCAGATGTGGTCTGTTAAGGAGATGCTTGTCTCGGTGATTCTTGTGGGTTTAGATACTGCTGGTAGCAACAGGCAGTTACTCGTTGTGTTTGTGAATTCGGTTACTTGTGGGTCCTGGTCGTGCAGTATGTTTATCTTGAAATTTCCTGTTAGTAGCATGTATTTATCATATAGAATAGTGTAGCAACACTGCTGGTGTTCCCACAATGTATCTATCATATAGAATAGTGTAGCAACACTGCTGGTGTTCCCACAATGTATCTACATATAGAATAGTGTAGCAACACTGCTGGTGTTCCCACAATGTAACTATCATATAGAATAGTGTAGCAACACTGCTGGTGTTCCCACAATGTAACTATCATATAGAATAGTGTAGCAACACTGCTGGTGTTCCCACAATGAACTATCAAAATAGAATAGTGTAGCAACACTGCTGGTTTTTCCCAATGTACTACATATAGAATGTGTAGCAACACTGCTGGTGTTCCACAATGTAACTATCATATAGAATATGTAGCAACACTGCTGGTGTTCCCACAATGTAACTATCATATAGAATAGTGTAGAAAAACACTGCTGGTTTCCCACAATGTAACTATCATATAGAATATGTAGAAACATGCTGGTGTTCCCACAATGTAACTATCATATAGAATAGTGTAGCAACACTGCTGGTTTTTCCCACAATGTAACTATCATATAGAATAGTGTACAACACTGCTGGTTTTCCCCACAATGTAACTATCATATAGAATAGTGTAGCAACACTGCTGGTGTTCCCACAATGTAACTATCATATAGAATAGTGTAGCAACACTGTGGTTTTCCCAAACAATGTAACTATCATATAGAATAGTGTAGCAACCTGCTGGTGTTCAAACAATGTAACTATCATATAGAATATGTAGCAACACTGCTGGTTTTCCCCACAATGTAACTATCATATAGAATAGTGTACAACACTGCTGGTGTTCCCACAATGAACTATCATATAGAATAGTGTACCAACACTGCTGGTGTTCCCACAATGTAACTACATATAAATAGTGTAGCAACACTGCGGTTTTCCCCCACAATGTAACTAGCATATAGAATAGTGTAGCAACACTGCTGGTGTTCCCACAATGTAACTATCATATAGAATAGTGTAGAAAACACTGCGGGTGTTCCCACAAGAAAACTATAATATAGAATGTGTAGCAACACTGTGGTGTTCCACAATGTAACATCATATAGAATAGTGTAGCAACACTGCTGGTGTTCCACAATGTAACTATTATATAGAAGAGTGTAGCAACACTGTTTGGTGTTCCCACAATGTAACTATCATATAGATAGTGTAGCAACACTTGGTGTTCCCACAATGTAACTATCATATAGAATAGTGTAGCAACACGCTGGTGTTCCCACAATGTAACTATCATATAGAATACTGTAGCAGCACTGCGGGTGTTCCCACAATGTAACTATCATATAGAATAGTGTAGAAACCCACTGCGGGTGTTCCCACAATGTAACTATCATATAGAATAGTGTAGCAACACTGCTGGTGTTCCCACAATGTAACTATCATATAGAATAGTGTAGCAACACTGCTGGTGTTCCCACAATGTAACTATCATATAGAATAGTGTAGCAACACTGCTGGTGTTCCCACAATGTAACTATCATATAGAATAGTGTAGCAACATACTGTGTGTGTGCTGCTGCACACACACACACACACACACACACACACACACACACACACACACACACACACACACACACACTACTGATCTCCTACCGTTAATAACAGGGCCGCCAACAGGTTAACGGCCTGAAAAGGTCGTTAGTACCCAACAAATCACCAATTGTGTCATTACCGTTCACTCAACGCCTCTCCTGTTTACAGTTCTGGTCTCCCCGTTATGTCGTTTATTCTGCCCCTGTTGTCGTTAACTATATCGTAGGGATCCAGATTTAAGGGACACCCTTGAAAAACAGATATCTTGGGACTGACTACCTAATCTACCTATAGGTAGTCCTCAGTCGTTCTATATGCAATTCTAAGCCTGGCTGATGCATCCTTTCCCCTGATTTAACCCGGGTGCTTCGGTTTATATTGTAAAGGTGATCAGTCCCTCAGTCTTGGTGATAGGTGACGAGTCCCTCAGTCTTGATGATAGGTGATCAGTCCTTCAGTCTTGGTGATAGGTAACGAGTCCCCCAGTCTTGAAAATAGGTGATCAGTCCCTCCCCACTCCACACCTCCCCACCATCGCGGAGAGACAGTCTTGGGTCCCAGGGAAAATATAGTCGTAGTATGGGCACAGTAGCAGTGCCCCGCCCCACGGTCAGCGGGCAGCAGGGGGCATCACACCTCGCATCCCACCCCTCCAACCCACCCCTACAACCCACCCAACCAACAAACCCCACCAACATCCCACCCGCCCAATTCCTCACCAGGAGGGCCTGGGTGTATATATATTGTAACAGTGACGCCTGCCCATGTGGGTTTAGTTAATGGTGGTAGCGTGGGTTGATGGTAGTGTTCTGAGTTAATGGTAAGAGTTGTGGTGGTTGATGGTAGTGTTGTGGGAGTTGATGGTAGTGTTGTGGTGGTTGATGGTAGTGTTGTGGTGGTTGATGGTAGTGTTGTGGTGGATGATGGTAGTGTTGTGGGGGTTGATGATAGTGTTGTGGGGGTTGATGATAGTGTTGTGGGGGTTGATGATGTGTTGTGGGGTTGATGGTAGTGTTGGGGGGGTTGATGTTTGTGTTGTGGGGGTTGATGATAGTGTTGTGGGGGTTGATGGTAGTGTTGTGGTGTTGATGGTAGTGTTGTGGGCGTTGATGAAAAGTGTTGTGGGGTTGATGGTAGTGTTGTGGTGGTTGATGGTAGTGTTGTGGTGGTTGATGGTAGTGCAGTGGTGGTTGATGGTAGTGTTGTGAGGGTTGATGGTAGTGTTGTGGGGGTTGAGGGTATGTTGTGGGATGATGGTAGTGTTGTGGTGGGTTGATGGTAGTTTTTGTGGTGCTTGATGATAGTGTTGTGGAGGTTGATGGTAGTGTTGTGGGGGTCGATGGTATGTTGTGGGGTTGATGGTAGTGTTTTTTGGTGGTTGATGGTAGTGTTGTGGGATGATGGTAGTGTTGTGGTGGTTGATGGTAGTGTTGTGGGATGATGGTAGTGTTGTGGTGGTTGATGATAGTGTTGTGAGGGTTGATGGTAGTGTTGTGGTGGTTGATGATAGTGTTGTGGGGGTTGACGGTAGTGTTGTGGGGGTTGAGGGTAGTGTTGAGGTGGTTGATGGTAGTGTTTGTGCTTTGATGATAGTGTTGTGGAGGTTGATGGTAGTGTTGTGAGGGTCGATGGTAGTGTTGTGGGGGTTGATGGTAGTGTTGTGGTGGTTGATGGTAGTGTTGTGGGATGATGGTAGTTTTGTGGTGGTTGATGTAGTGTTGTGGGATGAGGGGAGTGTTGTGGTGGTTGATGATAGTGTTGTGGGGGTTTTGATGGTAGTGTTGTGGTGGTTGATGATAGTGTTGGGGGGTTGACGGTAGTGTTGTGGGGGTTGATGGTAGTGTTGTGGTGGTTGATGGTATGTTGTGAGGTTTGATGGAAGTGTTGTGGTGGTTGATGATATTTGTTGTGGGGGTTGGACGGTAGTGTTGTGGGGGTTGATGGTAGTGTTTGTGGGGGTTGATGGTAGTGTTGTGAGGGTTGAGGGTAGTGTTGTGGTGGTTGATGATAGTGTTGTGGGGGTTGACGGTAGTGTTGTGGGGGTTGATGGTAGTGTTGTGGTGGTTGATGGAGTGTTGTGAGAGTTGATGGTAGTGTTGTGGGGTTGAGGGTAGTGTTGTGGTGGTTGACGGTGGTTGTGGTGGTTGATGGTAGTGTTGTGGGGGTTGATGGTAGTGTTGTGGTGGTTGATGGTAGTGTTGTGGTGGTTGATGGTAGTGTTGTGGTGGTTGATGGTAGTGTTGTGGTGGTTGATGATAGTGTTGTGGGGGTTGACGGTTGTGTTGTGGGGGGTTGATGGTAGTGTTGTGGTGGTTGATGGTAGTGTTGTGGTGGTTGATTGTAGTGTTGTGTGGTTGATGGTAGTGTTGTGGGGGGTTTGATGGTAGTGTTGTGGTGGTTGTTGGTAGTGTTGTGGGGTTGATGATAGTGTTGGGGGGGTTGATGAAGTGTTGTGGGGTTGATGGTAGTGTTTGTGGTGGTTGATGATAGTGTTGTGGGGGTTGACGGGAGTGTTGTGGGGGTTTTGATGGTAGTGTTGTGGTGGTTGATGTAGTGTTGTGGTGGTTGACTGTAGTGTTGTGGTGGTTGATGGTAGTGTTGTGGTGGTTGATGGTAGTGTTGTGGTGGTTAAAGGTAGTTTTTGTGGGGGTTGATGATAGTGTTTTGGGGGTTGATGATAGTGTTGTGGGGGTTGATGGTAGTGTTGTGGTGGTTGATGGTAGTGTTGTGGTGGTTGAGGGTAGTGTTGTGGGGGTTGATGATATGTTGTGGTGGTTGATGATAGTGTTGGGGGGGTTGATGGTAGTGTTGTGGTGGTTGATTGTAGTGTTGTGAGGGTTGATGGTAGTATTGTGGTAATTGATGGTATGTTTGGTGGTTGATGGTAGTGTTGTGGGATGATGGTAGTGTTGTGGTGTTGATAGTGTTGTGGGGGTTGATGGTAGTGTTGTGGTGGTTGATGGTATGTTGTGAGGGTTAGGAGTGTTGTGGTGGTTATGGTAGTGTTGTGGGGGTTGATGTTAGTGTTGTGGTGGTTGATGGAAGTGTTGTGGTGGTTGATTGTATGTTGTGGGGTTGATGGTAGTGTTGGGGTGGTTGATGGTAGTCTTGTGGTGGTTGATGGTAGGTTAGTGGGGGTTGTGATAGTGTTGTGGGGTTGAAGCAAAGTGTTGTGGGGGTTGTTTGGTAGTGTTGTGGGGGTTGATGGTAGTGTTGTGGTGGTTGATGGTAGTGTTGTGAGGGTTGATGATGTGTTGGGGTGGTTGAGTAGTGTTGTGGGGGTTGATGGTAGTGTTGTGGTGGTTGAAGGTAGTGTTGCGGGGGTTGATGGTAGTGTTGTGGTAATTGATGGTAGTGCTGTGGGATGATGGTAGTGTTGTGGTGGTTGATGGTAGTGTTGTGGGATGATGGTAGTGTTGGGGGTGGTTGTTGATAGTGTTGTGGGTTGATGGTACTGTTGTGGTGGTTGAAGGTAGTTTTTGTGAGGGTTGATGGTAGTGTTGTGGTGGTTGATGGTAGTGTTGTGGGGTTGATGGTATGTTGTGGTGGTTGATGGTAGTGTTGTGGGGGTTTTGGATGGTAGTGTTGTGGGGGTTAATGGTAGTGTTGTGAGGGTGAGGGATAGTGTTGTGGTGGTTGATGGTAGTGTTGTGGTGGTTGATTGTAGTGTTTGGGTGGTTGATAGTAGTTTTGGGGTGGTTGATGGTAATGTTGTGGATGAGGGTAGTGTTGGGGTGGTTTGATGGTAGTGTTGTGGTGGTTGATGATAGTGTTGTTGTGGTTGAGGGTAGTTTTGTGGTGGTTGATGGTAGTGTTGTGGGATTGATGGTAGTGTTGTGGTGGTTGATGGTTGTGTTGTGGTGGTTGATGGTAGTGTTGTGGGATTGATGGTAGTGTTGTGGGGGTTTGAGGGTAGTGTTGTGGTGATTGATGGAAGTGTTGGGGGTTGATGATAGGTTGTGGTGGTTGATGTAGTGTCGTGGGGGTTTGAGGGTAGTGTTGTGGTGGTTTGGGAGGTAGTGTTGTGGGTGTGATGGTAGTGTTGCGGTGGTTGATGGTAGTGTTGGGTGATTGATGGAGTTTGTAGTGGTTAAATTTAGTGTTGTGGTGATTGATGGTAGTGTGAGGTGGTTGATGTAGTGTTGTGGTGTGATGGTATGTTGTGGTGGTTGAAGTAGTGTTGTGGGGGTTGATGGTAGTGTTGTGGTGTTTGATGGTAGTGTTGTGGTGGTTGAGGGTAGTGTTGTGGTGGTTGATGGTAATTTTTGTGGTGGTTGATGGTAGTGTTTGGTGGTTGATGGTAGTGTTTGGGGTTGATGGTAGTTTTTGTGGTGGTTGATGGTAGTGTTGTGGTGGTTGAGGGTAGTGTTGTAGTGGTTGATTGTAGTGTTGTGGTGGTTGATGGTAGTTTTGTGGTGGTTGATGGTATGTTGTGGGGGTTGATGGTAGGTTGTGGTGGTTGAGGGCAGTGTTGTGGGGGTTGATGGTAGTGTTGTGGTGGTTGACGGTATTGTTGTGGGTTGATGGTAGTGTTGTGGTAGTTGATGGTAGTGTTTGGTGGTGATGGTAGTGTTGTGGTGGTTGAGGGTAGTGTTGTGGGGGTTGATGGTAGTGTCGTGGGGGTTTGGGATGGTAGTGTTGTTGGTGTTGATGGTAGTTTTTGTGGCGGTTGATGATAGTGTTGTGGTGGTTGATGATAGTGTTGTGGTGGTTGATGTAGTATTGTGGTGGTTGATGGTAGTGTTGTGGGGGTTGATGGTAGTGTTGTAGTGGTTGATGGTAAGTTTGTGGTGGTTGAGGGTAGTGTTGTGGGGGGTTGATGGTAGTGTTGTGGTAGTTGGTGATAGTGTTGTGGTGATTGATGGTAGTGTTGTGGTGGTTGATGGTAGTGTTTTTGGTTTTTGATGGTAGTGTTGTGGTGGTTGATGGTGTGTTTGTGATTGATGGTAGTGTTGTGGTGGTTGATGTAGTGTTGTGAGTTAATGGTAGAGTTGTGGTGGTTGAGGGTAGTGTTGTGGTGGTTGATGGTAGTGTTGTGGTGGTTGATGGAGTTTTTGTGGTGGTTGATGGTAGTGTTTGTGGTGGTTGATGGTATTTTGTGGTGTTGATGGTAGTGTTGTGGTGGTTGAGGGTAGTGTTGTGTGGTTGATTGCAGTGTTGTGGTGGTTGATAGTAGTGTTGTGGTGGTTGATGGTAGTGTTGCGGTGGTTGATGGTAGTGTTGTGGTGGTTGATGGTAGTTTTGTGGTGGTTGATGGTAGTGTTGTGGTGATTGAGGGAAGTGTTGTGGTGGTGGAGGGTAGTTTTTGTGGTGGTTGATGGTAGTGTTGTGGTGGTTGATGGTAGTGTTGTGGTGGTTGATGGTAGTTGTGGGGGTTGATGGTAGTGTTGCGGTGGTTGATGGTAGTGTGGGGTGATTGATGGTAGTGTTTGTAGTGGTTGATTGTAGTGTTGTGGTGATTGATGGTAGTGTTGAGGTGGTTGATGGTAGTGTTGTGGTGGTTGATGGTAGTGTTGTGGTGGTTGATGGTAGTGTTGTGGGGGTTTTAATGGTAATGTTGTGGTGGTTGATTGGTAGTGTTGTGGTGGTTGATTAGTTTGTGGTGGTTGATGGTAGTGTTGTGGTGGTTGATGGTAGTGTTGTGGTGGTTGATTGTAGTGTTGTGGTGGTTTGATAGTAGTGTTGTGGTGGTTGATGGTAGTGTTG
Source organism: Cherax quadricarinatus (assembly GCF_026875155.1). Classification (NCBI taxonomy): domain Eukaryota; kingdom Metazoa; phylum Arthropoda; class Malacostraca; order Decapoda; family Parastacidae; genus Cherax; species Cherax quadricarinatus. Next base: position 14,107,143 of record NC_069489.1, on the reverse strand, counting down.
TGGTGGTTGAGGGTTTAGTGTTGTGGTGGTTGATGGTAGTTTGTGGTGTTTGAAGGGTAGTGTTGTGGTGGTTGATGGTAGTGTTGGGGTGGTTGATGGTAGTGTTGTGGTGGTTGATTGTAGTGTTGTGGTGGTTGATAGTAGTGTTGTGCTGGTTGATGGTAGAGTTTGGTGGTTGAGGGTTTGTGTTGTGGTGGTTGATGGTAGTGTTGTGGGGGTTAAAGGAAGTGTTGTGGTGGTTTGGTTGTAGTGTTGTGGTGGTTGATGGTAGTTTTGTGGTGGTTGATGGTAGTGTTGTGGTGGATGATGGTAGTTTTTGTGGGGGTTGATGGTAGTGTTGTGGTGGTTGATGGTATTGTTGTGGGTTGAGGGTAGTGTTGTGGTAGTTGATCGTAGTGTTGTGGTAGTTGATGGTAGTGTTGTGGGGGTTGATGGTAGTGTTGTGGTGGTTGATGGTATTTTGTGGTGGTTGATTTTAGTGTTGTGGGGGTTCATGGTATTGTTGTGGGGATTGAGGGTAGTGTTGTGGTGGATGATGGTAGTGTTGTGGGGGTTGTGGAGTGTTGTGGTGGTTGAGGGTATTGTTGTGGGTTGATGGTAGTGTTGTGGTAGTTGATGGTATTTTTGTGGTATTTGATCGTAGTGTTGTGGTAGTTGTTTGGTAGTTTGTGGTGGTTGATGCTAGTGTTGTGCTGTTGATGGTAGTTTTGTGGTGGTTGACGGTAGTGTTGTGGGTTGATGGTAGTGCTGAGGTGGTGATGGTAGGTTGTGGGTTGAGGGAAAGTGTTTTGGGGGTTGAGGGTAGTGTTGTGGGGGTTGATGGTAGTGTTGTGGGGTTGAGGGTTGTGTTGTGGGTTGATGGTAGTGTTGTGGGGGTTGATGGTAGTGTTGTGGTTTGATGGTATGTTGGGGGGGTTGATGGTAGTGTTGTGGTGGTTGACGGTAGTGTTGTGGGTTGATGGTAGGGGTTGGGGGACTGACGTGGGTCACATCCTGGTGTTAGGGGGACTGGGTGTGGATCACATCCTGGGTGTTAGTGACTGGTGTGGGTCACTCCTGGGTGTTAGTGGACTGGTGTGGGTCACATCCTGGTGTTAGTGGACTGGTGTGGGTCACATCCTGGGTGTTAGTGGACTGGTGTGGGTCACATCCTGGGTTTAGTGGACTGGTGTGGGTCACATCCTGGGACAAACAGATTTAAATTTGTGGGAAATGCTGTACATAACAACGGCTTCCTATATAGTAGTATGTCAATGATGTCAGCTACGGTCTGCCTAGACTTTTCCCTGCAGAGAGTGGTAAGACACATATGCAACAGTTAGGAAACTTTATTTCGAAACGTTTCGCCTACACAGAAAGGCTTCTTCATTAAAGTACAGAAAATTTGATAAAAAGCAAAAGAGACTTGAAAAAAGGGAATGTAATCAGCCCACCCCCCTTAAAAGTTTTTGAGGTGGTCGCCCCCTCAGTCTGGGGGAAAAGGGGATTTTTTCCCATAGTCAAAAACAATATGAATTGAAGTGACAGGAGGGATTTACAGCCCTAAAAATCAACCCTTCGAAAAAACCCCTCTACTATTGAGAAGGGCTGGTTTTGGGGAGGGACCTGCCCTCCCAAATCGGGTTTCCCTTACCTTTTCTAGTGGGCCCTCCCGTCCACCTTTTGGGGCCGCTTATAAACCCCTCCATCCTGCATTTTTCAACTTCATATTTGTTTCAGCCCAAAGGGAAACCCCAATGCTTTCCCGGACTGAGGGACTCCCCACCTCAAAAATTTTTTAAGGGTGATGGACTGATTAAAAATCGTTTTCAAGTATCTTTTTCTTATAAAATTTTCCCTGTACTCGACTGAAAAAGGGCCTACTGTGAAGGCAAAAACTTTTTCGGAAATAAAGTTTCCCAAACTTTTTTGCTTTATGTGTCTTACCTAAAACCCCTTTTCGGTATTTTAAAACCCCTTTTTAATGTTTCAACCTGCAAGAGAAATTGGGGGCCAACCCCCGGGTTGGGAGCCCTGGTCGGGTAAAATTTGAAACCCATGAAAATTTGGGTAGAAAAACTGAAGTTCCTTGTTTTCTTAAATGGTCAACTAGCAAAACAAGCCACTACCATTCACAGGATGGATGTGGGGTGCACAATAAACTACCCCAAAACCCATTCACAGGATGGATGTGGGTTTGCCCCCAAAAAACTACCCCCCTACCATTCACAGGAGGGATTGGGGGGCCCAACAATAAACAGCCACTACCATTCACGGGATGGATGGGGGAGGGGGGGACAATAAAAAAACCACTCCCCTTTTCCGGGGAGGATGGGGGGCCCCAACAATAAAAGCCCTACCATTCCAGGAAGGGATGTGAGGGCACAAAAAACCTAGCCACAAACCACCCAAACGGGATGGATATGAGGTCCCAAAAAAAAATAGCCACTCCCTCCACGGGGAAGGGGATATGAGGTACACAAATAAACTAGCCACTACACCCCACTGGTGGGTATAAGGTACAAAAATAAAAACCCACTACCACTACAGGATGGTTATGGGGGTACACAATAAACAAGCCATACCATCCACAGGTTTGGATTGGGGTACCCAATAAACTAGCCACTCCCACCACAGGATGGATATAGGGGTTCACAAAAAAACTAGCCATTTTACCATCCACGGGGATGGAAAATGAGGTACACAATAAACTGGGCCACTAAAAATTACACAGGAGGGTATGGGTACACAATAAACAAACCACTACCACCCAACTAAAAGGGGTTAAAAGGGAAAACACAATAAACTAGCCACTACCATCTACGGGAGGGTTTATGAGGATACCCCCAATAAACTAGCCACTCCCATCCACGGGAAATGGATTTTGAGGTCAAAATTTAAACAAAGCCACTACCACCCCAAAAGGTGGATTTTGGGTACACAATAAACAAAGCCCTACCATCCACAGGATGGAAAAAAGGGAAACAAAAAAAAACACCCCCTTCCATCCACAGGATGGAATGGGGTACACAATAAACTACCCACTACCTTCCACAGGATGGATAAGGGGTACCAATAAACTACCATTACCATCCACAAGGGATATGAGCTACAAAATTTAAACTAGCCCCAACCATCCACATTTTTGGATTGGGGTACAAAATTAAACTTGGCCACTCCCATCCCCAGGTGGTAGGGAGGTACACAATAAACTAGCCTTTACTTTCCACGGGAAGGGATATGAGGAAACCAAAATAAACTAGCCACTACCATCCAAAAGGAATGGAAAAGAGGTACCAAAAAAACTACCCCTTACCCCCCCAAACCAGGAGGGATATGAGGTCACAATAAACTAGCCACTCCCAAAACCAGGATGGAATAGGGAGGTACCAATAAACAGCCACCCATCCACAGGATGGATTTTGAGGTAAACAATAAACTAGCCACTACCACCCACGGGAGGGGATAAGGTACACAATAAACTACCCAAATACCATCTACAAGGGAAAATTGGGGGTAAAACAAAAAACTAGCCATTCCCATCCACAGGATGGATATGAGGTACAAAATTTTTAAAAAAAACTACCCCATTACCACCCAAACAAGGAGGGATATGAGGTACACAATAAACTACCCCACTCCCACCCACAGGATGGATATGGGGGTACACAATAAACTAGCCTTTTACCATCCACGGGAGGGATATGGGGTACACAAAAAAACCCACCCCACTCCCATCCACGGGATGGATATGGGTCCAAAATTAAACTGGGCCACACCATCCACAGGATGGATATGAGGTACAAACAATAAACTAGCCACTCCCATCCCCTAGATGGGAAATAAGGTACACAAAAAAACCCAAGCCACTCCCATTACAGGAGGGATATGAGGTCCCACAATAAACTAGCCACTACCATCCACGGAGGGATTGAGGTACCCCAAAAAAAACTGGGCCCATTTACCATCCACGGAGGGATATGAGGAAACCAAATAAACTAGCCACTCCCAAATCCCAGGATGGTTAAAAGGTTACACAATAAACCCCCCCCTTTACCATCCACGGGATAAAATAGGGAGGTACACAAAAAAACTGGGCCTTTTACCACCCACAGGATGGATATAAAGGTACACAATAAATAGCCAAATTTTTAAACCATCCACGGATGGTTTATGAGGTACACAATAAACTAGCCACTACCATCCAAAAGATGGATTTTGGGGTAAAAAATAAACACCCATTACCATCCACGGGAGGGATATGAGGTACACAATAAACTACCATCCCAATCCACGGGTTGGATATGGGGGTACACAATAAACTAGCCATCCCACCCCACAGGATGGATATGGGTACCAAAAAAATAGCCACTACCATCCACGGGTGGTTTATGATTTTCCACAAAAAACCCAAAGCCCCTACCATCCACGGGTTTGGATATGAGGTACCAATAAACTACCCACTACCATCCAAGGGGGGATATAGGTACACAATAAACTACCCAAATACCCCATCCCAGGATGGATATGGGGTACAAAATAAACTACCATTACCACCCAACGGATGGATATGGGGTACCCAATAAACTACCCAATACCATCCACAGGATGGAAGGAGGTACACAAAAAACTACCCACTACCATCCCCGGGAAAGGGAAAATTTAAGGTACACAATAAAATTTAAGCCACTACCACCATTTGGAATGGGTAAAAGGTACACAATAAACTGGGCCACTCCCCCATCTACAGGATGGATATGAGGTACAAAATTTAAACTAGCCTTCCCAACCCACGGGATGGATATAGGTACAAAATTAAAACAAAGCCTTTCCCAAACCCACGGAAATGGAAATGGGGGTACCCAAAACTAGCCACTGCCATCCACAGGATGGATTTGGGTACACAAAAAAAACTACCCCTTTTCCCAAACCCAACGGGAAATGGATTGGGGGTCCCACAAAAAATTGCCACCCCATCCAAAAAAAAGGTATGAGGTACCAATAAACAAGCCACAAACCATCCCACTTATATGAGGTCAAAATAAATGGGCCCACTACCACCCATGGATGATTTAAAGGTAACAAAAAACCAAAACCCCCCTCCCTTTCCACGGGATGGTATAAAAGGTACCAAAAAACCCTGGGCCCCCAACCATCCACGGGATGGTAGGGAGGTACCCCAATAAACTAGCCACAACCACCCCAGGGATGGGAAAAGGTAAAACAATAAACCCCACTACCATCTACGGGAATGGTATGAGGTACCCAATAAATAGCCACTACCATCCACAGGAGGGATATGAGGTACACAATAAACTAGCCATTTACCATCCACGGGAATGGATAGGAGGTACAAAAATATACTGCCATACCATCCACAAGGATGGATATAAGGAAACAAATAAAAAAGCCACAAACCACCCACGGGATGGATATGAGGAAACCAATAAACTACCACTACCATCCACAGGATGTTAGGGAAGTAAAAATTTAAACTACCCACTACCATCCACTAGATGGGTTTTAAGGGTACCCAAAAAAACTAGCCACTACCTTTCTAGGGGGAGGGATTTTAGTACAAAAATAAACTACCCACTCCCATCCACAGGATGGAAATGAGGTACCCCAGAAAAATGCTTTTTACCACTCCCAGGATGGATAGGGTTACACATTAAACTAGCCCTACCACCCCAAGGTTTAAAAGAGGTACACAGAAAATTTAGCCACTACCATCCACGGGGAGGGAAATATAAAGGACACAATAAACTAGCCATTTACCCACCCACAGGATGGATATGGGGTACACAAAAAAAACTAGCCACTCCAACTACAGGATGGAAAATGACGTCACAATAAACAACCACTACCATCCACAGGATGGATATGGGTAAAACAAAAAAATAGCCGCTACCATCCCCCGGATGGATTGGGGTTTACAAAATTTAAACTAGCCACTACCACCCAAACGGGATGGATATGGGGTACACAATAAATTTCCCATTACCTCCACAGGAGGGAAACTAGGGCAAAATTTAAACTACCCATTTAACCACCCACGGATGGATATGGGGTACACATTAAACTAGCCACTACCTTTCCACAGGATGGAAAACAAAGTTCAAAAAAATAAACTACCCCACTACCATCCACGGGAAAGGATACGGGGTACAAAATAAACTAGCCACACCACCCCACGGGGATGGATATGGGGTACCCCAAAAAAACTACCCAACTACCATCCACGGGATGGGCCCGGGTTACAAAATAAACTGGGCCCTCCCAAACCACAGGATGGATTTTGAGGAAAACCCCCAATAAACTACCCCTACCTCCCCCAGGTTTGGTTTATGAGGTACACAATAAACTAAAACTACCTTCCACAGGATGGAAAATGAGGTACACAATAAACTAGCCACTACCATCCCGGGTGGATATGGGGGTTACACAAAAACTACCAAATACCATCCTTTAGGGGATATGAGGTAAAAAAAAACCTAGCCATTTCCATCCCCCGGATGGATATGGGGTTACCAATAAACTAACCCAACCACCCACTGGATGGATTTTTGGGGGTACCCCAATAAACTACCCCTCCCAAACCACAGGAGGGGGATACGGGGGAAAACCAAAAAACCCACCAACCATCCAAGGATGGAACGGGTTTCCAATAAACTAGCCACTACCATCCACAGGATGGATAACGGGTACACAAAAAAATTTCCACTCCCTTCCACGGGAGGGATTTTAGGAAAAACAATAAACTAGCCACTCCCATCCCCAGGATGGGTTTACGGGGTTTTGTAAATTTTTCAATTGTTTTAACTGTTCTTGCAATTGACTACACATGAAAAAACTTTTTTCCTCTGTAGGGGAAATGTACCTAAACCTGTTCTGTACCAATTTTTTTTTCCCTTTTTTACCTCCCTGGATGCCTATCTACCTGCCTATTTACCTATTCGCCACATATGCCTGACCAGGCCTATTCGATTCCTCTATTCAGTACCAGGAACGTGCCTCTACCCGTCCTACCATGGATCGTTCCATTGAACGGCAGTGAAATCAGTTGAGACGCCCTCCTGTCCCCCCTGTCCCTCCTCTCCCTTGTCTCCTACCCTCCCTCTTGTCCCTCCCACACAAACCAAAGGCGAGAGGTCACAAAGGGACAATTTGTATCAGGTGGGAAGTACTGACTTCTTAAGATTTGTATACAAAGGTTCCAAGCCAATGTCCTGGGAACTCTTGCTCTGTGTGTGTGTACTCACCTATTTGTACTCACCTATTTGTGGTTGCAGGGGTCGAGTCTTAGCTCCTGGCCCCGCCTCTTCACCGGTTGCTACTGGGCCCTCTCTCTCCCCGCTCCATGAGCTTTATCAAACCTCGTCTTAAAACTGTGTATGGTTCCTGCCCCCACTACGTCACTACCTGTGTGTGTGTGTGTGTGTGTGTGTGTGACACACACACACACACTCACTTCGTTATCTTTATTGATGGAAAATTCCGCCTACACAGTAGGCTTTTTCAGTCAGGTGCAGAGGCAGCAGGTGTAGTAGTGACATGAAGATGAGGGATCTGTCCCTGAGCCAGGACTGACTGAGGTTAGTACACTGAAATAGTACTCTACAAGTGTAAAGGGACCACGACTCTTCAACGACATCCCTGGCTGTCTTCAAGAGGGAGCTAGACAGATTCCTGAACACAGGTCCTGATCAGCCAGGCTGTGGTGCATATGTTGGAATGCTGGAGGCAGGTAGTAACAGATTGGTTGATTCGTCCAGCAACCAGGAGGCCTGGACTAGGTCCGGGTAACTCAAGGTAGTGGTTCATAGGCTGGTTCTGGTGGTCCAAAAGGTAGTACTGGTGGTACACTAAACTGGTACTGTAGGTCCAGTAAATTTTACTGGGGGTCCAGTAGACTGATAATGATGGTCCAGTAGACTGGTATTGGTGGTTCAGTAGACTGGTACTGGTGATCCAGTAGACTGGTACTCCTGGTCTAGTAGACTGGCACTCCTGGTCTAGTAGACTGGTACTAGTGGTACAGTAGACTGGTACTGGTGGTCCAGAAGATTGGTACTGGTGGTCCAGTTGGCTGGTACTGATGATCCAGTACACTGGTACTGGTGGTCCAGTAGACTGGTACTGGTGATCCAGTAGACTGGTACTCCTGGTCTATTAGACTGCTACTGGTGATCCAGTAGACTGGTAATAGTGGTTTAGTAAACTGGTACTGGTGGTCCAGTAGACTGGTAATAGTGGTCCAGTAAACTGGTACTGGTGATCCAGTAGACTGGTACTCCTGGTCTAGTAGACAGGTACTCCTGGTCTAGTAGACTGGTACTAGTGGCCAAGTAGACTGGTACTGGTGGTCCTGTAGACTATTACTGGTGGCTCAGTAGACTGGTACTGGTGGTATAGTAGACTGGTACTGGTGGTTTAGTAGACTGGTACTGGTGGTCTAGTAAACTGGTACTGGTGGTCAAGAAGACTGGTACTGGTGGTCCAATAGACTGGTACTGGTGATCCAGTAGATTGGTACTCCTGGTCTAGTAGACTGGTACTGGTGATCCATTAGACTGGTAATAGTGGTTTAGTAAACTGGTACTGGTGGTCCAGTAGACTGGTACTGGTGGTCCAGTGGACTCTTACTGGTGATCCAGTAGACTGGTACTCATGGTCTACTAGACTGGTACTCCTGGTCTAGTTGACTGGTACAAGTGGTCCAGTAGACTGGTATTGGTGGTTCAGTAGACTGGTACTGGTGGTCCAGTAGACTGGTACTGGTGGTCCAGTAGACTGGTACTGGTGGTCCAGTAGACTGGTACTGGTGGTCCAGTAGACTGGTACCCCTGGTCTAGTAGACTGGTACTGGTGATCCAGAACACTGGTACTAGTGGTCCAGTAGACTGGTACTGGTGATCCCGTAGACTGGTACTCCTGGTCTAGTAGACTGGTACTGGTGATCCAGTACACTGGTACTGGTGGTCCAGTAGACTGGTACTGGTGGTCCAGTAGACTGGTACTCCTGGTCTAGTAGACTGGTACTGGTGATCCAGTAGACTGGTAATAGTGGTTTAGTAAATTGGTACTGGTGGTCCAGTAGACTGGTAATAGTAGTCCAGTAAACTGGTACTGGTGATCCAGTAGACTGGTACTCCTGGTCTAGTAGACAGGTACTCCTGGTCTAGTAGACTGGTACTAGTGGTCAAGTAGACTGGTACTGGTGGTCCAGTAGACTGGTACTGGTGGTCCAGTAGACTGGTATTGGTGGTCCAGTAGACTGGTATTGGTGATCCAGTAGACTGGTAATAGTGGTTTAGTAAACTGGTATTGGTGGTCCAGTAGACTGGTAATAGTAGTCCAGTAAACTGGTACTGGTGATCCAGTAGACTGGTACTCCTGGTCTAGTAGACAGGTACTCCTGGTCTAGTAGACTGGTACTAGTGGTCAAGTAGACTGGTACTGGTGGTCCAGTAGACTGGTACTGGTGGTCCAGTAGACTGGTATTGGTGGTCCAGTAGACAGGTACTGCTGGTCTAGTAGACTGGTACTCTTGGTCGAGTAGACTTGTACTAGTGTTCCAGTAGACTGGTACTGGTGGTCAAGTAGACTGGTACTGTTGGTTCAGTAGACTGTTATTGGTGGTCCACTAGATTAGTATTTGTCGTCCAGTAGACTGGTACTGGTGGTCCAGTTGACTGGTACTGGTGGTCCAGTAGACTGGTACCCCTGGTCTAGTAGACTGGTACTGGAGATCCAGTACACTGGTACTGGTGGTTCAGTAGACTGGTACTGGTGATCCAGTAGACTGGTACTCCTGGTCTAGTAGACTGGTACTGGTGATCCGGTACACTGGTACTTGTGATCCAGTAGACTGGTACTGGTGGTCCAGTAGACTGGTACTGGTGGTCCAGTAAACTGGTACTCCTGGTCTAGTAGACTGGTACTGGTGATCCAGTGCACTTGTACTGGTGGTCCAGTAGACTGGTACTGGTGGTCCAGTAGACTGGTACTGGTGGTCCAGTAGACTGGTACTCCTGGTCTAGTAGACTGGTACTGGTGATCCAGTACACTGGTACTGGTGGTCCAGTAGACTGGCACTTGTGATCCAGTAGACTGGAACTCCTTGTGTAGTAGACTGGTACTGTTGATCCAGTAGACTGGTAATAGTGGTTTAGTAAACTGGTACTGATGGTCCAGTAGACTGGTAATAGTGGTCCAGTAAACTGGCACTTGTGATCCAGTAGACTGGTACTCCTGGTCTAGTAGACTGGTACTCCTGGTCTAGTAGACTGGTACTAGTGGACAAGTAAACTGGTACTGGTGGTCCAGTAGACTGATACTGGTGGTCCAGTAGACTGGTACTGGTGATCCAGTAGACTGGTACTCCTGGTCTAGTAGACTGGTACTCCTGGTCTAGTAGACTGGTACTAGTGGTACAGTAGACTGGTACTGGTGGTCCAGTTGACTGGTACTGGTGGTCCGGAAGATTGGTACTGGTGGTCCAGTTGGCTGGTACTGATGATCCAGTACACTGGTACTGGTGGTCCAGTAGACTGGTACTCCTGGTCTATTAGACTGGTACTGGTGATCCAGTAGACTGGTAATAGTGGTTTAGCAAACTGGTACTGGTGGTCCAGTAGACTGGTAATAGTGGTCCAGTAAACTGGTACTGGTGATCCAGTAGCCTGGTATTTTTGGTCTAGTAGACTGGTACTCCTGGTCTAGCAGACTGGTACTAGTGGTCAACTAGACTGGTTCTGGTGGTCCAGTAGACTGGTACTGGTGACCCAGTAGACTGGTACTCCTGGTCTTGTACACTTGTACTGGTGATCCAGTACACTGGTACTTGTGGTCCAGTAGACTGGTACTGGTGATCCAGTAGACTGGTAATAGTGGTTTAGTAAACTGGTATTGGTGGTCCAGTAGACTGGTAATAGTGGTCCAGTAAACTGGTACTGGTGATCCAGTAGACTGGTATTTTTGGTCTAGTAGACTGGTATTCCTGGTTTAGTAGACTGGTAGTAGTGGTCAAGTAGACTGGTACTGGTGGTGCAGTAGATTGGTACTGGTGATCCAGTAGACTGGTACTCCTGGTCTAGTAGACTGGTACTCCTGGTCTAGTAGACTGGTACTAGTGGTCCAGTATACTGGAACTGGTGGTCCAGTAGACTGGTACTGGTGGTTAAGTAGACTGGTACTGGTGGTCCAGTAGACTGATACTGGTGGTCAAGTAAACTAGTACTGGTGGTCCAGTAGACTGGTACTGGTGGTCCAGTAGACTGGTACCCCTGGTTTTGTAGACTGGTGCTTGTGATCCAGTACACTGGTACTGATGGTCCAGTAGACTGGTACTGGTGATCCAGTAGACTGGTACTCCTGGTCTAGTAGACTGGTACTTGTGATTCAGTACTCTGGTACTGGTGGTCCAGTAGACTGGTACTGGTGGTCCAGTAGACTGGTACTACTGGTCTAGTAGACTGGCACCGGTGATCCAGTACACTGGTACTGGTGGCCCAGTAGATTGGTACTGGTGGTCCATTAGACTGGTACTGGTGGTCCAGTGGACTGGTACTCCTGGTCTAGTAGACTGGTACTGGTGATCCAGTTCACTGGTACTGGTGATCCAGTAGACTGGTACTCCTGGTCTAGTAGACTGGTACTGATGTTCCAGTAGACTGGTAATAGTGGTTTAGTAAACTGGTACTGGTGGTCCAGTAGACTGGTAATAGTGGTCCAGTAAAATGGTACTGGCGATCCAGTAGTCTGGTACTCCTTGTCTAATAGACTGGTACTCCTGGTCTAGTAGACTGGTACTAGTGGTGAAGTAGACTGGTACTGGTGGTCCAGTAGACTCTAGACTGGTACTGGTGGTCCAGTAGACTGGTACTGGTGATCCAGTAGACTGGTACTGGTGGTCCAGTAGACTGATAATAGTGGTCCAGTAAACTGGTACTGGTGAACCAGTAGACTGGTACTCCTTGTTTAGTAGACTGGTACTCCTGGTTTAGTAGACTGGTAATAGTGGTCCAGTAGACTGGTACTGGTGATCCAGTGGACTGGTACTCCTGGTCTAGTAGACTTGTACTCCTGGTCTAGCAGACTGGTTCTAGTGGTCCAGTAGACTGGTACTGGTGGTCCAGTAGACTGGTACTGGTGGTTCAGTAGACTGGTACTGGTGGTCCAGTAGACTGGTACTGATGGTCCAGTAGACTGGTACTGGTGGTCCAGTAGACTGGTACTGGTGGTCCAGTAGACTGGTACCCCTGGTCTAGTAGACTGGTACTGGAGATCCAGTACACTGGCACTGGTGGTCAAGTAGACTGGTACTGGTGATCCAGTAGACTGGTACACCTTTTCTAGTAGACTGGTACTGGTGATCCAGTACACTGGTACTGGTGGTTCAGTACACTGATACTGGTGGTCCATTAGGCTGGTACTAGCGGTCCAGTACACTGGTACTGGTGATCCAGTAGACTGTTGCTAGTGGTCAAGTAGACTGGTACTGGTGTTCCAGTAGACTGGTACTGGTGGACCAGTAGGCTGGTACTGGTGTTCCAGTAGACTGGTACTGGTGGTCCAGTATGCTGGTACTGGTGTTCCAGTAGACTGGTACTGGTGGTGCAGTAGGCTGGTACTGGTGGACCAGTCTACAGTTATATACTAGTACTCTTTTTATGGAGGGAGTTATGGCTGGTACGGTCATAACTCGACCTACCTTAACAGCTGTGAGGGAGAGAGGAAGCGAGAAAGGATGTAAGGGAGAGAGGTATGGAGGTAGGGAGGTAGGGAGGGGTAGGTATAGATGCCACAGAACAGCTGTGAGGGAGGGAGTGAGATAGGGAGAGAGAGGGTACTACATTATCTCTCTCTCTCTCTCTCTCTCTCTCTCTCTCTCTCTCTCTCTCTCTCTCTCTCTCTCTCCTCCTTCTCTCTCTCTCTCTCTTCTCCTCTCTCTCTCTCCTCTCTCTCCCTCTCTTCCTCCCCCTCTCCCCCTTCGTCTCTCCTCTCTCCTCTCTCTCTCTTTTCTTCTTACACCCCACCACAGTGGACCTTTGCGACAATTGAAGCGCAGGGTCAACTATGAATCGATCCCTGCAACCATAATTAGGAAGTACACACGATTTGTTTATCTACAACCCGCCACCGAACAGCAGGAGCCAGATAGATTCTCTAAGAACGAAACAGAGTGGATGGTGAACTCACTAGCCGAGGAGCCCGGTACCCATACCTAAGCGGGCAAAGTTACTCATATAGGGGATTTCAACCATGAGGAGATTGACTTGGAGAATCTGGAGTACACGGGGACCAGAGATAGAGCCGAGAAGCTGGAGATGGTGCTGGAAAACTTCATGTATCAACATGTCAGGAACATGTTGAAAGAGAGAGATGATGAGCCAGCAAGACTGGACCTTGTATTCACCTTGATGCAGCTCGGACATGGGAGATATCACACAAGAAAGTCCCTAGGCACTAGTGACTACATAACTACTTGTGTGTCCCCAAACATGGGACTACACGAGTATCAGACAATTTTTACATGAGGTGCAGTGGGGTAAACTAGAGGGGAAGACAATATGGGAAATAATGTGACCAGATGTATCAGAAATCTTCCCTATGAGGATAGACTGAGCCCTGAATCTTCACCTCTCTAGAAAGGCGTAGAATTAGGGGGGATATGATAAGGTGTAAAAATGGAAGACAGGATAAATAAAGGGATGTAAATAGCATGTTAAAAATATCTGGCCTAGACAGGACTCGTAGCAATGGTTTTAAGTTGGAATAAAACAGATTCAGGAAGGATATAGGAAAGCACTGGTTTGGTAATAGAGTTGCGGATGAGTGGAACAAACTCCCGAGTACAGTTATAGAAGCTAAAACCTTGTGTAGCTTTAAAAATAGTTGCAGTAAATACATGAGTGGGTGTGGGTGGGTGCGAGTTGGACCTGACTAGCTTGTGCAACTAGGTCAGATGCCATGCTCCTCCCTTAAGTGGATGTGACCTGACCTGACTAGGTGGATTATTGGTTTAAGCCGGGAGGTTACTTGAACCTGCCTTGCATGGGCCAGTAGGCCTGCATACAACCGAGGAGCAGGTGAAGAAACTACTAAGGAAACTGGATACCTCGAAGGCAGTGGGCCCAGATAAAATCTCTCCGTGTGTCCTGAGAGAGGGAACAGACGCACTGTGTGTGCCTCTAACAACAATATTCAATAAATCTACCGAAACAGGCAGCTACCTGAGATGCGGAAGACAGACAGGTAGCATTGCTGCCTGTCTGTCTGACATGTATAGTACGTAAAGTCATGGAGTAGATTATCAGGAGAAGAGTGGTGGAGCACCTAGAAAGGAATGGACTCACACATGACAACCAGCACGGCTTCAGGGAATGGAAATCTGTGTCACGAACCTACTGGAGTTCTATGACAAGGTAACGGAAGTAAGACAGGAGAGAGAGGGGTGGATAGACTGGATAGAGGCTGATTGAAAAACTATAGGAGTAAGCAGGAATAGCAGGGAAAGTAGTGCAATAGATAAGGGACTACCTGACAGGAAGGAAACAACCAGTGTTGGTACGAGACGAGGTGTCAAAGTGGGTGCATGTGTCGAGTGGGGCTCCACAAGGGTCAGTCCGTTGCTGTGTATGGTATATGTGAATGACGTGACGGAAGGGATAGAGTTAGAGGTGCCTCTGTCTGCAGATGATGTAAGGCTAATGAGAATACAGGCCGACGAGGTTCAGGTAGGCCTACAAGAGGATCTGGACAAGCTGCAAGCCTGGTCCGACAAATGACCCCTAGAGTTGAAACCCAGCAAATGCAAAGTCATGAAGTTTGGGGAAGGACAAAGAAGACCATAGACGGAGTACAGCCTTGGAAGTCAAAGGCTGCAAAACTCACATAAAGAAAAGGATTTTGAGGTGAGCATCCTAATGAGCATATCACCTGAGGTGCACATCAACCAGATAACTGCTGCTGCATATGGTCGCCTGGCAAACCTGAGAACAGCGTTCCGATACCTCAGTAAGGAATCGTTCAAGACTCTGTACACCGTGTACGTCAGGCCCATATTGGAGTATGCAGCACCTGTTTGGAACCTGCACCTGGTCAAGCACGTCAAGAAATTAGAAAAAGTGTAAAGGTTTGCAACATGACTAGTCCTGGAGCTAAGGGGAATGTCCTACGAGGAAAGGTTAAGGGAAATCGGACTGACGACACTGGAAGAAAGGAGAGTCAGGGGAGACATGATAACGACATATAAAATAAATGAGAGGAATAGACAGGGTGGACAAAGACAGGATGTTCAAGAGATGTGACACAACAACAAGAGGTCACAATTGGAAGTTGAAGACTCAAATGAGTCACAGGGATGTTAGGAAGTATTTCTTCAGTCACAGAGTTGTCAGGAAGTGGAATAATTTGGGAAGTTATGTAGTGGAGGCGGGAACCATACATAGCTTTAAGAAGAGGTATGATAAAGCTCATGGAGCAGGAAGAGAGAGGACCTAGTAGCACCAGTGAAGAGGCGGGGCCAGGAGCTGTGAATCAACCCCTGCAACCACAATTAGGTGAGTACACACATGTATACACGCGCGAGGGAGAGACAACGGTAGAATAACAGATAAACGGAAATGTAGAAGAGTAGGAGAAGGAGAGGAAGAGAAGAGGAGATGAGAGATGAAAGGAGAGGTGAGAGGAGAGGATCAGAAACGTGAAGGTCAGACGTGCACGAACCATTGGAGAGAAGAATAAGCTGGAGGAGAGAATGAGAATGAGAGATAGAATGATGAAAGAGAGATAGAATGATGAAATAGAGAATGATTGAAAGAGAGATAGAATGAGTGAAAGAGAGATAGAATGATAGAATGATGAAGAGAGATAGATGATGAGGAATGATAGAATATAAGAGAGATAGAATGATGAAAGAGAGATAGAATGATGAAAAAGATAGAATGATGAAAGAGAGATAGAATGATGAAGAGAGATAGAATGTGAAAGAGAGATAGAATGATGAAAGAGAGATAGAATGATGAAGAGAGATAAGATAGATGAAAGAGAGATAGAATGATGAAAGAGGATAGAATGATGAAAGAGAGATAGAATGATGAAAGAGAGATAGAATGATGAAAGAGAGATAGAATAATGAAAGAGAGATAGAATGATGAAAGAGAGATAGAATGATGAAAGAGAGATAGAATGATGAAAGAGAGATAGAATGATGAAAGAGAGATAGAATGATGAAAGAGAGATAGAATGATGAAGAGAGATAGAATGATGAAAGAGGATAGAATGATGAAAGAGAGAAGAATGATGAAAGAGAGATAGAATGATGAAAGAGAGATAGAATGATAACGAATAGATAGAATGATGAAAGAGAGAAAGAATGATGAAAGAGAGATAGAATGATGAAAGAGAGATAGAATGATGAAAGAGAGATAGAATGATGAAAGAGAGATAGAATGATGAAAGAGAGATAGAATGATAACGAATAGATAGAATGATGAAAGAGAGAAAGATGATGAAGAGAGATAGAATGATGAAAGAGAGATAGAATGATGAAAGAGATTAGAATGATGAAAGAGAGATAGAATGATGAAAGAGAGATAGAATGATGAAAGAGAGATAGAATGATGAAAGAGAGATAGAATGATGAAAGAGAGATAGAATGATGAAAGAGAGATAGAATGATGAAAGAGAGAAAGAATGATGAAAGAGAGAAAGAATGATGAAAGAGAGAATGATGAAAGAGAGATAGAATGATGATAGAGAGATAGAATGATGAAAGAGAGATAGAATGATGAAAGAGAGATAGAATGATGAAAGAGAGAAAGAATGATGAAAGAGAGAAAGAATGATGAAAGAGAGAATGATGAAAGAGAGAATAGAATGATGAAGAGAGATAGAATGAGGTGAAGATGAGAGATAGAATGATGAAAGAGAGATTAGAATGTGAAAGAGAGAAGAATGATGAAAAGAAGAATGATGAAAAGAGATAGAATGATGAAGAGAGATAGAATGATGAAAGAGATGAATGATGAAAGAGAGATAGAATGATAAGAGAGATAGAATGATGAAAGAGAGAATGAAAGAAGATAGAATGATGAAGAGAGATAGAATGATGAAAGAGAGATAGAATGATGAAAGAGAGATAGAATGATGAAAGAGAGATAGAATGATGAAAGAGAGATAGAATGATGAAAGAGAGATAGAATGATGATGAGAGATAGAATGATGAAAGAGAGATAGAATGATGAAAGAGAATAGAATGAGAAAGAGAGATAGAAATGATGAAAGAGAGATAGAATGATGAAAGAGAGATAGAATGATGAAAGAGAGATAGAATGATGAAAGAGAGATAGAATGATGAAAGAGAGATAGAATGATGAAAGAGATAGAATGATGAAAGAGAGAAGAATGGATGAAAGAGAGATAGAATGATGAAAGAGAGATAGAAATGATGAAAGAGATAGAATGATGAAAAGGAGATAAATGATGAAAGAGAGAAGATGAGAGAAGATGAGATAGAATGATGAAAGAGGAGATAGAATAATGAATGAGAGATAGAATGATGAAAGAGAGATAGAATGATGAAAGAGAGATAGAATGATGACTTAGAGTGATAGAATGTATGATAGAGATAGAATGATGATTAATAGTATGAATGTTTGATATAGAGTAATTGATGAAAGTAGATGTGATAAGTGAGTTAGTATGATGTAGAAGATAACTTGAAAGAGAGATAGAATGATGAAGGTAGATAATTGTGAAGAGAGATATGATGAAAGAAGATAGAATATGAAAGAAGATAGAATGATAGAGTATAGTCTACTGAGATGAGATAATTGAGTAATGATTAGAGATAGAATGATGAAGAGTAAGGGCCCATCATTTAGAGTACATACGTATCTTTCAAAGAATGATACACAACCATCCAGTTTATATAGAATGACTGAAGTGACTGAAGTGACTGAAGTGACTGAAGTGACTTAAGTGACTGAAGTGACTGAAGTGACTGAGTGACGGAAGTGACTGATAGTGACTAAGTGATGAAGTGCTTAAGTGACTGAAGTGACGGAAGTGACTGAAGTGACGGAAGTGACTGAAGTGACTGAAGTGACTTAAGTGATTGAAGTGACTGAAGTGACTGAAGTGACGGAAGTGACTGAAGTGACTGAAGTGACTTAAGTGATTGAAGTGACTGAAGTGACTGAAGTGACGGAAGTGACTGAAGTGACTGAAGTGACTTAAGTGATTGAAGTGACTGAAGTGACTGAAGTGACTTAAGTGATTGAAGTGACTGAAGTGACTTAAGTGATTGAAGTGACTGAAGTGACTTAAGTGATTGAAGTGACTGAAGTGACTGAAGTGACTGAAGTGACTTAAGTGATTGAAGTGACTGAAGTGACTTAAGTGATTGAAGTGACTGAAGTGACTGAAGTGACTTAAGTGATTGAAGTGACTGAAGTGACTGAAGTGACTTAAGTGATTGAAGTGACTGAAGTGACTGAAGTGACTTAAGTGACTGAAGTGACTGAAGTGACTG
This sequence comes from Cherax quadricarinatus, assembly GCF_026875155.1. Classification (NCBI taxonomy): domain Eukaryota; kingdom Metazoa; phylum Arthropoda; class Malacostraca; order Decapoda; family Parastacidae; genus Cherax; species Cherax quadricarinatus. The sequence continues at coordinate 14,088,623 of NC_069489.1, read as the reverse complement.
AAGTGACTTAAGTGATTGAAGTGACTGAAGTGACTGAAGTGACTTAAGTAATTGAAGTGACTGAAGTGACTTAAGTGATTGAAGTGACTGAAGTGACTGAAGTGACTTAAGTATTGAAGTGACTGAAGTGACTGAAGTGACTTAAGTGATTGAAGTGACTGAAGTGACTGAAGTGACTTAAGTGACTGAAGTGACTGAAGTGACTGAAGTGACTTAAGTGATTGAAGTGACTGAAGTGACTGAAGTGACTTAAGTGACTGAAGTGACTGAAGTGACTGAAGTGACTGAAGTGACTTAAGTGATTGAAGTGACTGAAGTGACTGAAGTGACTTAAGTGATTGAAGTGACTGAAGTGACTGAAGTGACTTAAGTGATTGAAGTGACTGAAGTGACTGAAGTGACTGAAGTGACTGAAGTGACTTAAGTGACTGAAGTGATTGAAGTGACTGAAGTGACTGAAGTGACTTAAGTGATTGAAGTGACTGAAGTGACTTAAGTGACTGAAGTGACTTAAGTGATTGAAGTGACTGAGGTGACTGAAGTGACTGAAGTGACTGAAGTGACTGAAGTGATTTAAGTGATTGAAGTGACTGAAGTGACTGAAGTGACTGAAGTGACTTAAGTGATTGAAGTGACTGAAGTGACTTAAGTGACTTAAGTGATTGAAGTGACTGAGGTGACTGAAGTGACTTAAGTGATTGAAGTGACTGAAGTGACTGAAGTGACTTAAGTGATTGAAGTGACTGAGGTGACTGAAGTGACTTAAGTGATTGAAGTGACTGAAGTGACTTAAGTGACTGAAGTGACTTAAGTGATTGAAGTGACTGAAGTGACTGAAGTGACTGAAGTGACTTAAGTGATTGAAGTGACTGAAGTGACTTAAGTGATTGAAGTGACTGAAGTGACTGAAGTGACTTAAGTGATTGAAGTGACTGAAGTGACTGAAGTGACTTAAGTGATGAAGTGACTGAGGTGACTGAAGTGACTGAAGTGACTGAAGTGACTGAAGTGACTGAAGTGATTTAAGTGATTGAAGTGACTGAAGTGACTGAAGTGACTTAAGTGATTGAAGTGACTGAAGTGACTGAAGTGACTTAAGTGATTGAAGTGACTGAAGTGACTGAAGTGACTGAAGTGACTGAAGTGACTGAAGTGATTTAAGTGATTGAAGTGACTTAAGTGATTGAAGTGACTGAAGTGACTGAAGTGACTGAAGTGACTGAAGTGACTGAAGTGATTGAAGTGACTGAAGTGACTGAAGTGACTTAAGTGATTGAAGTGACTGAAGTGACTGAAGTGACTTAAGTGATTGAAGTGACTGAAGTGACTGAAGTGACTGAAGTGACTGAAGTGACTGAAGTGATTTAAGTGATTGAAGTGACTGAAGTGACTGAAGTGATTTAAGTGATTGAAGTGACTGAGGTGACTGAAGTGACTGAAGTGACTGAAGTGACTGAAGTGACTGAAGTGATTTAAGTGATTGAAGTGACTGAAGTGACTGAAGTGACTGAAGTGACTTAAGTGATTGAAGTGACTGAAGTGACTGAAGTGACTTAAGTGATTGAAGTGACTGAAGTGACTGAAGTGACTGAAGTGACTGAAGTGACTGAAGTGACTGAAGTGATTTAAGTGATTGAAGTGACTTAAGTGATTGAAGTGACTGAAGTGACTGAAGTGACTGAAGTGACTGAAGTGACTGAAGTGATTGAAGTGACTGAAGTGACTGAAGTGACTTAAGTGATTGAAGTGACTGAAGTGACTGAAGTGACTTAAGTGATTGAAGTGACTGAAGTGACTGAAGTGACTTAAGTGATTTAAGTGATTGAAGTGACTGAAGTGACTGAAGTGATTTAAGTGATTGAAGTGACTGAGGTGACTGAAGTGACTGAAGTGACTGAAGTGACTGAAGTGACGGAAGTGATTTAAGTGTTTGAAGTGACTGAAGTGACTGAAGTGACTGAAGTGACTTAAGTGATTGAAGTGACTGAAGTGACTGAAGTGACTTAAGTGATTGAAGTGACTGAAGTGACTGAAGTGACTTAAGTGATTGAAGTGACTGAAGTGACTGAAGTGACTGAAGTGACTTAAGTGATTGAAGTGACTGAAGTGACTGAAGTGACTTAAGTGATTGAAGTGACTGAAGTGACTGAAGTGACTTAAGTGATTGAAGTGACTGAGGTGACTGAAGTGACTGAAGTGACTGAAGTGACTTAAGTGATTGAAGTGACTGAGGTGACTGAAGTGACTGAAGTGACTGAAGTGACTGAAGTGACTGAAGTGATTTAAGTGATTGAAGTGACTGAGGTGACTGAAGTGACTGAAGTGACTGAAGTGACTGAAGTGACTGAAGTGATTAGTGATTGAAGTGACTGAAGTGATTGAAGTGACTGAAGTGACTGAAGTGACTGAAGTGACTGAAGTGACTGAAGTGATTTAAGTGATTGAAGTGACTGAAGTGACTGAAGTGACTGAAGTGATTTAAGTGATTGAAGTGACTGAAGTGACTGAAGTGACTGAAGTGACTGAAGTGATTTAAGTGATTGAAGTGATTGAAGTGACTGAAGTGACTGAAGTGACTGAAGTGATTTAAGTGATTGAAGTGACTGAAGTGACTGAAGTGACTGAAGTGATTTAAGTGATTGAAGTGACTGAAGTGACTGAAGTGACTGAAGTGACTGAAGTGACTGAAGTGATTTAAGTGATTGAAGTGACTGAAGTGACTGAAGTGACTGAAGTGACTGAAGTGACTGAAGTGACTGAAGTGACTGAAGTGACTGAAGTGACTGAAGTGATTTAAGTGATTGAAGTGACTGAAGTGACTGAAGTGACTGAAGTGACTGAAGTGACTGAAGTGACTGAAGTGATTTAAGTGATTGAAGTGACTGAAGTGACTGAAGTGACTGAAGTGACTGAAGTGACTGAAGTGATTTAAGTGATTGAAGTGATTGAAGTGACTGAAGTGACTGAAGTGACTGAAGTGACTGAAGTGACTGAAGTGACTGAAGTGACTGAAGTGACTGAACAAACAAGTCAGTCACTTCAGGATCTTTACTTAATTTATGGTATAAGTTAACAAATCTTTGAGGTCACTTGTGTTGCAGAGCTGTGCAACACAGTTGTCCTGTGCAACACAGTTGTCCTGTGCAACACAGTTGTCCTGTGCAACACAGTTGTCCTGTGCAACACAGTTGTCCTGTGCAACACATTGTCCTGTGCAACACAGTTGTCCTGTGCAACACAGTTGTCCTGTGCAACACAGTTGTCCTGTGCAACACAGTTGTCCTGTGCAACACAGTTGTCCTGTGCAAACACAGTTGTCCTGTGCAACACAGTTGTCCTGTGCAACACAGTTGTCCTGTGTAAACACAGTTGTCCTGTGCAAACACAGTTGTCCTGTGCAACACAGTTGTCCTGTGCAACACAGTTGTCCTGTGCAACACAGTTGTCCTGTGCAACACAGTTGTCCTGTGCAACACAGTTGTCCTGTGCAACACAGTTGTCCTGTGCAACACAGTTGTCCTGTGCAACACAGTTGTCCTGTGCAACACAGTTGTCCTGTGCAACACAGTTGTCCTGTGCAACACAGTTGTCCTGTGCAACACAGTTGTCCTGTGTAACACAGTTGTCCTGTGCAACACAGTTGTCCTGTGTAAACACAGTTGTCCTGTGCAACACAGTTGTCCTGTGCAACACAGTTGTCCTGTGCAACACAGTTGTCCTGTGCAACACAGTTGTCCTGTGCAACACAGTTGTCCTGTGCAACACAGTTGTCCTGTGCAACACAGTTGTCCTGTGCAACACAGTTGTCCTGTGCAACACAGTTGTCCTGTGCAACACAGTTGTCCTGTGCAACACAGTTGTCCTGTGCAACACAGTTGTCCTGTGCAACACAGTTTGTCCTGTGCAACACAGTTGTCCTGTGCAAACACAGTTGTCCTGTGCAACACAGTTGTCCTGTGGCAACACAGTTGTCCTGTGCAACACAGTTGTCCTGTGCAACACAGTTGTCCTGTGCAACGCAGTTGTCCTGTGCAACGCAGTTGTCCTGTGCAACGCAGTTGTCCTGTGCAACGCAGTTGTCCTGTGCAACACAGTTGTCCTGTGCAACACAGTTGTCCTGTGCAACACAGTTGTCCTGTGCAAACACAGTTGTCCTGTGAAACACAGTTGTCCTGTGCAACACAGTTGTTCCTGTGCAACACAGTTGTCCTGTGCAACACAGTTGTCCTGTGCAACACAGTTGTCCTGTGCAACACAGTTGTCCTGTGCAACACAGTTGTCCTGTGCAACACAGTTGTCCTGTGCAACACAGTTGTCCTGTGCAACACAGTTGTCCTGTGCAACACAGTTGTCCTGTGCAACACAGTTGTCCTGTGCAACACAGTTGTCCTGTGCAACACAGTTGTCCTGTGCAACACAGTTGTCCTGTGCAACACAGTTGTCCTGTGCAACACAGGTTGTCCTGTGCAACACAGTTGTCCTGTGCAACACAGTTGTCCTGTGCAACACAGTTGTCCTGTGCAACACAGTTGTCCTGTGCAACACAGTTGTCCTGTGCAACACAGTTGTCCTGTACAAACACAGTTGTCCTGTGCAACACAGTTGTCCTGTGCAACACAGTTGTCCTGTGCAACACAGTTGTCCTGTACAACACAGTTGTCCTGTGCAACACAGTTGTCCTGTGCAACACAGTTGTCCTGTGCAACACAGTTGTCCTGTGCAACACAGTTGTCCTGTGCAACACAGTTGTCCTGTGCAACACAGTTGTCCTGTGCAACACAGTTGTCCTGTGCAACACAGTTGTCCTGTGTAACACAGTTGTCCTGTGCAACACAGTTGTCCTGTGTAACACAGTTGTCCTGTGCAACACAGTTGTCCTGTGCAACACAGTTGTCCTGTGCAACACAGTTGTCCTGTGCAACACAGTTGTCCTCAAAGATTCGCCTACTAGCACCCTGCCCTTGCCAGTCTCCCTTCTATGTTCACCTCCGTCAGATAGTTGATAGTCAGGACTACATGATCGCTGACAGCCAGGATGGTTCTATATTCTGTCTGCTATGTCTGAATAAGAAAGGAGGAACACTGCAGGAGGCCTGTTGGCCTATACTAGGCAGGTCCTTCACATATCCAACCCATGGAGTGGAGTGGTAAGCCAGTGGAAGGTCTCCGTCAGATGACTAGAAATTCCAGCCCCGCGTCAGGAAACACTCGAGTCATAGCTCCTGGTACCTCCTCCTCTCTAGTCGCTCAGTGTGTGTGTGTACTCACCTGTGGTTGCAGGGGTCGAGGCACAGCTTCTGGACCCACCAGTGTGTATGTGCGTCTAGTCCCCCACCCTCCCAATCGTCTCCCCTCCCCTTCTCCCCTCCCCTATCTCCCCTTCCCATCTCCCCTCCCCCATCTCCCCTCGCCATATGGTATGGCCAGACTTTTAAATAGGGTGTGGGTGAGGTAAGACATCTGGGAGTGACAGGAGGGGGTGACATGTGTTGCCACGTGTTGTGGGGGGACGAGCACGCGTTTGGGGGTGAGGGGAAGTGAGGGGTGATGGAGGACAGTGGGAGTGATTCTGTGGGGGTGAGGTGAAACGGGGGGTAATGGTTAGTTGCCAGTTATCAAAGGTACTTGTCGATAACTACACCCAGGTGTGACCCCTGGGTGTGGCCTAGGGTGCGGCCTGTGACCCAGGTGTGGCCTCTGACTCAGTTGTTTCCCTGGGTGTGACCTATGACCCAGGGGTAGCCATGGGTGTGGCCTGTGGCCCAAGTGTGGCCTGTGACAAGGTGTTTTCCCTGAGTGTGGCCTGTGACCCAAATGTGACCCAAGTGTGGTCATGGGTGTGGCCTGTGACCCAGATGTGGTACTGAATGTGGCCTGTGACCTAGTTGTAGCTCTGGGTGTGTCCTGTGACCCAGGTGTGGCCCTGGGTATGGCCTGTGACCCAAATGTGACCCATGTGTGGCCCTGAGTGTGACCTGTGACTTAGATGTGGCCCTGAGTGTGACTTGTGACTTAGGTGTGGCCCTGGGTGTGGCCTGTGCCCCAGGTGTGGCCCTGGGTGTGGCCCTGGGTGTGGCCTGTGTCCCAGGTGTGGCCCTGGGTGTGGCCTGTATCCCAGGTGCAGCTCTGAGTGTGGCCTGTGTCCCAGGTGTGGCCTTGGGTGTGGCCTGTGTCCCAGGTGCAGCACTGAGTGTGGCCTGTGTCCCAGGTGTGGCCCTGGGTGTGATCTGTGTCCCAGATGTGGCCCTGGGTGTGGCCTGTGTCCCAAGTGTGACCCTGAGTGTGGCCTGTGTCCCAAGTGTGGTCCTGGGTGTGGCCTGTGTCCCAAGTGTGGCCCTGAATGTGGTCTGTGTCCCAGGTGTGGCCCTGGGTGTGGCATGTGTCTCAGGTGTGGCCCTGGGTGTGGCCTGTGTCCCAGGTGCAGCCTAGAGTGTGGCCTGTGTCCCAGGTGTGGCCCTGGGTGTGGCCTGTGTCTCAGGTGTGGCCCTGGGTGTGGCCTGTGTCCCAGGTGCAGCCCTGAGTGTGACCTGTGTCCCAGGTGTGGCCCTGGGTGTGGCCTGTGTCCCAGGTGCAGCCCTGAGTGTGACCTGTGTCTCAGGTGTGGCCCTGGGTGTGGCCTGTGTCCCAAGTGTGGTCCTGGGTGTGGCCTGTGTCCCAAGTGTGGCCCTGGGTGTGGCCTGTATCCCAGGTGTGGCCTGTGTCCAAGTGTGGTCCTGGGTGTGGCCTGTGTCCCAAGTGTGGCCCTGAGTGTGGCCTGTATCCCAGGTGTGGCCCTGGGTGTGGCCTGTGTCCCCAAGTGTGGCCCTGGGTGTGGCCTGTGTCCCAAGTGTGGCCTGGGTGTGGCCTGTGTCCCAAGTGTGGCCCTGGGTGTGGCCTGTGTTCCAGGTGTGACCCAGGGGGTGGCCTAGGGGGTGGCCCAAGGGGCGGCCCAGGGGGTGGCCCAGGGGGTGGCCCAGGGGGTGGCCCAGGGGGTGGCCCAGGGGGTAGGCCACGGAACTAGGAAGTGTGTGGGTAATGCCAGCTGACGAGGGGAGTGTGGCACCCCTTGTGTGTATTCCTGGGCACAAGATGGCGGAAGTTTCCCCTCTTTTACCCCCCTCCCACTCCCCTCCCGAACCCCCTCCCCCTCTCCCCTCCCCTCACTCCATATATCTCTCACTCTCTCCCACATTCCCTCTCCACTGTGGTTTTGCTGACTCTAAAATAGACAAGACCACGCACGTCTCTTTCTCTCTCTCTCTCTCTCTCTCTCTCTCTCTCTCTCTCTCTCTCTCTCTCTCTCTCTCTCTCTCTCTCTCTCTCTCTCTCTCTCTCTCTCTCTTTCTCTCTCTCTACATTAGATTTAGTGATAGCTCACAAGATAACTGTCAGACCAACTGGCAGCTTACACTAAGATATCCTGTCAGAATATCTGTCAGTTGTCACATTCCTGGTGCTGTCTGCCCTGCAGAGAGATGCAGTTTAGCTGTCAGTATCTCTGTTTTAGATATAGATATGACTAGGCCTAGTCAGTTGCATGTCACCTGCAGATATGACAAGAACATGAGCATAAAAGAGCACTACAGCAGGCCTACTGGCCCAAACTAGGCCAGAAGGCCTAGTTAGGCCCACCCAGTAATCCCCCGAAGTTCTTTCTAATTCTAAATTTATCTAATTTATACCCATCACGAAACCCTTTCCAGGTATTATTTCCAGTTCTCGATTCAGTGTTTACAGCCCTGTGGCTTGGTGGGTAAGGTTCTCACCTCACACAGTGAGGGTCCGGGTTCGATGCCAGGCGAGGGTAGAAACATTGGACGTGTTTCCTTACACCGGTTGTTTATGTAAAATGGGTACCTGGGTGTTAGTGGAGAGGTGTGGGTCACATCCTGGGTGTTAGTGGACTGGTGTGGGTCACATCCTGGGTGTTAGTGGACTGGTGTGGGTCACATCCTGGGTGTTAGTGGACTGGTGTGGTCACATCCTGGGTGTTAGTGGACTGGTGTGGGTCACATCCTGGGTGTTAGTGACTGGTGTGGGTCACATCCTGGGTGTTAGTGGACTGGTGTGGGTCACATCCTGGGTGTTAGTGGACTGGTGTGGGTCACATCCTGGGTGTTAGTGGACTGGTGTGGGTCACATCCTGGGTGTTAGTGGACTGGTGTGGGTCACATCCTGGGTGTTAGTGGACTGGTGTGGGTCGCATCCTGGGTGTTAGTGGACTGGTGTGGGTCACATCCTGGGTGTTTAGTGGACTGGTGTGGGTCACATCCTGGGTGTTAGTGGACTGGTGTGGGTCACATCCTGGGTGTTAGTGGAGAGGTGTGCGTCACATCCTGGGTGTTAGCGGACTGGTGTGGATCACATCCTGGGTGTTGATGGACTGGTGTGGGTCACATCCTGGGTGTTAGTGGACTGGTGTGGGTCACATCCTGGGTGTTGATGGACTGGTGTGGGTCACATCCTGGGTGTTAGTGGACTGGTGTGGGTCACATCCTGGGTGTTGATGGACTGGTGTGGGTCACATCCTCGGTGTTAGCGGACTGGAGTGGGTCACATCCTGGGTGTTAATGGACTGGTGTGGGTCACACCCTGGGTGTTAGTGGACTGTGTGGGTCACATCCTGGGTGTTAGTGGACTGGTGTGGGTCACATCCTGGGTGTTGGTGGACTGGTGTGGTTCACATCCTGCGTGTTGGTGGACTGGTGTGGGTCACATTCTGGGTGTTAGTGGACTGGTGTGGGTCACATCCTGGGTGTTGGTGGACTGGTGTGGGTCACATCCTGGGTGTTAGTGGACTGGTGTGGGTCACATTCTGGGTGTTAGAGGACTGGTGTGGGTCACATCCTGGGTTTTAGTGGACTGGTGTGGGTCACATACTGGGTGTTACTGGATTGGTGAGGGTCACATCCTGGGTGTTAGTTGACTGGTACACTTGGAAGCACTTGACTTGTACTCGTTGGAACGCAGGAGGGAGAGATATATCATAATCTACACTTGGAAAATCTTGGAAGGAATGGTCCCAAATCTGCACACAGAAATCACTCCCTACGAAAGTAAAAGACTGGGCAGGCGATGCAAAATGCCCCCAATAAAAAGTAGGGGCGCCATTGGTACACTAAGGGAAAACACCATAAGTGTCCAGGGCCCAAGACTGTTCAACAGCCTCCCATCAAGCATTAGGGGAATTGCCAATGAACCCCTGGCTGCCTTCAAGACCCCTGGCTGCCTTCAAGACCCCTGGCTACCTTCAAGACCCCTGGCTGTCTTCAAGACCCCTGGCTGCCTTCAAGACCCCTGGCTGCCTTCAAGACCCCTGGCTGCCTTCAAGACCCCTGGCTGCCTTCAAGACCCCTGGCTGCCTTCAAGACCCTGGCTGCCTTCAAGACCCCTGGCTGCCTTCAAGACCCTGGCTGCCTTCAAGACCCCTGGCTGCCTTCAAGACCCCTGGCTGCCTTCAAGACCCCTGGCTGCCTTCAAGACCCCTGGCTGCTTTCAAGACCCCTGGCTGCCTTCAAGACCCTTGGCTGCCTTCAAGACCCCTGGCTGCCTTCAAGACCCCTGGCTGCCTTCAAGACCCTGGCTGCCTTCAAGACCCCTGGCTGCCTTCAAGACCCCTGGCTGCCTTCAAGACCCCTGGCTGCCTTCAAGACCCCTGGCTGCCTTCAAGACCCCTCGCTGTCTTCAAGACCCCTGGCTGCCTTCAAGACCCCTGGCTGCCTTCAAGACCCCTGGCTGCCTTCAAGACCCCTGGCTGCCTTCAAGACCCCTGGCTGCTTTCAAGACCCCTGGCTGCCTTCAAGACCCTTGGCTGCCTTCAAGACCCCTGGCTGCCTTCAAGACCCCTCGCTGTCTTCAAGACCCCTGGCTGCCTTCAAGACCCCTCGCTGTCTTCAAGACCCCTGGCTGCCTTCAAGACCCCTGGCTGCCTTCAAGACCCCTGGCTGTCTTCAAGACCCCTGGCTGCCTTCAAGACCCCTGGCTGCCTTCAAGACCCCTGGCTGCCTTCAAGACCCCTGGCTGCCTTCAAGACCCCTGGCTGCCTTCAAGACCCCTGGCTGCCTTCAAGACCCCTGGCTGCCTTCAAGACCCCTGGCTGCCTTCAAGACCCCTGGCTGCCTTCAAGACCCCTGGCTGCCTTCAAGACCCCTGGCTGCCTTCAAGACCCCTGGCTGCCTTCAAGACCCCTGGCTGCCTTCAAGACCCCTGGCTGCCTTCAAGACCCCTGGCTGCCTTCAAGACCCCTGGCTGCCTTCAAGAGAGAGCTGGACAGATACCTAAAGTCAGTGCGGGATCAGCCGGGCTGTGGCTCGTACGTTGGACTGCGTGCGGCCAGCAGTAACAGCCTGGTTGATCAGGCCCTGATCCATCGGGAGGCCTAGTCATGGACCGGGCCGCGGGGGCGTTGATCCCCGGAAAAACCTCCAGGTAACCTCCAGGTAACCTCCAGGTAACCTCCAGGTAACCTCCAGGTAACCTCCAGGTAACCTCCAGGTAACCTCCAGGTATGTCGGCTTTCCCCTCACACCTGGTGCTTGTTCCCTCTCTTTTCTCTCCTCTCTCTCTCTCTCTCTCTCTCTCTCTCTCTTCTCCTCTCTCTCTCTCTCTCTCTCTCTCGTCTCTCCTCTCTCTCTCTCTCTCCCCTCTCCTCTCTCTCCTCTATCTCTCTCTCTCTCTCTCTCTCTCTCTCTCTTCTCCCCTCTCTCTCTCTCTCCTCTCTCTCTCTCTCTTCTCTCTCTCTCTCTCTTCCCTCTCTCTCCTCTCTCATCTCTCTCTCTCCTCTCTCTCTCCCTCTCTCTCTCTCTTTCTTCCCTTCTTACCTTCTCCCTTTTCTTCCTATCTTTCTCTTTCGTCTGTCATACACACAACACACACACGCACACACACACACACACACACACACACACACACACATACACACACACACACACACACCCACACACACACACACACACACACACACCATGGATATTTGCGTGCTCTAACCTCCAGCTGAGTAAGGTCCTCCCTCTCTCCCATCCTCCCTCCCACTTTCCCTACCTGGGAGGGAAGGTGGGCTAGGAGAGGCGATTAACGATGCTGTTTTTGTAACTCTTGTTGCTATTTTGTTGTTTTTGTGAGCTGTGTTTGTTATGAGTTGTTTGTCTGAACACAAACAGGTGTAGACTACGTCTACGCCCGGTGGCCTGGTGGCTAAAGCTCCCACTTCCCACACGGAGGGTCCGGGTTCGATTCCCGGCGGGGTGGAAACATTTCGACACGTTTCCTTACACCTGTTGTCCTGTTCACCTAGCAGCAAATAGGTACCTGGGTGTTAGTGGACTGGTGTGGGTGGCATCCTGGGGGACAAGATTAAGGACCACAATGGAAATAAGTTAGACAGTCCTCGATGACGCACTGACTTTCTTGGGTTATCCTGGGTGGCTAACCCTCCGGGGTTAAAAATCCGAACGAAATCTTATCTTATCTTATCTTACTGAGGTCTTCATGGCGTCTCGTGTGGTCTTAGTGGTCCCTGATACAGCATCCATTTCAGGTCACTGTTTTGGCCGTGGTCCTCTTCATATTGTACATTTTATAGTCAAGACAATGGGAAGTTGAGATGGAAGTCAGTTTTCATTCCGCATTACAAGCTACTGATGAAGTCCTGGGGATAAGATGAAAGTCCTTGGCTTGTTGTCCAGCAAGCTACTGATGAAATATTGGGGATATTATCAAAGGACTTGACTTGTTATTCAGCAAGCTACTGAGGAAGTACTGAGTATAAGATGAAAGGCCTCGAGTAGGTATCTAACCCCTACTCATATGCCTCTGTTGTCGTATTATTGATTGTCTGTAATTCTCTTCACCTCTTTAGTGTTATCCAGCCTGTTGGTGTCTTCTCCTTACATTGTGGGAACACCAGCAGTGTTGCTGCAGTATTCTATATTTATAGTTTACATTGTGGGGAAAACCAGCAGTGTTGCTACACTATTCTATATGATAGTTACATTGTGGGAACACCAGCAGTGTTGCTACACTATTCATATATGATAGTTACATTGTGGAACACCAGCAGTGTTGCTACACTATTCTATATGATAGTTACATTGTGGGAACACCAGCAGTGTTGCTACACTATTCTATATAATAGTTACATTGTGGGAACACCAGCAGTGTTGCTACACTATTCTATATGATAGTTACATTGTGGGGAAAACCAGCAGTGTTGCACACTATTCTATATGATAGTTACATTGTGGAACACCAGCAGTGTTTTCTACACTATTCTATATGATAGTTACATTGTGGGAACACCAGCAGTGTTGCTACACTATTCTATATGATAGTTACATTGTGGGAACATCAGCAGTGTTGCTACACTATTCTATATGATAGTTACATTGTGGGAACACCAGCAGTGTTGCTACACTATTCTATATGATAGTTACATTGTGGGAACACCAGCAGTGTTGCTACACTATTCTATATGATAGTTACATTGTGGGAACATCAGCAGTGTTGCTACACAATTCTATATGATAGTTACATTGTGGGAACACCAGCAGTGTTGCTACACTATTCTATATGATAGTTACATTGTGGGAACACCAGCAGTGTTGCTACACTATTCTATATGATAGTTACATTGTGGGAACACCAGCAGTGTTGCTACACTATTCTATATGATAGTTACATTGTGGGAACACCAGCAGTGTTGCTACACTATTCTATATGATAGTTACATTGTGGGAACACCAGCAGTGTTGCTACACTATTCTATATGATAGTTACATTGTGGGAACACCAGCAGTGTTGCTACACTATTCTATATGATAGTTACATTGTGGGAACACCAGCAGTGTTGCTACACTATTCTATATGATAGTTACATTGTGGGAACACCAGTAGAGCACTTGTTGATTTCACGTTTCCAGAGTCATTTCTTCTGACGTTAAGGTCGTCAATACAAGAAAAAATTGCAAATATTCAGATGGTTAGACAAAGTATACCAGTCATTTCTGGTCCTCTGAAACCATCTTCAGAAAAAACGAGAATAATGACTTTTACTGACTGACTGTATAATGAATGGCAATATGACTGTATGATGGATGACAGTATGACTGTATAATGAATTACTGTGTGACTGTGGAGTGGATGATAGAGTAATGGGTGATGGTATAATGATTTGAGGGTAAAATTCTTTCTCTCTCTCTCTCTCTCTCTCTCTCTCTCTCTCTCTCTCTCTCTCTCTCTCTCTCTCTCTCTCTCTCTCTCTCTCTCTCTCTCTCTCTCTCTCTCTCTCTCTCTCTCACTCTCTCTCTCTCTCTCTCACACACACACACATTCGTCACCAATAAGGACACAGCTCAAACTATCACGTTACTGTGAAAAAAAGTGAGCCTATTTCAATAGGCCTCTTGGCATTCCTGGCCTCGGTAAGAAGGGAAGAAGGAAAGAGGAGGACGAGGAGACAAGAGGAATTCCTCTAATCCCTTCCCAACAGCAACAAGAGACGGGGATACCAGTACTGGGTGCGCAACCCAGGCTGTGCGCTGGAATTACGCAGGGTAGAAAGGGTTACAGAGGTGCTGTACCGGCGCTGTAGTAACTGTAGACTGCTCGATGAGCTGTGAATGGATAGTATACATGTCGCTACGAACCTCTTTTCGCCAGACGTTTCGCCCATGACGTGAAATCCAAAACTGAGCCCATCACCTCAGCTGTGTGCGGTGCGCGAGAAATTACATATGGGTCCCTATCTCACACTGTGCGCGGGAATTACAGCGAGTAGAAAGGGTTACAGAGGTGCTGTACCGGCGCTGTAGTAACTGTAGACTGCTCGATGACCTGGGAATGGATAGTATACATGTCACTACGAGCCTCTTCTCGCCAGACGTTTTGCCCATGGCGTGGAATACATATGGGTACATGACCCAAATTGTGTGCGGTGCGCGTGTAGAATACAGACGATACAAAGGGTTACAGAGACGCTGTACCTGCTCTGTACTGACTGTAGACTGGTCAGCGAACAAGGAACGGATAGTATACATGTCGCTACGAGCCTCTTTTCGCCAGACGTTTCGCCCCTGGCGCAGTAAAAGGCCCAAAAGGTGACACTGTCGGAGAGTAAGCTAGCCTAAAACTGCGAGGGACGGTGTCCGTGGTTGATGTTTCACCCTAGAGTAGTGAGGAGCAGGCACGTTTCGCTCAGTGTAGTAGTTTATTACGCTAGTCTATTTTGTGCTCTGTGCAGAGCGAAACGTTGTCAAGATTGAAGCTTGTTCTGAAACGTGTTTCAATTGACTAAATTCTCAGGAATTTGCAACTCCATCCTTTCATAATTCTGAAAAAAGTGATACACAGAGCGAAACGTTCTCCCAATTGTAGCTTCTTCCGAAACGTGCTCCTCTTTTTTTCTTTCCACTGGTTAAATTCTCAGGAATTTCCAAGATAATTCCGTCTTAATTCTCACAAAAATACGACATCTTAAAGCTATGAAAAGAGCGAAACGTTTACCCAGATGAAGCTTCTTCCGAAACGTGCTACTATTTTTTCCCTTCCACTGGTTAAATTCTCAGGAATTTTCCCACTGTTTACATGTTAATTCCAAGAATTTACGTTTTAAAGGAGTTCCTAAAATTTTGGTTTCTAGGGCCCTCTTCCGTTTCTTCTGCCCT
>NC_069489.1:14056484-14071484 GCF_026875155.1 Cherax quadricarinatus | reverse complement strand
TGGTACCTTATCCCTTTTACTCCTTTGCTTTTCCTCCCGTACAGCCATCACTCTCTGTCCACCCTTTACTGTCGGTATTCCGCTAGTGATTTTCTTTCCCCGGGGATGCAATTATTCCCACCAACACGACAAATATTTACAATGATTTGTTCCGACTCACAAAATCGTAAAGACACGATTGCAAAAAACCATACCGGGTGGGGTTTTGAACCCGCGGGAGGTTTTTTGAGTGGTTGATGGATTTTTTTTTGTTTTTTTTTTTCCCCCATGGAAGGATGGTTTTAAACTTCCCGCCTCCTAGCCCCATTTGGGGTTTTAATCCCTTTGGATAATTTTAAACTGATTTAGGACTCTCCGAATTTTGAGATTTCCTAAATTTTTGTAAATTGCCTTTTTAGAATGTAATCCGGATCCATAGATGGGATCTGTGTCGAATTCTTAAACCGTTGTGTCTGTAGATCCGTAGAATCCATAGAACCGCAGATCTGTGATCCGTTGATCCCTAGCCGTAAATTGTAGATCGTTTTGATCATAGAATCGTAGATCTGTAGATCCGTGAACCGTGATCCGTAGAATGTAGATCCGTGATCCATAGAACTGTAGATCTGTGATCCCTAGAACTGTAGATCTGTAGAATGTAGATCTGTAGATCTGTAGAATATGTCCCTAGAACCGTAGTCCTAGAAGTTGATGCGTTTTGTCCGTAGATCCCTTTACTGTACCATACAGTAGGGATTGTAATTATATTTCCTTCTATGTATGGATGGGGGAAAAAGATGGATCTATCTACCTGTCCTGTTATTTTGGATAATACAGGTTGTCCCAATCTAGATAGATAGTAGTAGTTCTTAATCTAGAGAGGGGTGTAGATGGTTTTTTAATTAGATAATTCTTCTCAGAGGTTGTGGACTTTTGGGAAAATAGTTGTCCATCTTTACCGTAGTCTCTCTTCTCTCTCCCCTCTCTCTCTCTCTCTCTCTCTCTCTCTCTCTCTCTCCCTCTCTCTCTCTCTCTCTCTCTCTCTCTCTCTCTCTCTCTCTCTCTCTCTCTCTCTCTCTCTCTCTCTCTCTCTCACTGTTGGGGGTTTAAACGTAATTGTCTTGGCCGGAACTAACAGCGCCTCAAGGCTACCATCTTAGTGTCTGAGAATTCTTCCTGGGATTTAAAAGTCTGTGTGGGGCTCTTACTCTCTCTCTCTCTCTCTCTCTTCTCTCTCTCTCTCTCTCTCTCTCTCTCTCTCTCTCTCTCTCTCTCTCTCTCAGAGGTGGGCCCAAGAGCTATATGTTAAGTAATCACTCTGGGATCTGAGACATGGGACACATCTACAAGGAACAGATGCTGACTGTAGCAGCGTGGATCGGGGCAGCTGCCTACCCCACGGGATACTGCTGTTGCTGTTGTTTGTGTTGTGGTGCTGCTTGCTGCTGCTGTGCTGCTGCTGCTGCTGCTTGCTGTGCTGTTTGGTGGGGTACTGCTGCTGCTGCTGTGGGGCTGCTGCTGTTGTGCTGTTTGGCTGTGTTGCTCTGGTGCTGCTGGTGGGGGCTGGTGTGCTGCTGCTGCTGGGTGGTGCTGGTGGGTGCTGTTGCTGCTTGCTGCTCCCTTTGGCTGCTGCTGCGCTGCTGCTGCCTGTCTGCTGTTTGGCTGCTGCGGGTGCTGCGGGGTTGTGCGGGTTCTGCTGGGTCCCTGCGGGGCGGGCTGCTGGTTTTTGGTTTGCGGGTGCTGGTGTGTTGCTGCTGCTGTGCTGCGGGCCCTTTTGGGTGGGGGTTTGGGTTGGTGGTGGGGGTGTGCTGCTGTGTGCTGCTTGCTGCTGCTGGTGTGTGGTGCTTTTCGGTGTGCGGGTGCCCCTTTCTGCTGCTGTGCTGCTGCTGTGCTGCTGTGCTGTGGTGTTTGCTGCGCGGGGTGCTGCTGCTGGTGGTGTTGCGGGTTGCTGGTGCTGCGGGCTGTTTTGCGCTGCTGTGATGCTGTTTGGTTTGCTGCTGGTGCTGTTTTTTGGGGGTTTTGGGGTTTGTTGCTGGTGCTGTTTGGTGTGGGGTTTGCTGGTGGTGGGGGGTGCTGCTGCTGCTGTGGGTTTCGGGCTGTGCTGGTGCTGCTGGTGCTGTTGCTGTTTGCTGCTGCTGCTCCCTGCTGCTGCTGCGGGTGCTTTTTGCTGCTGTTTTCTGCTGGTGCTGCTGCTGGGGTTGTGCTGCTGCTGGTGTTTCTGCTGGGCTGCTGCTGCTGCTGCTGGTGTTTCCCTGCTGCTTTTTGTTTGTGCTGCGGGTGTGCTGGTGCTGTGGTTTGCTGGTGCGGGTGCTGCTGGTGCTGCTGGTGCTGCTGCTGCTGCTGCTGCTGCTGCTGCTGGTGCTGGTGTGCTTGCTGTTTGCTGCTGTGGTGCTGTGCTTTTGCTGGTGGGCTGGTGTGCTGGTGCTGCTGTTGTTGCTGGTGTGCCTGCTGCTGCTGCTGTGCTGCTGCTGTGCTTGTGCGCTGCTGGGGCTTGTGTTGCTGCTGGTGCTGGGGGGCTGCTGGGTTGTTGCTCTGCTGTTTGCTGGTGTGTGGTGTGCTGGTGTGGTGTTGCTGTGCTGCTGTTTGCTGGTGTTTGGTGTTGCTGTGCTGCTGTGGGGGTGCTGGGGGGTTTGCTGGTGCTGCTGGTGCTGCTGTTTGTGCTCCCTCCCCTGCTGTTTGCTGCTGCTGCTTGGCTGCTGTGGTGGGGTGCTTTTGTGGGGGCTTGCTGCTGTCCCTGCTGCTGTTTGTGTGCTGCTTTTTGCTCCCTGCTGGTGCGGGTTTGCTGTTGCTGGGTGGTGTGTTTGGTGGCTGGTGCTGCGGGTGCTGCTGCTGCTGCGGGCCTGTGTTTTTGTGGCTGCAAAGAGTACGAAACCCTTTATTCGGCGCAGGGTTACCACCCTCTTTACAGGCTATCCCCCCAAAACCCAGCGAACCAGGTTGCTAAGAGTTGATGATGGGGCCCCGTCGTTAAATTTGTGCCCGGGTTCTGCCAATAAGATGGTTTTGGAAATCGCAGAGGTTATGTGGGGTACCACTTCCCTGTCTGCCCTGGTTATTCCCCATTCTAGAGCGGGTTTAAAGGGCACCGTCTGCTATCTTGTGGTTTTTTTCTGCCTTGCTTACCGTGGGGGTGCACTATACTTTTTAAATGAAATTTTGGTAAAATTTTTGCTGTTCAAAATTTGGGGTGAAGGATTTTTATAAGTCTAAATTTTTTTCTTCTGGGGTTTATTTTGCCCCCATTACCCCGGGATACAGGCCTTTTTGGAACCTGGGTTGTAATATGGGTAGCCTGTCCGAGAGCGGGAGTGGACTTGGGAAAAAAACGGTGGGTTTAGGGGGTAAAGCTCGTAGAAAGGAACTTTGGGTGCAGCTTGCTGTCTGGCTTTTGCTTTTCCAAATTTTCCCCGTGTAAGTTGCTTTATGGTAAGCCTTGTTTATTGTGTGATCGTTCAAAGCTCGCTACTAGCTTGTTGGGTTTGGTGCCGCTTCGTACGGCAATCTTTAGAAAAGTGTACCCGGGTCTGGACATTTGCTTTACAAATTTTGCTGTCATTTGTTACTAGCCTGTTCGGTTTTGGGGGGAAAATTTTTGCAGTGGGGCCTTTGTTGTATGCGAAAATTCTGCAATCGAAACTGTGCAAAAGCTAAGCGTTTTTTTCTGAAAAATTTAAGTGTTACGTTGGGGTTTTTCCCCAAACGTACTGTGCAAGGGAATAATTTATGCCATGGGAAGAGTCAGACTTTCGGGGTTTCCGGATTTTACTTTGCTTTTCCCTCCCTTTTTTTTGCCCCAAAAGGCGTTTTTGGGCCAAATTGCTTTTCCCCTTTGGCTATTACATACAAACGCACTTCACAGCTGCGCAACTGCGTTAATGATTGTTTGAAAAACTTATGAAAAAAGGATGGCACATCAGACCCCCCCTTTAAACGGAGCTAGGGAAAAAATTTTCCTATGTTCTCCCCGGGAGGAAGATGATACCTACGGAGAAAAATGGTCAGTATAGGGCGCGGGTTGTCTCAGGGTAAACCCAGCGTGTTGCACTTGACGGGCAAAAATAAAATTTTGAGCAAACTGGGGAAAGGGGAATTCGCAAGGGAAGAATTTGATGGGGAAAAAGAGAAAGGGAGGGCAGTTTTCGCATTCTGAAAATTTTTTTTAGTTTACAAAAAGCATTTACAGTTTGTTCCCCGCTTCAATGAGGCCCGAACCAAAAAAAAATTTTTTCAAAACCCTTTTCGAAAATCAGGCTGGGGGCCTTTTTGAGGGGCCCGGGGAACGCTTTGGGGGCCAATCTTTGGTTTTCATAAGATTTTTGGGGAAAGGGGAAAGGGAATTTTTAAACGTCAGTTTAAAAATGACGCTGAATTTTTGATTATAAATTTGTAAAGGGACCACAGTTTTTGGGGCCTATACGGGTACCCAGCCAAATATAAAAAAAAATTTTAAAATTAAGCTTGGGGCAGCTTGGTCAACCCCCTAGTGGACTTTGTGGAAAAGAAAACCCAAAGCTTTTACCAGCTGGTATAAAGAAAGGGGGGTCTCTCCCTTTTGAGGGGGGTTGGTCCCAAGCTTTTCTGATTGAAAACCCTGCTGGAGTCTGTGGGCCCGGTTTTGAGTTTTTCTAAAAGGAGGTGATTTAAAACCATTTGCATTGGAGGAAGCCAGGTTGGTGAAAAATTTTTTGAAACAAAACCGCCCCCTTTGGGCCCGAGCGGCCCCGGTCTCTCTTTTAACGCCTGGCATAGCAGAGGGATCGAAACCTTGGAGAATGAAGTGCCACCCGGAGGGAGAAGTCAAAGTCACCCAACCCAACTCCCTGGTGAGCCACGCTTCTCGCTATGGTCCCCCCTGCGGAGAGGCAAACAAACTCTTGGGTGCTTTCTCGACAAATTTACCCGAGGGACCCCACCCAAAAGGGACCCATTTCAAAACGTAAAGGAAAGGGTTTTTAAAAGGGCAAGCCTGCCCGTTGCTTCTTCTGTAACAAAGTAGGTAAACACCCGTCCCAACTCCCCCCTTAAAGGCCCCAACCCTTTGGGGAAAAATCCCCCAAATTTCCCCTTTTAAAGTAACATGCCCCCTAGAGAATTTAAAAAAAGGGTATGGCCCCTTTTATTGAAAGAGTTTTTTTCCCTTTTCGGGAAAACTCAAAAAAAAACTAAAGGGTAAAGACCTTTAGAGAAAATTGGGAGATATTGCTCACTTGGGGAGAGGGAAATTCCCCCTTTAGAAAATATTTCCCTTTGAATTCCTCGGTTTTTTGGAGGCATTTGGAGGAGCTATATATTCTTTTCCTTTTGGCAAAAAAATTTATGTACGTGCAAATTTTACACGGGGGAACGACTGTGGGGGTGTCTCAAAAGGATTTCCCATAAAAATTTTGCCATGTTTTTATGGGTAATAACATTACAAAGGGTTGTTCGTGTCCTGAACCTATAATGATTAATTCTCTTCCCGGGGTTTGGGCCAAAAAATCGGGCAAATCCCCAAAGGGTTGTTGGAGAGAATGTTGACCTTTTCCCTTTGGAAAGACTCCGATCTCGGAATGCCACTTGTTTTACGAGGGAAAAAATGGCCGAGCCTCGTAGTCAAAATGAACAGGAAACCCCGATCAAAACCCTTCCTTAAATTTCCCCGGTTGCAGGAATTTCCAGATGTCTCTGTTTTTCCCTGCCCCCCGGGGCGTCCCTTTGGGGAGGAACAAAAGAAAAGGGCCCTTCTTTAAAATTTTGCTTTTTTAGGCAGCCCTGGGGTTTAAAACCCCCTTTTGGGGGATCCCCCGGGAAGTTAAAGAAGTTTAAAAAAAAATTTTTTGTTGCAATGAGACTTTTGGTTTAAAGGGGATAGAGGGGGCCCGGGGAATTGTATGACAGGTTTTGTGATTCAAAACCCAAATATGGGCCTCAAATATTTAAAAATTTCTCTTAAAACGTCAATTTGGGGTTTTAAGGGAAATTAACCCAAAAAAATTGGATTGAAACACAAAAAAAAAATTTTTTTGGCCCCAAAATTTAAAAAAAATGTGAAAAAAAATTTATATTTTGGGGTTGCCGAGAATGTCAGCAAGTTGGGGGGAAAACCCGGACTTTTCCCTTAAACTGGACCTCTCCAAAACCTTTTTAACCCGCTGATGGGAACCCTTTTTCAGATTTAATTATAGATTGGGGTGGTCCACTCCCCCCAGGTTAAAAATCTGGGGAAAACAAAAATTTTATTTACGATTATGGTTTAAAATAACCCCGATTATCCTGAAGCCCAAATTCCCCCCGCGTAGTATTATACTAAAGCTATTTCCCAAAACTTTAAAAAAAATTATTTCTTGGTTTTTGGGATTCCTAAAAAATTCAAAAATGATAAGGTACTAACTTCATGCCAAAAGCATTTAGGGGAAATTTAACTAGGTTGGGAAATCCCCAAAATTTTCCCCTGGGCCCTTACCTCAGTTCCCCAAAGGCCCCTTTGGGAAGATTCCATCAGACATTAAAAACCTTTATGAGAATTTTTGCTTTCACTTTTTCCCACAGATGGGGTGAAACATACCTTTGTTGCTTTTCTCAGTACGGAGGACGGTGCAAGAGTTTACAGGGTAAAAGTCCGTTTTTAGCTGAAAACTTTGGGGGACAATGTATGAGGTCCTCTTCGGGTGCTCAAAGAAGGGGTAGATGGGGGAGAAGACGTTAGCTTTAACACTCTACAACCCGTCTTCAAGGTTGCGGTGGCACCCTCAAATTAGCCAAGGCAACCCAAACAGTTTAAAGTAAGATGAAAAAGAGGTTTTTGACGAAGTTTTCACAATTCCCTCCCTTTCCCTCCAGGGGGGGGGGGGACAAGGTGTTGGTGCAAAGGAAACCCATACCCGGCCACACCTTGGAAAAAATAGATTTACGGGCCTATGCAGATTGTAAGTAGATTATCCCGATGTAAATTTTTGTGGTTAAACTTTCCCTTGATTAAAGACCCAAAAACAAAACTTTTCCACATTAATCCAAATTTTTGTACTTCCATTTCACCCCGATTTCCGTTTCCCAGTAAAGGGCTCTGTTTCCCCTTCCCTTGAGGACGACTCTGACTCTTTGCAAAAACCCCATCTCTGAAAATTAATTTAAACTTTCAAATTTTTGTCCTCCTCAAGGATCCCCAGCCCCTTTTAAAAAAGGGATTATTTTGAAACCCAAGCAAAAAATTTAATGAGCTTCTACAGTCATATCCTAATATTTTTTCGGATTTTGCCCCAAAAAAAAAAGTTTTTGTTTGGTTACCCCTGGGTGTAGAAGTGGGAAATCGAAAAAATATTAAACTCTCCCCCTACAGAGCTAATCCCGGAAAAAACAAAGGTACTTCAGGGAGGAAGTAGAAATTTTTGTTTTGAAATGGGTTTTGTGGAAAGGGGGTCCTCTAGTTCATGGGCTTTACCCTGCATCCTTGGGGAAGAAGGTGATGGGGGTTTGGTATTTTGTACAGGGTACCCTAAGGTGAACGGAATTTACAATTACAGATGCTTACCCTCTTTCCCCCGTCTGGATGACGTTTAAGTTTTCTTTGTGGGTAAGGCTACTTTTGGGGTCCAAGTTTTGATCTCCTTAAAGGTACTATCAGGGTAAATTTTGACGGATAAAGGGGAAGGAAATCCTGCCTTCGAAATTCCGGTTTATTATCAAAAACCCCAGTTCCCCCTTTGGAATGGAAAAATTTCCCCCCCTTTTATTCCCAAAAAAACTTATCCATTAAAGGGTATTAAAGGACTTGAAGGGACGGCCCCGGGGGCGTACTAGATGATATTGGGTTGTGGTGTTTTGATACTTGGGTCAACACCCACTTAGACTTAAAGGGTCTTTTTGAGACCCTTTTAAAAAGTTTCCCCTTTAACAGTTTAAAATTTATCTAAATCTTCCTTTGGCCCGGCCCACTATCATTTCTAGGCCAAAGGGAAGGGTAGTGGTAAAGTTTTCACTAAAATTTTCTAAAATTTTTGCTATTAAAGATTATTCCCGTTTCCCCATGATAGGAAATCTTTAAACTTTTTCCCAGGCTTTATAAGGAATTTTTTCAGAAGATTTGTAGGGAAAATTTTTCGATATTTACCCCTCTTCCTTCTTACCAGGGCCAAAAAATTCCCTTTAATTTGGAACCCCAGAATGTAACCCAAAAATGCTTTTTTTTTTTTAAAGCAAAAAGAAATTTTTGTTTACTGCCCCATTCTCTTGTTCCCCGATTCTCCAAAACCTTTTTCATTACGGTTATGCTTGTGAGCTGGGGTTTTGGGGCAGTACTATTACCCCAAACGGGAACAGGGAGCTGCACCCGTAGCATTTCTTTTAGCCAAGTTCCGCCACATCAGGGGGCTTTCTCTACCATTGAAAAGAAAACCCTCGCGCTGGGACTGGTTTGGAGCATTTCGATTGGGTTTTTGTGGGCCAGGGAAAACCAGGTTGGGTTCCCCCGTCTAAGTGATCACAACCCTCTTTTTTTTATCTCCAAGCCATGAAAAAACCACAAAACAAGGGGTTATGCGTGGACGTAAGGGGGGCAGCCCTATTTAATATTTTTCCCTTAATTTATTGCCCGGGAAAAAAAATATGTTGGCGACCTTTTTTTTATCTAGAGTTAATATTTTTATTTTTTTAGGTTTTGGGGTGTTATTTGGGTAACCCCCTTTTTACGCTCTTTTTTTTTTTCCCCTGGTGCGGGTTTTTTTTTTAGTGAGGGGGGATTTTTTTTTCCCGGGGTAACCCTCCGGGGCCCGTATTTGGAAAATTGCTAGCCCGTTGACCCCTGTCTTCTTAAGTTTAGGGGGTTTTGGGGTTTTTGGGCACGAGGGAAAAACTGGGGCTCTACTAAGGGGTTGGATGGGGGGAGAGGAAAGGCGGTCCCCTCATTTTGTGCCTGGGGGGCACGGTTACCATGGGGGGTGGCCCGCCCAATCCCGGGCCTTTCGGGGGGGGGGTTTTGGCCTGCAAAGAGTACATTAAACCCTTTATTCGGCGCTGTAAAACCTCATTTACAGGGTATCTCCCCCAAAACCCGCGAACCCGGTTGCTAAGAGGGTTTAGATGGGGCCCGTCGTTTCCAAACAGGAACCAAAGGGTTTTTGCCAAATAAAAATTTGTTTTTGGGAATTTGCAGAGGTTATTTGGGGGGGGGCCCTCTCCCTTTTGCCCCTTTTCATTCCCATTTAGAGCGGGTTTTGAAACACGGTTTGGTTTTATTGGGGCTTTTTTTTTCTGCCCTTTCTTCCCGGGGGAGGGGCCCCTTTTACTTTTCATGTTTTAATTTTTCTGTTCCCAAAAATTGGGGGAAAAGGGTAAAATTTAAATCTAAAAATTTTTCTTCTGTGTTTATTTTGCCCCATTACACCCCGGGGAACAGGCCATTTGGATTCCCTTTGGGGTTTTAATTTCTGGGTGCTGTGCGGGTGCGCTGCTTTCTGCCCGCGGGTGCTGCTGTTGGTGCTGTGCTGTGGGGCTGCTGGTTTCTGCTGGGTACTTTCTGTGTGTGCTGCTGCTTCTGCTGCTGGACTGGGTGCTGGTGCTGCTGCTACTGCGGCTATGCTGCTGCTGCTGCGCTGCTGCTGCTTTTGCTGCTGCTGCTGTGCTGCTACTGCTGCTCCCTCTCTCGCCTGCCTCTGCTCTGCGCTGCTGCTGCTGCTCGTTTGCCTGCTGTATGCGGCCTCTGCTGCTGCTGCGCGGCGCGCGCCTTGGATTTTGGGAAGAATTCCCAGCGGGTCAGAGTGGGTTTTCCCTGAGCCTCTCTCTCACCTCCTCTCTCACTCTCAAATCCACTCTCTCTCTTCATTCTATCTCACTCTCTTCTCTCTCACTTCACCATCTCACTCCTCTCTCTTCTCCTCACTCTCTCACTCTCTATCTCCTCTCTCTCTCTCATCTCTCTCTCACTCTCTACTACTCTCTTCTCCACCCTTTCCCCTCTCTCTCTCATCTCTTCTCACTCCTTTTCCCCTTCACTCTCTCCTCATCTACTCTCTCTCTCTCTCTCTCACCTCTACTATCTCACTCTCTCTCTCTCTCACTCTCTCTCTCACTCTCTTATCTCACTCTCTCTCATCTCTACTCACTTCTCTTCTCACTCTCTATCTCACTCTCTCTCTCTCTCACTCTCTCACTCTCTATCCACTCCTCTCTCTCTCTCACTCTCTCATTTTCTCACTCTCTCTCTCCCTCTCACTCTCTCTCTCACTCTCTATCCACTCTCTCTCTTTTCACTCTCTCACTCTCTATCTCACTCTCTCTCTCCTCACTCTCTCTCTCACTCTCTATCTCACTCTCCTCTCTCTCTCACTCTCTCCTCACTCTCTATCTCACTCTCTCTCTCTCTCTCACTCTCTCTCTCACTTCTTCTCCCTCTCTCTCATATCTCTCTCACTCTCTCTCTCTCTCACTCTCTCTCTCACTCTCTATCTCCTCTCTCTCTCTCTCCTCTCACTCTCTCTCTCTCTCACTCTCTCTCTCACTCTCTATCTCACTCTCTCTCTCTCTCACTCTCTATCTCACTCTCTCTCTCTCTCACTCTCTCTCACTCTCTCTCTCTCACTCTCTCTCCTCTCTATCACTCTCTCTCTCTCACTCTCTGTCACTCTCTGTCACTCTCTATCTCACTCTCTCTCTCATCTCTCACTCCTCTCACTCCTCTCTCCCTTTTCTCTCTCTCTCTCCCCCTCTCTCCGTCTCTCTCTCTCTCTCTTCTCCCTCTCTCTCCTCTTCTCTCTCCTCTCTCTCACTCCTCTCCACTCTCTTTTCTATCACTCTCTCTCACTCTCTACCCACTCTCTCTCACTCTCTCTCACTCTCTGTCACTCTCTATTCCCCTTTCTCCTCTCACCTCTTTTTTTTTTTTTTTTTTTTTTTTTTTTTTAACCAGGGTTTGACAAGGTTAAGGATCCCTAGCTTTATTGACAGCTATTTACGGGTTAAGGATTCCTAACTTTATTGGGGAAAGGGCTAAGAGCTGTTACCTACATCAGCTCATTTGAAAGCATTTTTGTTATGAGACATACAAGTAGGGAACAGGATGAATTGGAGCCATCTGGGGGCCCAGCATTTTCATTTGATCAACTGACGTTATCTCGTTGACATCATTATGCTGTACGGAATGTGTTCCATACTCGAGTCATCCTGGGTATGTATGATCTCAGATGGAGTGATGTTCTGGAGAAGGGTACAGCCAGAGTGAAGTTGCTGCTTTCTGCCCGTCTTGTGCATAAAAGCTTGTTTCACGCTGTCCTCGAAGTGGATCCAAGTGTGGTATTTTGACAATATTGGCCTTGTACATAACAGTAAGGCCACCCACATCCCTCCTATGTTGAAGGCTCTGCTGAAATGACAGATTTTATCCGGGATGGGTCCAGGGGGAGAGATGAGACGTCTTGCTCTGTTCTCTACTCGTCAAGCAGTCGCAGATGAGAGGGGGGGCAGGCAAACCAAGAAAGGGGAGCATACTCAAGGTGTGAGCGTACTTGTGCCTCGTACAGGATCTTGCAACCCCTACTGTCAAGCAGATGCGAGATACGGCGAAGTGCTGTAAGCTTCCTGGCTGCCTTGTTGCAAGATTTACAACAGGGTTTCTTCATGGTTAGTTTGGAGTCAAATTTCACCCCAAGGATATCAACTTCTTCTCCAGGTGCCAACATGTCCATTCATCCTTATACTGCGCCAGCATTACCATCATGGTCCCTAGAGACGAACATCATTTGCGTTTTTTCAGGTGCAAATGTTACTTGCCATCTATTTCCCCAAGCTGATATAGCTCTCAGCTGGTGATTGATGTAGCTTAGAGGCAGCTGGCATTTCTTCTCTTGGAAAGTGAATGTCAGTGTACAGTCGTCTGCATATGCATGTATTCTGGGATGAGATGAAGAAGGTCGTTGAAGTAGACATTCCATAACAGTGGACCCAGCACACCTTCCTTGTGGAACGCTTGCCCCAATAGGATGCCTTGCTGATTCCGTTCCATTGAGGACTACATTAGAGATCTACCATGAAGGTAATCACTGAGGAGACATAGCGTGAGCCGCAATTCCCAGTGCTTGAATTTTGCTAAGAGGCCCTGGTGCCACACCCGGGTCGAAAGCGCCAGCAATGTCCAGTGCTACCACACAGCTGACTTTGGATTCATCCAGTGACTGGTTTCCACTTAGTGGAGAGGTTTAACAACAGATCAGCAGCAGAGTAACCTTTCCTGAAGCCATATTGACGATCACAAAGTAGTGAGTGGTAGTCAAAAAAATCTGTCATTTGTCTTTAGATTATTGTCTCAAGGATCCTTACCAGTGATTGACAGGAGGACACTGGTCTGTGTTGCTGATTTCTGCTTGCTCTTCTTTTTGTGAACAGGGACTACATTTGCCTCTTTCCATGGAGAAAGGGGCCCTTTTCAAATGTACTAGGCAGTGCTGAAAGATGCGAGTTAGAGGTGCTGCTAGCTGGTCTGCACATCTTCTCAACAATCTTGGGCTCAACTTGTCTGGGCCCACAGCCTTTTCTTGGTCAAGTGATTTAAGAAGGAAATGCACCTCCTCCTGCCTTATTGTCACCACTGACAGTTTTGACACAGTTCTTGCAGCTAGCCAAGGAGGGTCCCTTGCTGGATCAGGAACTTGCATTTTGGTAGGGGAAGTGTTCAGCAAAGAGGTCCGCCCTTCTCTTGACTACTAGTAGAGGTGGTCCCATCCTGTCGATTTAGAGGTGGAAAAGTTCATCAGGCAGATAACCTTGTCTGTCCTTGACCAGGACCCCCAGGTTTTGGAGCCTACCCTAAACCCGATGCTAACTTTCTTTTAGTTCCACCTCCATTTAGTTTAAAGGCCCACTTTTGAACATCACCCCATAAAGCCTACAGGCTTGCATGTGCAAATTCCTGTTATAGGTGGTAGGATGTCTC
This sequence comes from Cherax quadricarinatus, assembly GCF_026875155.1. Classification (NCBI taxonomy): domain Eukaryota; kingdom Metazoa; phylum Arthropoda; class Malacostraca; order Decapoda; family Parastacidae; genus Cherax; species Cherax quadricarinatus. The sequence continues at coordinate 14,058,607 of NC_069489.1, read as the reverse complement.
TTATACCTTCGCCCCTGCTTTGTACTTAGCAGTAGCAGCCTCTCTACAACGAAAGCCAAACCAAGGCTGATCTGTAGGCTTTGTCACATATTTCCGGTGAGGAATGTGTTCTTTTTGCAGATTAAAGGATGTGTCCAGTGAAGGCTTTCACTTGGTTGTCAACATCCCCTGGAGAAGAGCATTCCATCGGGGGTGGCGAGCTCAGAGCAAAGGGCTGGCCAATTACCTCTTTTCCCCCCTAGCCAGGTTGTGCGTGTGGACTCCTCACCTCGTTCTGTTGGGAACTTAAGTGTGGTAAAAACACCTTGTTTGGGCAGACGATCCAACGTAGCGAGGGGTTGACAAGTGACTATGCCTTCTGCCAGATCACTCACTACTGGTCAAGGGAGGAGCCAGAGATATGAGTAGGGAAATCAACAAAGTTTCTCATGTCAAACACTGCAAGAAGGTCATCAAAGTCCCTCTGTATAAGGTGCTGGTTGAGGTCCCAACAATTATAATTTGTTGACAGTTGTGTTGTAGCAGAAGGGGGTCAATATTTTCCATTAGGGAAATTGATAGGGTCTGCATGTTGCACTGAGGTCTGTACATTGCACATGCTAGTACAGAGGTACTAGTGTTTTTAAAACAGAGCTTGAAGAAAAATCATTTCAAGATGTGTAGGGGTGGCAAAATCTATGTGCTGGGGATGAAAAACTTTTAGAGAAGCACACAGCAACACCACCTCCTTGCCCTTGCCTTCTCTTTCATCCATGAGGTGTAGCCAGCAATTCTTGCAAAAATTTTCTGGGTCCTGTCATCCAAAAATGTTTCAACAACAGCTATCATGCGGGACGTCGAGTGTTCACAAAGCTATGTGTGAGCCCCTCCAACATTAGTAATGAAACCCCTAATGTTGGCCGACAGGATTTCTGATAGACTGGCTCCTCATGATAGAAGTGGTCCCGCTTGAGGGGTGGGGGTGTAGGGGAAAGTAAGGTGCCTGCCCTTGAGAGAGGTAGGGTACTGAGGCAGCTGCAGGGGTGTAGGTCTGTGGTCTTGTAAAAAGGCCCAATCCCACCTGATGGGCTGGGATAGGAGTAGCTAAGTGGGTGACGTGTGAGAGTGTTTACCAATTCAGAGATCCTGCTGGTTTGTTCTGAGAACAGGTCTCTAAACAGGTGGCCCTGTCTGTCAAGTCCTTTTTCTTCCCACACTGGTCCTCCTTATGTCCTTTTCTTTTAGCAGTAGTTTCACCTGGTTTTCCGCAGGCAGTTGTTGGCAGAGTGCCCCTTCCGGTGACAGCGAGAGCACAGCCTAGGTGCCTGGGAGGGTGGACTAGGATTTGTTGTACCTCCTGTGTTTCGCAGATTTGTCCTCGGATTCTGCCGGATTCTCTCTCTCTCTCTCTCTCTCTCTCTCTCTCTCTCTCCTCTTCGCCAGGGGGGGAGAAACGTTCTTTGAAGAACATCTTTAAGACGTCAGGAACCTTGTTCTTCACGCTTCAGGAACCTTGTTATTCACGCTACAGGAACCGTGTTCCTTCACGCTTCAGGGAAACCTTTTTATTCACGCTACAGGAACCTTGTTCTTCACGCTTCAGGAACCTTGTTATTTCACGCTTCAGGAACCGTGTTCTTAACGCTTTAGGAACTGTGTTCTTCACGATTCAGGAACCTTGTTCTTCACGCTTCAGGAACCTTGTTCTTCACGCTTCAGGAACCTTGTTCTTCACGCTTCAGGAACTGTGTTCTTCACGCTTCAGGAACCTTGTTCTTCACGCTTCAGGAACCTTGTTATTCACGCTACAGGAACCTTTTTCTTCACGCTTCAGGAACCTTGTTATTCCGCTACAGGAACCGTGTTCTTCACGATTTAGGAACCTTGTTCTTCACGCTTCAGGAACCTTGTTCTTCACGCTTCAGGAACCTTGTTATTCACGCTACAGGAACCGTGGTTTCTTCACGCTTCAGGAACTGTGTTCTTCACGCTTCAGGAACCTTGTTCTTCCCCGCTTCAGGAAAACCTTGTTCTTCACGCTTCAGGAACCTTGTTATTCACGCTACAGGAACCTGTTTCTTTACGCTTCAGGGAACCTTGTTCTTCACGCTTCAGGAACTGTGTTCTTCACGCTTCAGGAAAAC
>NC_069489.1:14040890-14055984 GCF_026875155.1 Cherax quadricarinatus | reverse complement strand
TACTTTTTAAAAGTGAAAAATTTGTACCATCATGTACTAATGAAAGTTGTACCATCAGTGCTACGTAAGTGAACAGTTGTGCCATCAGTGTTACGTAAGTGAACAGTTGTACCATCAGGCTACGTAAGTGAACAGTTGTGCCATCAGTGTTACTAAGTGAACAGTTGTACCATCAGTGCTACTAAGTTGAACAGTTGTACCATCAGTGTTACGTAATGAACAGTTGTACCATCATGCTACGTAAGGAACAGTTGTGCCATCAGGGGTTACGTAAGTGAACAATTGTACCATCATTGCTACGTAAGTGAACAGTTGTACCATAAATGGTACATGTGAACAATTGTACCATCAATGGTACATATGTAAAAAATGTGTGTGTGTGTGAGAGAGAGAGAGAGAGAGAGAGAGAGAGAGAGAGAGAGAGAGAGAGAGAGAGAGACCTGCTGTACACAAGATCAATAGTCCACTTCACAAGAATCCCTCCACTGATGTGTACTCATCTATTTGTGGTTGCAGGGGTCGAGTCATAGCTCCTGGCTCCTGTTTTGTGTGTGTTGTTTACATTTAACTACCTACCGTTGTTCCGGTCCTGTTGACACCGTACTGACTAAAGTTGCTTATGGACCGACCCTGGCACAGCATTCTGGACCGGGGTAGCTGAGGAATGAACACCTCTGGACCGGGATTGCCCCTGTGGACCGGTATTAAGAATATAACAACATAAGAAAGAAGGAACGCTGCTAAAGGCCTACTGACCCATGCGGAGCAGGTCCATGTCCCCCCCACCCCGGATTAGCCCAATGACCCACCAAGTCAGGTCACTTCCACTTAAGGAAAGAGCAAGGCATCAGACCTAGTAGCACAAGATAGTCAGGTCCAACTCACACCCACCCACACCCACTCATGTATTTATCTAACCTATTTTTAAAACTACACAACGTTTTAGCCTCAATAACTGTACTCGGGAGTTTGTTCCACTCATCCACAACTCTATTACCAAACCAGTACTTTCCTATATCCTTCCTGAATCTGAATTTTTCCAACTTAAAACCATTGCTGCGAGTCCTGTCTTGGCTGAAATTTTCAACACCCCTATTTACATCCCTTTATTTATTCCTGTTTTCCCCTTTATACACCTCAATCATATCATTACTGGGGACTGAGCCTCTCTGGACCAGGATTGCTGTGGACAACCCATCCCTGAACTGCATTAGCAATGGACCATTCTAGGGATCCGCTAAATGAACCGGGTTCGTTAAAGGCATATTGTTTTTGGTTTATAGGGGGAAGTAACAGCTCACACTGTATAGCCACGACCTATTACCAATCTTTGGCGTTCCTGGACACACGTACCCAAATACTGTGTCAGCCGAACAGAGTCCCTGAAGGTCTTCAGGAGAGTTCAACGTGCCCTCTTTGAAAAAATAGTGTTTGTTAGTAATATGAAGATTGTAGACTGGAAATGGGGTCGGCCGCATCGGTCATCGTCAGCAACCCGCTATGGTGAGGAAGAGAGAGAAGAGAGAGAGAGAGAGAGAGAGAGAAGAGAGAGAGAGAGAAGAAGAGAGAGAAGAGAGAGAGAGAGAGAGAGAGAGAAGGGGAGAGAGAGTCAAGACATATAAGGCAGGTGTGATACACAGGTTACCGTCTCCACGTCCAGGTACCCACCTGCACGTACCCCAACCACAACCATTACCACCAGGGCCAAAACCGCCCCCTCTGTCCTTCAACCACCCTAGCCTAGTCAACCACCCTCCTATCCCAATCAACCATCCTTCTACCACAATCAACTACCCTACTATCCCCCAAACAACCATCCTCCTACACAATCAACTACCCAACCATCCCAATTAACCACCATCCTACCACAATCACCGTCCCATCCCCCAATTAAACCTCTCCCCCAAAAACATTCCCCAAACCACCTTCCTATCTCCTTCTTTCTACCGCTAGGTTTGGAACCTAGATGGAAGCGTCTAGGCCTGGAGCTAGGCCCCTTTGGGCCTAGCCTGATGTTGGTTTTAGTACCGGTTTTATCTGTGTTAAAAAATCTCTCCTCTCTCTCTCTCTCCCTCTCTCTCTCTCTTCCCCTCTCTCTCTCTCTCTCTCACACACAGAGACGCAATGAGAGCTCTAGACCTCTATCTTACTCGTTCCTGCAACATGCAAGCTCCTGATGATGTGTTGATTACACCCCAAAGGCCTAGATCTATCATTCAATTCCTCTGTGGTTATTTTACGCATATATATAATATATATATATTATATATATTATATATATATAAAAATATATATATATATATATATATTTTATAAATATATATATATATTTTATATATAATTTTTATATATATATATAATACTGAACAGTAGTCTAGGAAAGGTGGGAATCTCGTTAACTGGGCAGGTGTGTGAAGGGGTTTCCCGGGCACGTTGGTACTCCCACACACCTGGGCACGTTGGGGACACCTGGGCACAGGGGCAAGGGGGAGACATGGACATTTTTTGAGCCATTACGAGGAGCTAAAAATCGTTAACTTTTGTTCCTGTAAAGGTATTACTGAGGTAGCCAGCGGTGTGTGTGTGTGTGTGTGTGTAGTGTGGTGTGTGTGTGTGTGTGTGTGGTGTGTGTTGTTTTGTGTGTGTTGTGTTGTGTTGTGTGTGTGTGTGGTGTGTGGTGTGTGTGTGTGTTGTGTGTGTGTGTTGTGTGTTGTGTGTGTGTGTGTGTGTGTGTGTGTGTGTGTGTGTGGTGTTTTGTGTGTTTTGTTGCGTGTGGTGTGTGTTGTGTGTGTGTGTGTGGTGTGTGTGTGTGTGTGTGTGTGTGTGTGTGTGTGTGGGGTTGTGTGTGTGTGTTTGTGTGTGTGTGTGGTGTGTGTGTGTGTGAGTGTGTGTGTGTGTGTGTTGTGTTACTCACCTAGTTGTACTCACCTAGTTGAGGTTGCGGGGTCGAGTCCGACTCCTGGCCCCGCCTTTCACTGATCCGCTACTAGGTCACTCTCCCTGAGCCGTGAGTTTTATCGTACCTCTGTTTTTAAAGCTATGTATGGATCCTGCCTCCACTACATCGCTTCCCAAACTATTCCACTTACTGACTACTCTGTGGTGAAGAAATACTTCCTAACATCCCTGTGATTCATCTGTGTCTTTAGCTTCCAACTGTGTTCCCTTGTTACTGTGTCCAATCTCTGGGAAAATCCTGTTTTTGTCCACCTTGTCAATTCCTCTCAGTATTTTGTATGTCGTTATCATGTCCCCCCATCTCTCCTGTCCTCCAGTGTCGCAGGTTGAAATTTCCTTAACCTCTCCTCGTAGGGCATACCTCTTAGCTCTGGGACTAGTCTTGTTGCAAACCCTTTTCACTTTCTCTAGTTTCTTTACGTGCTTGGCTAGGTGTGGGTTCCAAACTGGTGCCGCATACTCCAATATGGGCCTAACGTATACGGGGTACAGGGTCCTGAACGATTCCTTATTAAGATGTCGGAATGCTGTTCTGAGGGTTTTCTAGCCCCATATGCTGCAGCAGTTATTTGGTGAGTGCGCTTCAGGAGATGTGCCTGGGGTTTTACTCACCCCAAGATCTTTTTCCTTGATGAGGTTGTAGTCTCTGACCCCCTAGACTGTACTCCGTCTGCGGCCTTTTTTCCCCTTCCCCCCCAATTTTAGATTTTTCCCTTTGGGGGGATTGAACTCCAGACCAATTGCGGGACCATTTTTCGCGCCTGTCCAACCCCCTTTTGTAGTTTGCCTGGTCTTCGATCGAGTGTTTTCTCTCATAAACTTCACGTCATCTGCAAACAGGGACACCCAGAGTCTATTCCTTTTCCGTCATTCGTTCAAAAATCCCAAAGAAACACACGGGCCGGGACTGACCCCTGGGGGGACCCCGCGGTCACAGTGCCCACTTGACACCTCGCCACGTACCATGTTGGTGTGTGTAGTGTGTGGGGTGGGGTGGTGTGTGGTGTGTGTTTGGTGTTTGGGGTGGTGAGTGGGGTGTGTTGTTGTGGTGTTTTGTTTGGTGTGTGTGTTTGTGTGTGTGTGTGTGATGTGGGGTGTGTGTTGTGTTGTTGGTGTGTTGGTGTGTGTGTGTGTGGGTTGTGTTGTGGTGGTGTTTGGTGTGTGTGTGTGTGTGTGTGTGTGTGGTGTGTTGTGTGTGGTGTGTGTTGTGTGTGTGTGTGGGGGTGTTTGGGTGGTTTGTGTGTGTGTGTGTTTGTTGTGGTGTGTTTTGGTGTCTGTGTGGGGTTGGTGTTGGTGTGTTGGTGTGTGTTGTGGTGTGGTGTGTGTGTGTGTAGGACCATCATTAAAAGTACTGACTGCGGGATATGCTGGACCAGGCAACACTACCGTGACTGTTATCGATCCAGTGACTTTTTCCCGGGTCCAGTGGGGTATACCGGCCCCAAGTGACGTACCATCCAGTGTTGTGTCTGGTCCAGTACGTGTACCTGTCCATGACTATGTACCGGCCATACTTGTACCGGTCCATGACGTGTAACCGGGCCCCCAGTGACTGTGTACGTCCAGTGGCTGTATCCCGGGTCCATGACGTTACCAGTCCTGATTGTGTACGGGTCCAGTGACTGTGTACCTTCCAGCGATAGTACCGTCCATAACTGTGTACCGCCCAGTGACTTGTACCGACCCATGACTGTGTACCGGTCCTGACTGTTTACCAATCCAGTGATTGTTACCGATCCAGTACGTGTCCCGATCCGGGAACTGTGACCGATCCAAGACGGTACCGCCGTGACTGTGTACCGGGTCCAGTGCTGTACCGCCCAGGACTGTACCGCCCATGACTGTCCCGGTCCAGTGACTGTACCGGGTCCATTATTTTCCCGGGCCCCAGTGCTGTACCGGTCCATGACGCACCGTCCTGACGTACCGGCCCATGATGAAAACCGGGTCCAGGACGAAAACCGGGCCCAGTGACTGTCCCGGGTAAAACACACCGTGCTCATGGGTTAAAGCCATTAAACCCCCTCTTACAACAGCCAAAACCCCGTTTTCACGGGCGTCAAGGGGCGCCAAAGATTAGCCTCGGTCCTGTCGTTTTCCCGGGAGAAAAGTCACAGCAAGCGTGAAGAACGGGTTTTCCGAAGCGTAAAAAACAGGGTTCCTGAACGGAAGAACACGGTTCCTGAAGCGTGAAGAACACGGTTCCTGAAGCTGAAAAACAAGGTTCCTGAAGCGTGAAGAACACGGTTCCTAAAAGCGGAAAAACAAGGTTCCTGAAGCGTGAAAAACCAAGGTTTTCCTGAAGCGTGAAGAACAGGTTCCTAAGCGTGAAAACACGGTTTCCGAAGCGTGAAGAACCGGCCCCTGAACGTGAAAAACTTTCCTAACGTGAAGAACAGGTTCCTGAACTGAAGAACACGTTCCTGAAGCGTGAAAAACCCGGGTTTCCTGAACGTGAAGAACACGGTTCCTAAGCGGAAGAAAAAGGGTTCCGAAGCGTGAAGAAAAACGGTTCCTGAAGCGTGAAAACAAGGTTCCTGAAGCGGGAAGAAAAAGGGTTCCTAAAGCGTGAAAAACCCGGGTTCCCAAGCGTGAAAAAACAGGGTTCCTGAACTGAAGAACCGGTTCCTGAAGCGTGAAAAACACGTTCCTAAAAGCGTAAGAACAGGGTTCCGAAGGGGAAGAACAGGGTTCCTGAAGCGTGAAGACACGGTTCCTGAACGTGAAGAAAAAGGTTCCTGAACGTGAAGAACAGGGTTTCCTGAAGCTGAAGAAAAGGTTCCTGAAGCGTGAAGAACGGGTTCCTGAAGCTGAAGAACAGGGTTCCTGAAGCTGAAGAACACTTCCGAAGCGTAAAAACACGGTTCCTGAAGCTGAAGAACAGGGTTCCTGAAGCGTGAAGAACAGGGTTCCTGAAGCTGAAAACAGTTCCTAAAGCGGAAAACACGTTCCGAAGCTGAAAACACTTTTTTCCTGACGTGAAAAAAAAGGGTTCCTGAACGTGAAGAACAGGGGTTTCCGAAGCGTAAGAAAAAGGGTTTCCTGAACGTGAAAAAAAGGGTTCCTAAGCGTGAAGAACAGGGTTCCTAAAGCGTGAAAAACACGGTTCCGAAGCGGAAAAAAGGGTTCCTGAAGCGTGAAGACAATTTCCGAAGCGTGAAGAACCGGTTCCGAAGCGTGAAAAACAAGTTCCTGTACGTGAAGAAAAAGGGTTCCTGAACGGAAGAACGGGTTTTCCTAAGCGTGAAGAAAGGGGGTTCCTGAACGTGAAAACACGGTTCTTAAGCGTGAAGAACAAGTCCAAGCGTGAAGAACAAGGTTCCTGAAGCTGAAGAACAAGGTTCCTAAAGCGTGAAGAAAAAGGTTCCGAAGCGTAAAGAACAATTCCAAAGCGGAAGAACAGGTTCTGAAGCGGAAGAAAAGGGTTCCAGAAGCGGAAGAACACGGTTCCTGAACGTGAAGAAAAAGGGTTCCTGTAGCGTAAGAACAGGGTTTCCAGAACGTGAAAACACGGTTCCAGAAGCGTGAAGAACAAGGTTCCAAAGCGTGAAAACATGTTTCCAAAGCGTAAAGAACATGGTTCCGAAGCTGAAGAACAAGTTCCTGAAGCGTGGGGAAACAGGTTCCAAAGGTGAAGAACAAGGTTCCTGAAGCGTGAAGAACAAGTTCCTAAAGCAAAGAAAAAGGTTCCTAAGCGTGAAAACAAGGTTTCCTGAAGCGTGAAGAACACGGTTTCCTGAAGCGTAAAAACAAGGTTCCTGAAGCGTGAAGAACAAGGTCCTGTAGCGGAAAACAAGGTTCCTGAAGCGTGAAGAACAAGGTTCCTAAAGCTGAAGAAAAGGGTTTTCCGAAGCGGAAGAACACAGTTCCTGAAGCGTAAAGAAAAAGGGTTCCTGAAGCGTGAAGAAAAAGGGGTTCCGTACGTGAATAAAAAGGGCCTAAAACGTAAGAAAAGGTTCCTGAAGCGTGAAAAAAGGGTTCCTGAAGCGTGAAAACACAGCCCTGAACGTGAAAACAGGGTTCCTGTAGCGTGAATAAAAAGGGTTTTCCTAAGCGGAAGAACAATTTTCCTGAAGCGAAGAACAATTTCCTGAATCGTGGAAAAACCGGGTTCCTGACGTGAATAACAAGGTTCCTGAAGCGTGAAGAACAAGGTTCCTGTAGGTGAATAAAAAGGTTTTCCTAACGGAAGAAAAAGGGTTTCCCTGAAGCGGGAAAACACATTCCTGAAGCGTGAAGAACAAGGGGTTCCTGAACGTGAAGAACGGGTTCCTGAAGCGTGAAGAAAAAGGTTTCCTAACTAAAGAACACAGTTCCTAAAGCGTGAAAACACGGTTCCTGAAGCGTAAATAAAAAGGTTCCTGAAGCGTGAAGAACGGGTTTCCCCTTTGGGTGAATAACAAGGTTCCTGAACGTGAAGAACACGTTCCCTGTAGCTGAATAAAAAGGTTCCCCGAAGCGTGAAGAACGGGGTCCGACGTTTTAAAAAGATTTTTTCTCAAAGAACGTTTCCCCCTCCCGGCAAAGAGAGAGAAGAGAGAAGAGAGAAAAGAGAGAGAGAATCCGGCAGAACCAGGACAAATCGCGAAACACGGGAGTACAAAAATCCATCCACCCTCCCAGGCACCACTGTCTCTCGCGTCACCGGAAGGGGGCACTCTGCCAACAACGCCTCAGATACCAGTTACACTCTACAAAAAAGGGGGACATAAGGGGGCCAGTGTGGGAAAAAAAAAGGAACTTGACAGACGGGGCCCACCTTTTTAGAGACCTTTCCAGAACAAACCACAGGATCTCTGAATTGGTAAACACTCTCACACGCCCCCCACTTAGCTACTCCACCCACCCATCGGTGGGTTTGGCCTTAAAAAAGACCACAGCCCACATCCCTGCAGCTGCCCAGTACCCTACCTCCCAAAGGGGCGGGCACCTTACATTCCCTACACACCCACCACCTCAACTGACCATTCATCATGGGGAGCCATCTATCACATCCGTCGCCAACAAAAGGGGGTTTTAAATTCTAATGTTGGAGAGCTCACACATACTTTGTGAAACTCGACGTCCCGACATGATAGCTGTTTTTTAAACTTTTTTTGGATGACAGGACTCCAGAAAATTTTGCAAAAATTTGCTGGCAACACCTCAGGGTTTAAAAGACAGCAAGGGAAAGGGAGGGGGTTTTTTGCTGTGTGCTTCTCAAAATGTTCTTTGGCCCCACACATAGATTTGCCACCCCTAACACTTAAAGATGTTCTTCAAGCTCTGTATAACACTAAACCTTTTGTACGAGTTGCAATTACAGACCTTCAGTGGCAACATGCAGACCCATCAAATTCCTAATGGAAAATATTGACTCCCTCTCTAAAAACACAACTGTAAACAATTAAAAATTGTTGGGACCTCAACCACACCTTAACAAGGGATTTTTGAGCCCTTTCCCTTTGCATTTTTGACATGAGAAACTTGTTGATTTCCCTCTCATATCTCTGGCCCTCCCTTGACCCATAGTGAGTGTCTGGCGAAGGGCATAGTCACTTGTCAACCCCTCGGCACTTTTGGACGCGACCAAAACTTTTTTACCACACTTAAACCCAAACAAACAGGTGAGGAGTCCACACGCCAACCCGGGCAGGGGAAAGAGGAAATTTGGCCAGCCCTTTGCCTGAGCCCCGCCACCACCGACGGGAAAACTCTTCTCCAGGGGGATTTGAAAACCCAAAATTTAAAAGCCTTCACTGACCATCCTAATCTGCAACAAGAACACATTCCCACTGGGCAAATGTGACAAACCCTACAATCACCTTTGGGTTTGGCTTTCGTTGTAGAGGGGCGCTACTGCTAATAAAAGCATGGCGAAGGAAAGAGACATCCTACCACCTATAACGGGAAATTTTTCACATCAAGCCTGTGGGCATATGGGGTGATGTTCAAAAGTGGGCCATTCTAAAGGGGGGGGACACTAAAAAAAGTTAGCATCAGGTAGGGTAGGCTCCAAAACCTGGGGGTCCCGGGGTAAAGGGGAAGACATTTATCGCCTGAGATTTTTTTTCACCTCTAAATCGACAGGATGGACCACCTCTACTATATCAAGAGAAGGCGGACCTCTTTGCTGAACACTTTGCTACCAAATGAATTCCTGATCCAGCAAGGGACCCCCTTGCTACTCAAAACTGTGTCAAAACTGTCAGTGGTGACAATAAGCGGGAGGGGGTGCTTTCCTTTCTTAAACCTTGACCAAGAAAAGGCTGGGGGCCCAACAATTTGCCCCCAAATTTGAAAGATGTGCGCCAGCTAGCACACCTTAACCGCACCACACCCCAGTACAGTGAAAATGGCCCCCCATGGAAAGAGGCAAAGTAGCCCCCTGTTCAAAAAAGAAGAGCAGAGCAGAAATCACAACTACAGACCATTCATCCTGTAAATCACGGTAAGATCCTTTGAACAATAACCAAGACAATACAGATTTTTTTTGACACCACTCACTACTTTGTGATCTCAATATGGCTTTCGGGAAAAGGGTTTACTCTGCTCGATCTTTGTTAAACCCTCCACTAATGGCACCATCACGGGATAAATCCAAAGTCGCGTGTGGTAGCACGGGACATTGCGGCGCTTTCGACCGGGGTTGGCCCCCAGGGCCTCTTAGAAAAATTTTCAAGCACGGAATTGCAGGCTCTACCTAGTCCCTCATGATTATTTTCATGAGATCTCTAAGTGTAGTCCTAAATGGAACGGAATCAGCAAGGCATCCTATTGGGCAAAGCGTTCCACAAGAAGTGTGCGGGGTCCATTTATGGAATGTCTACTTCAACGACCTTTTTCATCTCACCCAAAATCACATGCATATGCAACGACTGAACCTGACATTCCTTTACCAAAGAAGAAATCCCAGCTGCTCTAACTACATCAATCCCCAGCGAGAGAAAATTCGTTTGGGAAATGATGCAAGTAACATTGAAACCTGAAAAAACGCAAATATTTCGCTCTGGGGCCCATGAGGGTAAGCTGGCGCATATAAGGATGAATGGGAATGTTGGCACCTGGAGAAAATTGATACCTTGGGTGAAATTTGACCCAAACTAACCATGAAGAACCTTTTGTAAATCTGCAAACAAGGCAGCCGGGAACTTACAGCACTTCGCCCGACCCTCGCTTGCAGTAGGGGTGCAAATCCTGAAACGGGCACAATACGCTCAACCTTGATATGCCCCACTTTTTTGGTTTTCCCTCCCCCCCCTCCATCGCGACTGTTTGACAGAGTAGAAACAACAAACCTCCTCCGCCGGGACCCATCCGGATAATCGTCATTTCACAAGCCTTAAACATAGGGGGGATGTGGGGGGGCCCTTACGTTATTACAAGGCCAATATTGTCAAAAAACCACACTTGGATCCACTTCGAGGACGCGTGAAACAAGCTTTTACCCACAAGACGGGCAGAAAGCAGCAACTTCACTCGGCGTCCCTTTCTCCAGAACATCACCCATCTGAGACAAAAACCCCCAGGATACCGAGATGGAACACATTCGTACAGCATAAGATGTCAACGAGAAAACCTTTTGATCAAATGAAAATGCGGCCCCACAATGGCCCAACTTCATCCGTTCCCTCTTGTATTTCTCTAACAAAAAGCTTTCAAAACTGATTATAAACAGCCTTAGCTTCAATAAAGTTTGGAAAAACCTTAACCTTAAATAGCTTCAATAAAGCCCAGGGATCCTTAACCTTGTCAAAACCCCGTGTAAAAAAAAAAAAAAAAAAAAAAAAAAAAAAAAGAGAGTAAGAGAGAGTGAGATAAAGTGACAGAGAGTGAGAGAAGTGAAGAGAGTGATAGAGATGGAGAAGGTAAGAGAGAGTGGAGAGAGTGAGAGAGAGAAGAGAGAGAGAGAGAGAGAGAAGAAGAGAGAAGAGAGAGGAGAGAGAGAGAGGAAAAGAGAGAGAGAGTAGAGAGAGTGAGAGAGAAGAGGAGTGAGATAAGGTACAGAGTGACAGAGATGAGAGAGAGAGAGGAAGAGAGGAAAGGTGATAGAGAAGATGAAAGAGTGAAAGAGAGGAGAGAGTGAATAGAGGTAGAGAGAGGAAGTGAGATAGAAGTGGAGAGAGGTGAGAGAGAGAGAGGAGAGAGGAGAGAGAGAGAGAGTGAGATAGAGATTTAGAGAGAGGGAAGAGAAAGAGAGTGAAGAGATATGAGAGAGGGGGAGAAAGAGAGTGAAGAGAGAGTGGAGGAGAAGAGAGAGTGAGATAGAGAGTGGGGGAAGGGGAAAAGAGAGGTGGTAGGGGGGGGGAGGGGGAGGGGTGGTGGGTAGAGGTAGAGAGGGGAGTGAAAAGAGAGGAGAAGAAGTAGAGGAGAGAGAGTGAGAAAAGTGGAAAGAGGAAAAAATTAAAAAAGGTTTGAGGATAGAGAGAGGATGAGGGTGAGAGGGGAAAGAGAATGAGAAGAGATTAAGGGGAAGAATGAGAAAGAGGAGTGAGAGAGAAGAGAGTGAGAAAGGATGGAAAAATAAGGAGGAAGAGAGAGAGAATAGAATGGGGATGAGAGAGAGAGAGAGTGAATAAGAGTGAGAGAGAGGGTAAAAGGAGTGAGGAGAGAGAATGAATGGATGGAGGAGAGACGAGAAGAGAGTAATAGAGAGGGGAGGGAAGAAGAAGAGAAAAGTAGAAAAGAGAGTGAGAAAAGTGAGAGAGAGAGAGAGGAAATGAGAGGAGAGAGAGAGAGGAGAAAAAGAGATGAGAGAGAGAAGTGAGAGAGAGTAAGGAAAAAACCCAAAATCGGAACGCGGGTCCAATTAAACCAAAGGGGAAAAACACAACGCACAGCAGGGCAGCACATACAGCACAGCAGGCAGCAGGCAGCAGCAGAGCACGAAGCAGCAGCCAGAGGACAGCAGCACACAGCAGCAGCAGCAGGCAGCCAAACAGCCAAAAGGGAGCGCAGTAGCAGAGCAAAACAGCACAGCAGCACAGAACAGCCAAACAGCAGCAGCAGCAGCAGCCCTAGCAGCAGCCAAAACCCGCACACCAGCAGCAGCACAAACCACAGCAGCAGCACCAGGCAGCAGCCCGCAGCAGCAGCAGCAAACAGTATTACAACCCCGGAATCCAATGGCCTTTACCCCCCGGGGGTAATGGGGGCAAAATAAACACAGAAAAAAATTTAGACTTAATTATCCCCACCAAAAAAGAACAGCAAAGTACTGTAAGTATAGTGCCTCCCGGAAACAAGGGAAAATAAAAGGGCCCCAATATAGCAACCGGGTTCAACCACTCTAGAATGGGGAAAGACAAGGCGACGGAGAGTGGACCCACATAACCTTTTGCGATTGCCAAAACTATCTTATTGGCTAGAACCCGGTTTCTAGTTTAACGACGGGGGCCCCCTCATCAACCTTTGCAACCCGGTTCCTGGTTGGGGGAGATAGCCTTAAAGAAAGGGGGTTTTACATGCGCCGAATAAAAGGTTTTTCTTTTGCCCCACACCCCCCCCCCCGAGAAGGGTCAGGATTAGGGTGCCACCCCCAGTGGGAACCGTCCGCCATGCACAAAAAATGGACCGGGCCCTTTTCCCCTCCACCACCAACTCTTAGATAGACTCACTTTTCTCGTGACCAAAAGCCCAAACCCCAAACTTAGAGTGAGACACTCAACAGGCTAGCATAGGGGCCAAATACAGGGGACGTCCCGCATCCCCCCCCTAAAAAAAAACCCGCACCAGGGGATAAAAAAAAAAACTGAAAAGGGGTTTTTTCCCCAAATAACACCAAACCTAAATAAATAAAAATATTAGACTCTGATTAAAAGTCTGCCACTATTTTCTTTTCCCGGGAATTATTAATGGAAATATTTTAAAGGGGGGCCCCCTTAGCGCCCCCGCAAAGCCCTTTTTTGGGTTTTTCATGGGTTGGAGATATACTAGAGGAATGGATCACTGAGACTGTGACCACCTCGATGTCGGCCCCCATAAAACGAAATGCTCCAAAGCCAGTACCGCGGAGGGCTTCTTTTTCAAGGTAGAGAAAAACCCCTGATTTGGGGAACTTGGGTGAAAAGTACACAGGGTGCAGCTCCTTTCCCGATTTTTAATAGTATGCCCCAACCCCAACCCCAAGCATCAACCTTTAAGAAAAGGTTTGAGAATCTGGAGACAAGAAATGGGTCATACCAAACTTTTTGCTTTTTTAAAAGCATTTTTACAGTCTAGGTCCAATTAAAGGAACTTTTGACTGGGAAGAGAGGTAAGAGGGGGGTACAATACGAGAAATTTTTACAGAATCTTTTGTAAAATCCTATCATGCCTAGAACTTTAAGGATTTCCAAACATGAGGGAAATGGTAATTTTAATAGCAAAACTTTAGCAAGTTTAGGGGCAACTTTTTCCACACCATTCTGGCCCAAAAAGTGATAGTGGCCTGCCCAAAAAAGATTTAGATAAATTAAATGTTAAATGGAATCTTAAAGGTCTCAAAAAAGCCTAAGTCTAAGTAGGTGTTGATCCCAAGTATCAACACCACAACAAAATCATCTAGGTACGCTGCCTTTCCCCAAGTCCCTTTTAAACCTGAGGGTAAATTTTTGGAATGAAGGGGGAATTTTTTCATTCCGAAGGGGTAACTGTGTTTGATAATACCTGGGAATTTCGAAGGCAGAGAATTCCTTCGCCCTTTTTCCTCAAAATACCTATAGTAGCCTTTTAAGGGGATCTAACTTGGACAAAAAGTAGCCTTTCCCACAAAGTCAATTACGTCCCGACAGGAAGAGGTAACACTGTAATTGTGACTCTTCCCTTGTACTGTACACAACCAAACCTCACAGCCTTCTTCACAAGGACACGGGGAAGCCCATTAAATAGATACCCCCCCCACAAACCAGTTTTAACAAGAAGCTACTTTCCCGCGAATAGCCTTTCTTTTTTAGGGTTCTCGTAGGGGAGTTTTAAAGGTTTCGAGTTTCCCCCCATCTACATCATGGTAACCAACTAAAATTTTTTCGGCACTTTTCCCAAAAAATATAGGATAACTGAAAGCTCAGTTTTAAAATTTTTTGCTTGGGGGTTTAGATAACCCTCCCTTAAAAAGGGGTAGGGTCCTTTAGAGGAAAAAATTTGAAAGCTTAATATTTAAATTTTAAGATAAAGTGCAAAGGCAAGTCGTCCTCAAGGTAAGGAAAGTCATTACTGGGACGTATCTGGTAATGGAATACTTTAATTTAATTAAGGGAAAATTTTAGTTTTGAGGTCTTACAAATGGGGGCTACCACATAATTTTCATCAATAACTACTTACAATCGCATAGGCCCCAAATCTAGCTTTCAAGGTGTGGCCAGGTATAGGTTCCTGCACCACACCCTTTTCCCTGGGGTGAAAAAGCGAAAAAGTGACTCTTCATACCTCTGTTTCATCTTACTTTGAGGGGTCTTTTGTTAGCCTTTGGGTAATGCGTGCCACCTGCAACCTAAGCGGGTTGAAAGTTGAGCAACGCTTTCCCAAACATCCCTTTTTGCACCCGAAGAGGGCCTCATACATTTTTCCCAAAATCACCAAACGACTATACCCTGTAGACCTTCACCGCTCTCGACTGAAACACAACAAAGGTATGATTCACCCAGTCTGTAGGAAAGTGCATGCAAAAAGTTCTCATCAGGTTTTTAATGTCATGGAATCTTTTCCCAAGGGCCTTGGACTGAGGGTGAAGGCAGTGGGTAATTGTGGATTATCCCAAAACCCGTTAAACTTCCCTAAACTTTGGCTGAAGTTAGTACCTTGACACTTTGAATATTTTAGGAATGCCCAAAAAAAGAAATAATTTTGTTTAAAACTTTGAGAAAGCTTTTGTAAAAAATACTACGCAGGGAAAGCTTTTAGGGTTTCTGGTTACTTTACCATAATCGTAAATAAATATTTATTTCCAACTTTGACCTAGGGAGGGGACCACCAATCTATAATTAAATCTGCAAAAATTTTTTCCCATCCCGTAAGGTGGAGAGTGCAGGTTTATTGGGAAAGTCCAGGTTTCCCAACTTCTGACATTCCGGCAACACCTAATATGATTCTTCACATCTTTTTTTAATTTTTTGGGCCAAAAAAATTCTTTTGTATTCTATACAAAAGGGTTTTTTTAATTCCTTTGTGACCTCCTAAG
>NC_069489.1:13985890-14035890 GCF_026875155.1 Cherax quadricarinatus | reverse complement strand
TCTACGGTTCTACGGATCTATAGTTCTACAGATCTACAGATCTACAGTTCTACAGATCTACAGTTCTACGGATCTACAGATCTACAGTTCTATGGATCTACGGATCTACAGTTCTACGGATCTACGGTTCTACGGATCTACAGATCTACGATTCTATGGATCTACGGATCTACAGATTTACGGTTCTATGGATCTACGGATCTACAGATCTGCGGTTCTATGGATCTACGGATCTACAGATCTACGGTTCAATGAATCTACGAATCTACAGATCTCCTGATCTATGGATCGACGGATCTACGGATTCTGAGAGAGGCAGACTTGGTGCACACAAGTCATTTACGGCCAAATCTCAAAATTCGGAGAGTCCGTGAAATACATTTTAAACTATATACAGCTATACGGGTTATGTATATTTAACCCCAACTGTGCTAGAGCGAGAGTTATAACCTATAACCTTCCTATGATGGAGAAATATGCCTAGTTGGAAGAATCGTATTGAAGCTAGTTGGCCCAGTGGCTAACGCGACGGTCTGGAGTTTTGAGACTCTCTGGCCGCGGGTTCAAACCCCACCCGAGGTATGGTTTGTTTGCAATCGTGTCATTACGATTTTGTGAGTCGGATACATAATCACTTGTCAATACTTGTCGTGTATGGTGGGAATAATTGCATACCTGGGTAAGTACATCACATAGCGGCACTACCGACAGTGAAGGTGGTACAGAGAGTGATGGCGTGTACAGTGATGGAAAAGCAAAGGAGGTACAGTGATAGAGGTACCATGACGGAGGTACAATCATAGAGGTACCGTGACGGAGGTACAGTGCTAGAGGTACTGTGACGGAGGTACAGTGCTAGAGGTACCGTGACGAAGGTACGGTGACTGAGGGGCAGTGCTAGAGGTAACGTGAGCTAGGTACAGTAACGGAGGTACCGTGACGGAGGTACCTTAACGCAGGTACCGTGACACAGGTACTATGACAGAGGTAGAGTCAAGGAAGGCAGGATACCCATCCTGGGGAAGGAAGGATGAGGGAGGAAACCTATAATTGTGTCGGCAGGATGTCCGGGAGGAGCAGGATGCTGCTGAGGGGAGGGGAGGGGGAGAAAGGGGAGAGAGGGGAGATGAGAGAGAGGAGGAGAGGAGAGAGAAAAGAGAGAAAAGAGAGGAGAGAGAGGAAAAGAGAGAGAGAGAGAGAGAGAGTGAGAGAGAGAGAGAGAGACGTACTACCATTCCGTCAGTATCTGGGTGTTAGTTACCTTACACCTGCTGTCACTGTTCACCTAGCAGTAAGTAGGTACCTGGGTGTTAGTCACCTTACACCTGCTGTCAGTGTTTTAACCTTGCAGTAAGTAGGTACCTGGGTGTTAGTCCCTTACACCCGCTGTCAGTGTTCACCTAGCAGTAAGTAGGTACCTGGGTGTTAGTTACCTTACACCTGCTGTCAGTGTTCACCTAGCAGTAAGTAGGTACCTGGGTGTTAGTCACCTTACACCTGCTGTCAGTGTTCACCTAGCAGTAAGTATGTACCTGGGTGTTAGTTACCTTACACCTGTTGTCAGTGTTCACCTAGAAGTAAGTATGTACCTGGGTGTTAGTTACCTTACACCTGTTGTCAGTGTTCACCTAGCAGTAAGTAGGCACCTAGGTGTTAGTCACCTTACACCTGCTGTCAGTGTTCACCTAGCAGTAAGTAGGTACCTGGGTGTTAGTCACCCTTTCACCTGCTGTCAGTGTTCACCTAGCAGTAAGTAGGTACCTGGGTGTTAGTCACCTTACACCTGCTGTCAGTGTTCACCTAGCAGTAAGTAGGTACCTGGGTGTTAGTCACCTTACACCTGCTGTCAGTGTTCACCTAGCAGTAAGTAGGTACCTGGGTGTTAGTCACCTAACAGACGTGAAAAAAAATACGAGAAATCCGTTCCTTTTGTTGGTCTATTATTAACGGTTTGTTGGGAGGCCTCTCTCTCTCTCTCTCTCTCTCTCTCTCTCTTCTTCTTTTCCTCTCTCTCTCTCTCTCCCCTCTCTCTCTCTCTCTCTTTTTCTCTCTCTCTTTTCTCTCCTGTATCTTTTTACCGCTCATGTATCATCTTTTGAAAGAGATATAGATAGATAGATAGATTGGTTGATAGATAGATAGATAGATAGATTGGTTGATAGATAGATAGATAATTACATAGATAAATAGATAGATAGATAGATAGATAGATAGATAGATTGCTAGCTAGCTAGATAAATAGGTAGGTAGATAGGTAGTTAGATAGATTTGATAGATAGATAGATAGAGAGAGAGAAGAGGAGAAGAGAGAGAGGAGAGAGAAGAAGAGAGAGAGATGGAGAGAGAGAGGAGGGAGGGAGAGGAGAGAGAGAGAGAGAGAGAGAGAGAGAGAGAGAGAGAGGAGGGGAGAGAGAGAGAAAAGAGGAGAGAGGAGAGAGAGAGGAGAGAGAGAGAGAAGAGAGAGAGGGGAGAGAGGAGGGGGAGGTGGGTGGCCCTTACTGTTATGTACAAGTCCCAATATTGTCAATATTGTCAAAATTGTCAAGCTTTTTTTGCCACAAGACGGGCAGCCAGCAGCAACTTCACTCTGGCTTTTACCCTTCTCCACAACATCACTCCATCTGAGATCATACATACCCAGGATGACTCGAGTTGGAACACATTCGTACAGCATAATGATGTCAACGAGATAAAGTCGTTGATCAATGAAATGTGGCCCACAGAGGCCCTCGCTGGCCCACAGATGGCCCTCAGCTGGCCCCCAGATTGCTCCAACTTCATCCTGTATCCTACTTGTATGTCTCAAAAAACAATAAAAATGCTTCAAATGAGTGATGTAGGTAACAGCTCTTAGCTTGTTAATAAAGTTAGGGAATCCTTAACCGTAAATAGTGTCAATAAAGCTAGGGATCCTTAACCTGTAAAAAAGCTTTTCCAATAAAGTAGGGATCCTTAACCTGTAAATAGCTTGCCAATAAAGTTAGGAATCCTTAACCTGTAAATAGCTTGCCATTAAAGTTAGGGATCCTTAACCTTGACAAACCTGTGTAAAAAGAGAGAGAGAGAGGGAGAGAGAGAGAGAGGGGAGAGAGGAGAGGGGAGAGAGAGAGAGAGAGGGGAGAGAAGAGAGAAGGAGAGAGGAGACCCGAAGAGAGGAGAGAGAGGGGAGAGAAAGAGAGGGCTACCTCCCCACCATCACTCGCAACTCAAGAACTTACCACAGGTGATACTGAAGTCTTAAGGACGTCAAATTGACGCTAAAATGGACGCCAAATGGACGCCAAATGGGCATCCACTTCAACCCCTTCAAACCTTTCCCTTACCCGCCCTGGTAGGAGGAAAAGGGCAGGGGATTTACAAGGGAAAGGGAAATAGAAAAGGGCAGAAGAAACGGAAGAGGGCCCTTAGAAACCAAAATTTTAGGAAACTCTTTAAAACGTAAATTCTTGGAATTAACATGTAAACAGTGGGAAAATTCCTGAGAATTTAACCAGTGGAAGGGAAAAAATAGTAGCACGTTTCGGAAGAAGTTCATCTGGGTAAACGTTTCGCTCTTTTCATAGCTTTAAGATGTCGATTTTTGTGAGAATTAAGACGGAATTATCTTGGAAATTCCTGAGAATTAACCAGTGGAAAGAAAAAAAGAGGAGCACGTTTCGGAAGAAGCTACAAATTTGGGAGAACGTTTCGCTCTGTGTATCACTTTTTCAGAATTATGAAAGGATGGAGTTGCAAATTCCTGAGAATTTAGTCAATTGAAACACGTTTCAGAACAAGCTTTAATCTTGACAACGTTTCGCTCTGCACAGAGCACAAAATAGACTAGCGTAATAAACTACTACACTGAGCGAAACGTGCCTGCTCCTCACTACTTCTGGGTGAAACATCAACCACGGACACCGTCCCTCGCAGTTTTAGGCTAGCTTACTCTCCGACAGTGTCACCTTTTGGGCCTTTTACTGCGCCAGGGGCGAAACGTCTGGCGAAAAGAGGCTCGTAGCGACATGTATATATCGTTCCTTGTTCGCTGACCAGTCTCAGTCGTACAGAGCAGGACAGCGTCTCTGTAACCCTTTTTATGTCTGTTTTTCTACACGCGCACCGCCAACATTTTGGGTCATGTACCCCTAGTATTCAGCCATGGGCAAAACGTCTGGGAGAAAGGTGAGTGACTGTATATTCCTTTCCAGGTCATCGAGCAGTCTACAGTTACTACAGCGCCGGGGAAAAGACCCCTGAACCCTTTCTACTCGCTGTAATTCCCGCGCACGTTGAGTAGGGCCCCCAAATGTAATTTCTCGCGCACCGCACACAGTGAGGTGATGGGCTCAGTTTTGGATTTAGTCTGGGCAAAAAACGTCTGCAAAAGAGGTTCTTTAGCGACAGTATATATCCATTCAATCTCGAGCAGTTACAGTTATACAGCGCCGGTCCAGCACCTCTGAACCCTTTCTACCCTGGTTTTCCCGCGCACACCCTGGGTTGCGCACCCTTTTGGTACCCCCGTCTCTTGTTGCTGTTGGGGGGATGAGGAATTCCTTTTGTCCCCCTCGCCCTCCTCTTTCCTTTCCCCCTTCTTCCGAGGCCAGGTCCCAAGGGGCCTATTGAAATAGGCTCACTTTTTTTTCACAGTAACGTGATGTTTGAGCTGTGCCGGTAGTGGGGGGGAGGGGGGTGTGAGAGAGAGAGAGAGAAAAAGGGGGGTGAGAGGAGAGAAGAAGAGAAGAGAGAGAGAGGAGGGGAGAGAGAGAGAAAGAGAGAGGAGGGGGAGGAAGAGGAAAGGGGGGAAGAAGAGAAAAAATTTTTACCTAAAATCATTATCCATCCCCATTACTCTTTTCATCCCTCCACATCACACAAAATTCTTAACAGTATACGTCCCTCATCCTATTGCCTTCTTATACAGTCAGTCAGAAAAGTCATTATTCTCGTTTTTTTGAAGATGGTTTCAGAGGACCAGAAATGGGTTTAATTTGTCAAACCCTCTGAAAATTTGCAATTTTTTCTTGTTTGACGCCTTAAAAGCAGAAGGGAAAAGACTTGGAAAAAAGGAAAAACAAAATGCCACTGGTTTTTCCCCCAATGAACTTCATATAGAAAGTGTAGCAACACTGTGGTGTTCCCACAAAATAACTATCATTAAAAAATAGGTTTTCAACACTGTGGTGTTCCCAATGTAAATATCATATAGAATAGTGTGCAAACTGGTGGTGTTCCCCAATGTAACATATAAAAAAGGAGAAAATGGGTGTTCCACAATGTAACATCATATAGAATAGTGTGCAACACTGCTGGTGTTCCCCCAAAAAGTAACTTTAATAGAATAGTGTGCAACACTGGGTGTTCCCACAATGTAACTATCAATGAAAGTGTAGCAACATTGGGTCCACAATGAACTATCATTAGAATTGTGTGAACCCGCTGATGTTCCCAAATGTAACTATCAATAGAATAGTGTGCCCTGCTGGTGTTCCAAAAAAGTAAAATCATTAGAATAGTGTAGCAACACTGCTGGTGTTCCCACAATGTAACTATCATATAGAATAGTGTAGCAACACTGCTGATGTTCCCACAATGTAACTATCATATAGAATAGTGTAGCAACACTGCTGGTGTTCCCACAATGTAACTATCATATAGAATAGTGTAGCAAACACTGCTGGTGTTCCCACAATGTAACTATCATATAGAATAGTGTAGCAACACTGCTGGTGTTCCACAATGTAACTATCATATAGAATAGTGTAGCAACACTGCTGGTGTTCCCACAATGTAACTATTATATAGAATAGTGTAGCAACACTGCTGGTGTTCCCACAATGTAACTATCATATAGAATAGTGTAGCAACACTGCTGGTGTTCCCACAATGTAACTATCTTTATAGAATAGTGTAGCAACACTGCTGGTGTTCCCACAATGTAACTATCATATAGAATAGTGTAGCAACACTGCTGGTGTTCCCACAATGTAACTATCATATAGAATACTGCAGCAACACTGCTGGTGTTCCCACAATGTAAGGAGAAGACACCAACAGGCTGGATAACACTAAAGAGGTGAAGAGAATTACAGACATCAATAATACGACAACAGAGGCATATGAGTAGGGGTTAGTTAGTACCTACTCGAGGCCTTTCTCATCTTATACTCATTTACTTCCTCAGTAGCTTGCTGAATAACAAGTCAAGTCCTTTGATAATATCCCCAATATTTCATCAGTAGCTTGCTGGACAACAAGCCAAGGACTTTCATCTTATCCCCAGGACTTCATCAGTAGCTTGTAATGCGGAATGAAAACTGACTTCCATCTCAACTTCCCATTGTCTTGACTATAAAATGTACAAATATGAAAAAGGACCACGGCCAAAACAGTGACCTGAAATGGATGCTGTATCAGGGACCACTAAGACCACACGAGACGCCATGAAGACCTCAGTAAGATAAGATAAGATAAGATTTCGTTCGGATTTTTAACCCCGGAGGGTTAGCCACCCAGGATAACCCAAGAAAGTCAGTGCGTCATCGAGGACTGTCTAACTTATTTCCATTGTGGTCCTTAATCTTGTCCCCAGGCTGCCCACCCTCACCCGTCCACCTAAACACCAGGTACCTATTTGTGCTAGGTGAACAGGACAAAACAGGTGTAAGCAACGTGTCGAAAATGTTTCCACCCCGCGGGAATCGGAAACCGGACCCTCGTGTGGAAGTGGGAGCTTTAGCCACCAGGCCACGGGCGTAGACGAAAGTCCTACACATGTTTGTGTTAGACAAAAACTCTTAACTAACACAGCTCACAAAAACACAAAATAGAAACAAGAGAGTTACAAAACACCCCCCCCCCGCATCGTTAATCGCCTCTCTAGCACCTTCCTCCCAGGTAGGGAAAGTGGGAGGGAGGATGGGAGAGAGGGATGACCTTCTCAGTGGAGGTTAGGAGCACGCAAAATATCCATGGTGTGTGTGTGACTGTGTGTGTGTGTGTGGGTGTGAGTTGTGTGTGTGTGTATGTGTGAGTGTGTGTGTGTGTGTGTGTGTGTGTGTGCGGTGTGTTTGTTGTGTGTATGACAGACGAAGAGAGAAGATAGGAAGAAAAAGGGAGAAAGAAGGTAGAGAAAGGGACAGAAGAGAGAGAGAGAGGGAGAGAGTGAGAGGAGGAGAGAGAGAGAGAGCGAGAGAAGGAGAGAGAGAGAGAGAGAGAGAGAGAGAGAGAGAGAGAGGAGAGAGATGAGAGAGAGAGAGCTAGAGAGAGAGAGGAGATAGAGAGAGAGAGAGAGGATGAGAGAGAAAGAGAGAGAGGAGAGGGAGAGATGGAGGGAAAGGAGAGAGAGAGAGAGAGCGAGAGAGAGGAGAGAAAAGAGAGGAACACAGACCAGGTGTGAGGGGAAAGCCGACATTTCCTGGAGGTCCTGGAGGTACCGGAGGTTACCTGGAGGTTACCTGAGGTTACTGGAGGTTACCTGGAGGTTACCTGGAGGTTTTTTCCGGGATCAACGCCCGCGGCCGGTCCATGACTAGGCTCCCGATGGATAGGGCCTGATTCACCGGCTGTTATTCTCGGCCTGGAGACGCAGTCCACGTCGGCCTCAGCCGGCTGATCCCGCACTGACTTTAGGTATCTGTCCAGTCTCTCTTGATGCAGCCCAGGGGTCTTGAAGGCAGCCAGGGGTCTGAGGCAGCCAGGGGTCTTGAAGTGGCAGCCAGGGGTATTGAAGGCAGCCAGGGGTCTTGAAGGCAGCCAGGGGTTCTTGAGGCAGCCAAGGGGTCTTGAAGGCAGCCAGGGTCTTGAAGGCAGCAGGGGTCTTGAAGGCAGCCAGGGGTCTTGAAGGCAGCAGGGGGTCTTGAGGCAGCCCAGGGGTCTTGAAGGCAGCCAGGGTCTTGAAGGCAGCCAGGGGTCTTGAAGGCCGCCAGGGGTTTGAAGGCAGCCAGGGGTCTTGCAGACAGCCAGGGGTCTTTAAGGGCCAGCCAGGGGTCTTGAAGGCAGCCAGGGGTCTTGAAGACAGCGAGGGGTCTTGAAGGCAGCCAGGGCGGTAACTTGAAGACAGCGAGGGTCTTGAAGGCAGCCAGGGTCTTGAAGGCAGCCAAGGGTCTTGAAGGCAGCAGGGGTCTTGAAAGCAGCCAGGGGTCTTGAAGGCAGCAGGGGTCTTGAAGGCAGCCAGGGGTCTGAAGGCAGAGCAGGGGTCTTGAAGGAGCCAGGGGTCTTGAAGACACGCGAGGGCTTGAAGGCGAGCCAGGGGTCGTGAGGCAGCACGGGTGGTCTTGAGGCAGCCAGGGGTCCTTTTAGGCAGCCAGGTCTGAAGGGCAGCAAGGGTCTTGAAGGCAGCCAGGGGTCTTGACAGGCGCAGGGGTCTTGGGCAGCCAAGGGTCTTGAAGGCAGCCAGGGCGGTCTTGAAAGCAGCAGGGTTCTTGAAGGCAGCCAGGGGTCTTGAAGGCAGCCAGGGTCTTGAAGGCAGCCTGGGTCTTGAAGGCAGCCAGGGGTCTTGAAGGCAGCCAGGGGTCTTGAAGGCAGCCGGGGTCTTGAGGCAGCCAGGGTCTTGAAGGCAGAGGGGTCTTGAAGGCTGCAGGGGTCTTGATGGGCAGCCAGGGGTCTTGATGGCAGCCAGGGGTCTTGCAGGACTGCCAGGGGTCTTGAAGGTAGCCAGGGGTCTTGAAGGCAGCCAGGGTCTTGATGGCAGCCAGGGGTTCCATTGGCAATTTCCCTAATGCTTGTTGGGAGGTGTGAACAGTCTTGGGCCCTGGACACTTTTGGTGTTTTCCCTTAGTGTACCAATGGCGCCCCTACTTTTTTTTTATTGGGGGCATTTTGCTCGCCTGCCCAGTCTTTTACTTTCGTAGGGAGTGATTTCTGTGTGCCAGATTGGGACCATTCCTTCCAAGATTTCCAAGTGTAGATTATGATATATCTCTCCCTCTGCGGTTTTCCAACGAGTACAAGTTCAGTGCTTCCAAGTGTACCAGTCAACTAACACCAGGATGTGACCTCACCAATCCTGTAACACCCAGTTGTGACCCCACCCAGTCCCACTAAATACCCAGGATGTGTGACCCTACACCAGTCCTCTAACACCAGTATGTTGGCCCACACCAGTCACTAACACCAGGATGTGACCCCCACCAGGTCACCACACCCAGGATGTGACCCACACCAGTCCACTAACACCCAGAAATGTGACCCACTCCAGTCCACAAACACGCGGGTGTGAACACACCAGTCCACCAACACCCAGGATGGCGACCCACCAGTCACTAAACCAGGATGTGACCCACACGTCCACTAACCCAGGGTGTGACCCACACCAGTCCATTAAACACCCAGGATGTGACCACTCCAGGTCCGCTAACACCGAGGATGTGACCCACACCAGTCAGCAACACCCGGATGTGACCCACACCAGTCCACTAACACCCAGGGAATTGTGACCACACCAGTCCATCAACACCCAGGATGTGACCAACACCAGTCCACTTTAAAAAACACCCAGGATGTGACCCACACAGTCCATCAAACCAGGATGTGATCAACACCAGTCCGCTAAACCCAGGTGTGACGCACACCTCTCCACCTAACACCAGGTTGTGACCCACACAGTCCACGAAAACACCAGGATGTGACACACACCAGTTCCACTACACCCGGATGTGACCCACACCAGTCCACTAACACCAGGATCGTCCACACCAGTTCCACTAACACCGAGGATGTGAACCCACACCAGTCACTAACACCAGGTGTGACCACACCAGTCACTAACACCCAGGATTGTTACACACCAGTCCACTAACACCAGGCTGTGACCCACACCAGTCCACTAACTCAGGATGTGACCCACACCAGTCCACTAACACCCAGGATGTGACCCACACCAGTCCACTAACACCCAGGATGTGACCACACCAGTCCACTAACACCCAGGATGTGACCCAACGTAACACTACCACCCAGGATGGACCCACACCAGTCCCACTAACACCTGGATGTGACCCACACCTCTCCACTAACACCCAGGTACCATTTTACATAAAACAACCGGTGTAAGGAAAAAAACACGTCCAATGTTTTCTACCCTCGCCTGCATCCGAACCCGGACCCTCACTGTGTGAGGTGAGAACCTTACCCCCAAGCCACAGGGCTGTAAACATGATCGAGAACTGGAAATAATACCTGGAAAGGGTTTGTGATGGGTATAAATTTAGAAAAATTTTAGAATTAGAAAGAACTTCGGGGATTACTCGGTGGGCCTTAAACTAGGCCTTCTGGGCCTTAGTTTGGGCCAGTAGGCTGCTTTAGTGCTCTTGATGCTCATGTCTTGTCATATCTGCAGGTGACATGCAAACTGACTAGGCCTATTCATATCTATATTCTAAAACAGAGATACGACAGCTAATACTGCATCTCTCTGACAGGCAGACGCACCAGGAAATGTGACAAACTGACAGATATTCTGACAGGATATCTTTAGTGTTAGCTGCCAGGTGGTCTCTGACAGTGATCTTGTGAGCTATCACTAAATCAATGTAGAGAGAGAGAAGAGATGAGAGAGAGAGAGAGAGAGAGGAAGAGAGAGATGAGAGAGACGAGGAGAGAGAGAGAGAGAGGAGAGAGAGGGGAGAGAGAAAGAGACGTGCGTGGTCTTGTTATTTTAGAGTTCAGCAAAACCACAGTGGAGAGGGAATGTGGGAGGAGAGTGAGAGATATAGGAGTGGGGGGAGGGGAGGAGGGGGGGGGTTCGGGGATGGGGAGTGGGTGGGGGGTAAAGGAGGGGAAACTTCCGCCATCTTGTGCACAGGAATAACAACATCAATGGGTGCCACACTCACCTGTCAAGTGGCATTACCCACACACTTCCGAGTTCCGTGGCCTCCCCCTGGGCCACCCCCTGGGCCCACCCCCTGGGGCACCCCCTGGGCCACCCCTGGGCCGCCCCTTGGGCACCCCCTAGGCCACCCACCTGGGTCACACTGGGAACACAGGCCACACCAGGGCCACACTGGGAACAGGGCCACACCCAGGCCACACTGGGGGAACAGGCCACACCCAGGGCCACACTTGGGGACACAGGCCACACCCAGGCCAACTGGGATACAAGGCCACACTCAGGGCCACACTTGGGAACAGGCCACCCCAGGACCACATTGGAACACAGGCCACACCTGGGTTACAGGCCACACCCAGGGGCCAACTTGGGACACAGGCCCACCCAGGACCCACTTGGGGACACAGGCCCACACCCAGGGCCACACCTGAGACACAGGTCACACTCAGGGCTCTGCACCTGGGACACAGGCACACCCAGGCCACACCTGGGTCCACAGGTCACACTCAGGGGGCCTGGGACACAGGCCACACCAGGGACACACCTGTGACAAGGCCACACCCGGGCACAACTGGGACCACAGGCCACACTCTAGGCTGCACTGGGACACAGGCCACACCCAGGGCCAACTGAGGACACATGCCACACCCAGGGCCACACCTGGGCCCACAGACAATTCAGGGCCTCACTTGGGACAAGGCCACACCAAGGACCACACTTGGGACACAGGCCACACTCAGGGTCCAACTTGGGCCCATAGGCCACACCCAGGGCCACATATGGGACAAGGCTCACACCCAGGGCCACACTTGGACACAGGCCACATCAGTGCGCACCTGGGACACAGGCCACACCAAGGCCACACCTGGGACCACAGGCCACACTCAGGGCTGCAACCTGGGATACAGGCCACACCAGGGCCAAACCTGGACACAGGGCCACACCCAGGGCCAAACCCAGGCCACACCTGGGGCACAGGGCCACCACCCCCCCCAGGGCCAAAACCTATGTCACAAGTCACACTCAGGGCCACAACTAAGTCACAGGTCACACTCAGGGACACACATGGGTCACATTTGGGTCACAGGCATACCCCGGGCCACACATGGGTCACGGACACACCCAGAGCTAAACTAGGTCACAGGCCACATTCAGTAACCACATCTTTTTTTGGGTCAAGCCACACCCATGAACCACACTTGTGGTCCATTTGGGTCACAGGCCACACTCAGGGAACACCTTGTCACAGGCCACATTGGGCCAACAAGGCCACACCCATGGGTACCCTGGTCATAGAGGTCACACCCAGGAAGGAAACAACGGTCCAGAGGCCACACCTGGTCACAGGGCGCACCCTAGGCCCCACCCAGGGGTCACACTGGGTGTAGTTATCGACAAGTACTTTGATAATGGCAACTAAACCATTACCCCCGTTTCATCACCCCCACAGAATCACTCCCTCGGTCTCCATCACCCCTCACTCCCCTCAACCCCCCAAACGCGTGCTCGTCCCCCACAACACGCTGGCACACATGTCACCCCCTCTGGCCACTCCCAGATGTCTTACCTCACCCACACCCTATTTAAAGACTGGCCATAACCATATGGCGAGGGAGATGGGGGAGGGAGATGGAAGGGGAGATAGGGAGGGGAGAAGGGGAGGGAGACGATTGGGAGGGTGGGGACTAGACGCCAACATACACACTGGTGGTCAGAAGCTGTGCCTCGACCCCTGCAACACTGGTGAGTACACACACACACTGAGCGACTAGAGAGGAGGAAGGTGCCAGGAGCTATGAATCGAGTGTTTCCTTGACGCGGGGCTGGAATTTCTAGTCATTGACGGAGACCTTCCCCTGGCTTACCACTCCACTCCATGGGTTGGATATGTGAAGGACCTGCCTAGTATAGGCCAGCAGGCCCCTGCAGTGTTCCTCCTTTATTGTTCAGGGACATAGCAGACAGATATGAACATCTGGCTGTCAGCGATCATGTAGTCTGACTATTCAACTATCTCGACGGATGTTGAACATAGAAGGGAGACTGGCAAGGGAGGGTGCTAGTAGGCGAATCTTTGAGGGACAACTGTTGTTGACAGGACAACTGTGTTGCACAGGACAACTGTGTTGCACAGGAACAAACTGTGTTGACAGGACAAACTGTGTTACACAGGACAACTGTGTAGCACAGGACAACTGTGTTACACAGGAAACTGTGTTGCACAGGACAAATGTGTTGCACCAGGACAACTAGTGTTGCACAGGGACACTGTGTTGCCACTGGACAACTGTGTTGCCAAGTGACAAACTGTGTTGCACAGGACAACTGTGTTGCACAGACAACTGTGTTTGCATCAGGACAACTGTGTGTTGTACAGGACAACTGTGTTGCACAGGAACAACTGTGTTGCAAGGACACTGTGTTTGCACCAGGACACTGAGTTGTACAGGACAACTGTGTTGCAAGGACAACTGTGTTGCACAGGACAACTGTGTTGCACAGGACAACTGTGTTGGACCGGACAACTGTGTTGCACAGGACACTGTGTTGCACAGGACAACTGGGTTGCACAGGAAACTGTGTTGCACAAGGAACAACTGTGTTGCACAGGGACAACTGGTGTTGCACAGGACAAACTGTGTTGCACAGGACAACTGTGTTGACAGGACCACTGTGTTGGCCACAGGACAACTGTGTTTGCACAGGACAACTGTGTTGCACAGGACAAACTGTGTTGCACGGACACTGTGTTGCACAGGAAAACTGTGTTGCACAGGACAAACTGTGTTGCACAGGAAAACTGTGTTGCACAGGACAACTGGTTCCACAGGGACAACTGTGTTGCACAGGACAAACTGGTGTTTCCAGGACAAACTTTGTTGCACAGGACATCTGTGTTGCACAGGACACTGTGTTGCACAGGACAACTGTGTTGCACAGGGACACTGGCGTGCACAGGACAACTGCGTTGCACAGGACAACTGCGTTAGGCACAGGACAACTGCGTGCACAGGACAACTGTGATTGCACAGGACAACTGTGTGCACAGGACAACTGTGTTGCACAGGACAACTGTGTTGCACTGGACAACTGTGTTGCACGGGACAACGTGTTGGCACAGGACACTGTGTTGCACAGACAACTGTGTTGCAAGAACAACTGTGTTGCACAGGACATGTGGTTGCAAGGACAACTGTGTTGCACAGGACAAACGTTTGTTTGCACAGGGACAATGTGTTGCACAGGACAATACTGTGTTGCACAGGACAACGGTTGCACAGGACAACTCTGTTGTTGCACTGGACAATGGTGCACAGGACAACTGTGTTGCACTGGACAACTGTGTTGCACAGGACAACTGTGTTACACAGGAAAAACTGTGATTTTGCACAGGACAACTTGTGTTACACAGGTCAACTGTGTTGCACAGGGCAAACTTGTGGTTGCACAGGGACAAACTGGTTGACAGGACAACTGTGTTGCACAGGAAACTCGATCCCTTACTCCACCCGTGTTGCTCAGGACAACTGTGTTGCACAGGACAAACTGTTTTGCCCACAGGACAACTGTGTTTGCACAGTACAACTGTGTTGCACAGGACAACTGGTGTTGCACAGGACAAACTTTGTTGCACAGGGACAACTGTGGTTACCAGGACAACTGTGTTGCACAGGACAACTGTGTTACACAGGTCAACTGTGTTGCACAGGACAACTGTGTTTGCCACAGGACAAAACTGTGTTGCAAGGACAAAACTGTGTAGCACAGCGACAACTGTGTTGCACAGGACAACTGTGTTGCACGGACAACGGTGTTGCACAGGACAAACTGTGTTGCCACAGGGACAACTGTGTTGCACAGGGACAACTGTGTTGCCACAGGAAACTGTTGTTGCACAGGAAAACTGGTGTTGCACAGGACAACTGTTGGTGCAAGGACAAACTGTGTTGCACAGCTTATGCAACACAAGTGACTCAAAGATTTGTTAACTTATACCATTAAATTTATTAAAGATCTGAAGTGTCTGATTGTTTGTTCAGTCCACTTCAGTCCTTCAGTCATCTTCAGTCACTTCCAGTCACTATCAGATCCTTCAGTCACTTCAATCACTTCCAATCACTTCAATCACTTAACTCACTTCAGTCACTTCAGTCACTTAGTCACTTCAGTCACTCCTTCAGTCACTTCAATCACTTAATCACTCAGTCACTTCGTTCACTTCAGTCATTCAGTCACTTCAGTCACTTCAGTCATTCAATTCACTTAAAATCCACTTCAGTACTTCCTGTCACTGCAGTCAACTTCAGTCACTTCAGTCACTTCA
Organism: Cherax quadricarinatus; assembly: GCF_026875155.1. Classification (NCBI taxonomy): domain Eukaryota; kingdom Metazoa; phylum Arthropoda; class Malacostraca; order Decapoda; family Parastacidae; genus Cherax; species Cherax quadricarinatus. Next base: position 14,020,753 of record NC_069489.1, on the reverse strand, counting down.
GTCACTTCAGTCACTCGTCACTTCTGTCACTCAATCCTTAAATCACTACAGTCACTTCAGTCACTGCAGTCACTTCAGTCACTTTCAGTCACTTCATCACTTAAATCACTTCAGTCACTTCAGTCACTTCAGTCACTTCATCACTTAAATCACTTCAGTCACTTCAGTCACTTCAGTCCCTTCAATCACTTCAATCACTAAATTCACTTCAGTCACTTCAGTCACTTCAGTCACTTCTGTTCACTTCAATCACTTAAATCACTTCTGTCACTTCAGTCACTTCAGTCACTTCAATACCTTAAATCACTTCAGTCACTTCAGATCACTTCAGTCACTTCAGTCACTTCAGTCACTTTCAATCACTTCTGTAACTTCAATCATAAATCACTTCAGTCACTTCAGTGCACTGCTGTCACTTCTGTCATTCAGTCACTCAGTCACTTCAATCACTTAAATCACTTTCAGTCCACTTCTGTCACTTCAGTCACTTCAGTCACTTCAGTCACCTCCGTTAATTCAATCCTTAGTCACTTCAGTCATTCAGTGCACTTCAGTCACCTCTGTTCACTTCATTCACTTAAGTCACTTCAGTCACTTCAGTCACTTCAATCACTAAGTCACTTCAGTCACTTCAGTCACTTCATTCACTTAAGTCACTTCAGTCACTTCAGTCACTTCAGTTCACTTCAATACTTATGTCACTTCGTCACTTCAGTCCTTTCAATCACTTAGTATTCAGTCACTACAGTCACTTTCAATCACTTAAGTCACTTCAGTCTTCAGTCACTTCAGGCACTTCAAACACAAATCACTTCCGTCACTTCAGTCACTTCAGTCACTTCAGTCATTCTGTCACCGCAGTCACTTCAATCACTTAATTCACTTCAGTCACTTCAGTCTCTTCAAATCAATTAAATACTTAGTCACTTCAGTCAATTCAGTCACTTCAATCACTAAGTCACTTCAGTCATTCAGTCACTTCAATCACTTAAGTCACGTCAGTCACTTCAGTCACTTTCAATACGTCTGTCACTTCAGTCACGTTCAGTCACTTCAGTCACTTCAGTCTCTTCAATCACTTATGGCACTTCAATCACTTAAATACTCAGTACTTCAGTCACTTCAGTCACTTCAGTCACGTCAGTCATTCTTTCACTTCTATCAATAAGTCACTTCAGTCACTTACAGTCATTCAATCACTTAAGTCACTTCAGTCACTGCAGTCACTTCAGTCACTTCAAGCACTTAAATCACTTCAGTCACTTCAGTCACTTCTGTCATTCAGTCAACTTCAGGCACCTCATTTTTTAATCTTCAATCTCTTAAATCACTTCGTCATTCAGTCTCTTCAATCATTAAATCATTCAGTCACTTCAGGTCACTTCAGGTCACTTCAGTCACTTCAGTCACTTTCAATCACTTAAAGGCACTTCAGTCACTTCAGTCACTTCATTCTAACTTAAGTCACTTCAGTCACTTCAGTCACTTCAATCACTTCCAGTCACTTCTGTCACTTCAGTCACTTCAGTTCACTTCAGTCACTTCAAATCACTTAAGTCACTTCAATCATTATATCATTCGTCACTTCAGTACTTCAGTCACTTCAGTCACTTCAGTCACTTCAATCACTTAAAGTCACTTCAGTCACTTCAGTCACTTCAATCACTTAAGTCACTCGTCACTTCAGTCACTTCAATCACTAAATCACTTCAGTCACTTCAGTCACTTCAGGCACTTCAGTCACTTCAGGCACCTCAGTCACTTTCAATTCACTAAGTCACTTCAGTCACTTCAGTCACTTCAATCACTTAAGTCACTTCAGTTCACTTCAGTCACTTCAATCACTTAATCCAATCACTTCAGTCACTTCAATTCACTTAAGTCATTCAGTCACTTACCGTCACTTCAGTCACTTCAATCACTTTATAGTCAACTTCAGTTCACTTAAAGTCACTTCAGTCACTTCAATCACTTAAGTCACTTCAGTCACTCAGTCACTTCATCACTTAGTCACTTCAGTCACTTAAGGTCACTTCCATCACTTAAGTCAATTCAGTCACCTCAGTCACTTCAATCACTTAAGTCACTTAAGTCACTTCAGTCACTTCAATCACTTCAGTCACTTCGGTCACTTCAGTCACTTCAGTCACTTCAATCACTTAAAATCTATTCAGTCACTTCAGTCACTTCAGTCACTTCAGTCTACCTCAGTCACTTCATTCACTTAAGTCACTTCAGTCCACTTAAGGTCACTTCCAGTCACTTCAATCACTTAAGTCCACTTCGTCACTTCAGTCACTTCAATCACTTCAGTTCATTAAGTCACTTCTGTCACTCAGTCACTTCAGTCACTTCAGTCACTTCAATCACTTAAGTCACTTCAGTCACTCAGTCACTTCAATCACTTAAGTCACTTCGTCACGTTCGTCACTTTCAATTCATTAAGTCACTTCAGTCATTCAGGTCACTTCAGTCACTTCAGTCACTTTAAGTCACTTCAGTCACTTCGTTCCACTCAATCACTTAAGTCACTTCAGTCACTTCAGTCACTTCAGTCAACTTAAGTCACTTCAGTCACTTCAGTCACTTCAATCACTTAAAGTACTTAAGTCACTTCAGTCACTCAATCCTTAAGTCACTTCAGTCACGTCGTCACGTCAATCACTTAAGTCACTTCAGTCACTTACATTTACTTTAAAGTCACTTCAGTCACTTCAGTCACTTCAATCACTTAAGTCACTTCAGTCACTTCAGTCATTCAGTTCTTAGTCACTTCAGGTCACTTCAGGTCAACGTCTAATTCACTAAGTCACTTCAGTCCACTTCGCACTTCAAATCACCTTAAGTACACATTCAGTCCACTTCAGTCACCTTTCAAGCACTTAAGTCTCTTCAGTACTTCAATCACTTAAGTCACTTCAGTACTTCAGTCACTTCAGTCACTTCAATCACTTAAGTCACTTCCGTCACTTCAATCACGTAAGTCACTTCAGTCACTAAAATCACTTAGCACTTCAGTCACTTCAGTCACTTCAATCACTTAAGTCACTTCAGTCACTTCAGTCACTTCCGTCACTTCAGTCACTTCAGTCACTTCAATCACTTAAGTCACTTCAGTCACTTCCGTCACTTCCGTACTTCAGTCACTTCAGTCATTAATCAACTCTAAGTCACTTCAGTCACTTCAGTCACTTACGTCACTTCAGTCACTTCCGTCACTTCAGTCACTAAGTCCACTTCAATCACTAAGTCACTACAGTCACTTCCCGTCACTTCAGTCACTTCAGTCACTTCAGTCACTTAAGTCACTTCAGTCACTTCAGTCACTTCAGTCACTTCAGTCATTCTATATAAACTGGATGGTTGTGTATCATTCTTTGAAAGATACTGTATGTACTTATAATGATGGGCCCTTCTCTTTCATCATTCTATCTCTCTTTCATCATTCTATCTCTCTTTCATCATTCTATCTCTCTTTCATCATTCTATCTCTCTTTCATCATTCTATCTCTCTTTCATCATTCTATCTCTCTTTCATCATTCTATCTCTCTTTCATCATTCTATCTCTCTTTCATCATTCTATCTCTCTTTCATCATTCTATCTCTCTTTCATCATTCTATCTCTCTTTCATCATTCTATCTCTCTTTCATCATTCTATCTCTCTTTCATAATTCTATCTCTCTATCTTCATTCTATCTCTTTTCCTATTCTATCTCGCTTTATCATTCTATCTCTCTTTCATCAATCTATCTCTCGTCATTATTTCTATCTCTCTTTCTCATTCTATCTCTCTATCATCATTCTATCTCTTCTTTCATCATTTCTATCTCTTTTCATCATTCTATCTCATTCATCTTTCTATCTCTCTTTCATCGTTTCTCTCTCTTTATCTTTCTATATCTCTTTCTCATTTTATCTCTCTTTCATCATTCTCATCTCTCTTTCATCATTCTATCTCTCTTTCATCATTCTATCTCTCTTTCAATCATTCTATCTCTCTTTCCTCATTCATCTCTCTTCATCATTCTTATCTCTCTTTCATCATTCTATTCTCTCTTTACATCATTCTATCTCTCTTTCATCATTCTATCTTCTTTCATCATTCTATCTCTCTTTCATCCTTTCCTATCTTCTATTTCTTCATTCTATCTCTCTTTCATCATTCTATCTCTTTTCATCATTCTATCTCTTTTCATCATTCTATCTCTCTATCATATTCTATCTCTCTTTCTCTTTCTCTCTTTCATCATTCTTTCTCTCTTTCATCATTCTATCTCTCTTTCATCATTCTCTCTTTCATCATTTCTTCTCTCCTTCATCATTCTATATTTTTTCATCTTTAACTCTGTTTATATTCTTCTCTCTTTCATCATTCTATCCTCTCTTCATCATTCTATCTCTCTCTCATCATCTATCTCTCTTTCATTCATTCTAATCTTCTTTATAATTCTGCTCTTTCATCATTCTTTCTTCTCTTTCATCATTCTTTCTCTCTTCATCATTTATCTTCTTTCATCCATTCTATCTCTCTTTCATCATATCTTCTCTCTATCACATTCTATCTCTCTTTCATCATTCTCTCCTTTCATCTTCTTTCTCTCTTCTTCAATCATTCTTTCTCTCTTTCATCATTCCTTTCTCTCTTTCATCTTCTATCTCCTTTCATCATTCTTTCTCTCTTTCACATTCTATCTCTCTTTCTCATTTATTCTCTTTCATATTCTAATCTATCTTTCATCATTCTATCATCTCTTTCATCTTTCTACTCTCTTTCATCATTCTATCTCTCTTTCATCATTTCTTTCTCTTTTCTTCATTCTATTGTTCGTTTCATTCTATCTCTCTTTCATCATTCTATCTCTCTTTCATCATTCTATCTCTCCTTTCATTATTCTATCTCTTTTCACATTCTATCTCTCTTTCATCATTCTTTCTCTCTTTCATCATTCTATCTATTCGTTATCATTCTATCTCTCTTTCACATTTATCTCTCTTTTCATCATTCTATCTCTCTTCAATCATTCTATCTCTCTTTCATCATTCTATCTCTCTTTCATCATTTCTATCTCTTTTATCATTCTTTCTCTTCTTTATCATTTAATCTATTCGTTATCATCTATCTCTCTTTCCTCATTCTATCTCTTCTTCATCATTCATCTCTCTTTCATTATTCTATCTCTCTTTCATCATTTCTATCTCTCTTTCATCATTCTTCTCTCTTTCCATCATTCTATCTCGCTTTCATCATTCTATCTCTCTCTTTTCATTAGTCATATCTCTCTTTCATCATTCTATCTCTCTTTCATCAATTCTATCTCTCTTTATCATTCTATTTCTCTTTCATTCATTTCTATTTCTCTCTTTCATCATTCTATCTCTCTTTCATCATTCTATCTCTCTTTCATCATTCTATCTCTCTTTCATCATTCTATCTATTCGTCATCATTCTATCTCTCTTTCATCATTCTATCTCTCATTCTATCTCTCTTTCATCATTCTATCTCTCTTTCATCATTCTATCTATTCGTCATCATTCTATCTCTCTTTCATCATTCTATCTCTCATTCTATCTCTCCTCCATCATTCTATCTCTCTCCCACACTTGACCTTAACGGCACGTGTGACCTTCAACCGTTGTCTGACCCTTCCTCCTCCTCCTCCTCCACCTCCTCCTCTTCCTCCTCCTCCTCCTCCTCTTCCTCCTCCTCCTCCTCCTCCTCCTCCTCTTCTACATTTCCGTTTATCTGTTATTCTACCGTTGTCTCTCCCCTCGCGCGTGTATACATGTGTGTACTCACCTAATTGTGGTTGCAGGGGTTGATTCACAGCTCCTGGCCCCGCCTCTTCACTGGTGCTACTAGGTCCTCTCTCTTCCTGCTCCATGAGCTTTATCATACCTCTTCTTAAAGCTATGTATGGTTCCCGCCTCCACTACATAACTTCCCAAATTATTCCACTTCCTGACAACTCTGTGACTGAAGAAATACTTCCTAACATCCCTGTGACTCATTTGAGTCTTCAACTTCCAATTGTGACCTCTTGTTGTTGTGTCACATCTCTTGAACATCCTGTCTTTGTCCACCCTGTCTATTCCTCTCAGTATTTTATATGTCGTTATCATGTCTCCCCTGACTCTCCTTTCTTCCAGTGTCGTCAGTCCGATTTCCCTTAACCTTTCCTCGTAGGACATTCCCCTTAGCTCCAGGACTAGTCATGTTGCAAACCTTTACACTTTTTCTAATTTCTTGACGTGCTTGACCAGGTGCAGGTTCCAAACAGGTGCTGCATACTCCAATATGGGCCTGACGTACACGGTGTACAGAGTCTTGAACGATTCCTTACTGAGGTATCGGAACGCTGTTCTCAGGTTTGCCAGGCGACCATATGCAGCAGCAGTTATCTGGTTGATGTGCACCTCAGGTGATATGCTCATTAGGATGCTCACCTCAAAATCCTTTTCTTTTTTGTGAGTTTTGCAGCCTTTGACTTCCAAGGCTGTACTCCGTCTATGGTCTTCTTTGTCCCTTTCCCCAAACTTCATGACTTTGCATTTGCTGGGTTTTCAACTCTAGGGGTCATTTGTCGGACCAGGCTTGCAGCTTGTCCAGATCCTCTTGTAGGCCTACCTGAACCTCGTCGGCCTGTATTCTCATTAGCCTTACATCATCTGCAGACAGAGGCACCTCTAACTCTATCCCTTCCGTCACGTCATTCACATATACCATACACAGCAACGGACTGACCCTTGTGGAGCCCCACTCGACACATGCACCCACTTTGACACCTCGTCTCGTACCAACACTGGTTGTTTCCTTCCTGTCAGGTAGTCCCTTATCTATTGCACTACTTTCCCTGCTATTCCTGCTTACTCCTATAGTTTTTCAATCAGCCTCTATCCAGTCTATCCACCCCTCTCTCTCCTGTCTTACTTCCGTTACCTTGTCATAGAACTCCAGTAGGTTCGTGACACAGGATTTCCATTCCCTGAAGCCGTGCTGGTTGTCATGTGTGAGTCCATTCCTTTCTAGGTGCTCCACCACTCTTCTCCTGATAATCTACTCCATGACTTTACGTACTATACATGTCAGACAGACAGGCAGCAATGCTACCTGTCTGTCTTCCGCATCTCAGGTAGCTGCCTGTTTCGGTAGATTTATTGAATATTGTTGTTAGAGGCACACACAGTGCGTCTGTTCCCTCTCTCAGGACACACGGAGAGATTTTATCTGGGCCCACTGCCTTCGAGGTATCCAGTTTCCTTAGTAGTTTCTTCACCTGCTCCTCGGTTGTATGCAGGCCTACTGGCCCATGCAAGGCAGGTTCAAGTAACTCCCGGCTTTAAACCAATAATCCACCTAGTCAGGTCAGGTCACATCCACTTAAGGGAGGAGCATGGCATCTGACCTAGTTGCACAAGCTAGTCAGGTCCAACTCGCACCCACCCACACCCACTCATGTATTTATGCAACCTATTTTTAAAGCTACACAAGGTTTTAGCTTCTATAACTGTACTCGGGAGTTTGTTCCACTCATCCGCAACTCTATTACCAAACCAGTGCTTTCCTATATCCTTCCTGAATCTGTTTTATTCCAACTTAAAACCATTGCTACGAGTCCTGTCTAGGCCAGATATTTTTAACATGCTATTTACATCCCTTTATTTATTCCTGTCTTCCATTTATACACCTTAATCATATCCCCCCTAATTCTACGCCTTTCTAGAGAGTGAAGATTCAGGGCCTCAGTCTATCCTCATAGGGAAGATTTCTGATACATCTGGTCACATTATTTCCCATATTGTCTTCCCCTCTAGTTTACCCACCCACTGCACCTCATGTAAAAATTGTCTGATACTCGTGTAGTCCCATGTTTGGGGACTACACAAGTAGTTATGTAGTCACTAGTGCCTAGGGGACTTTCTTGTGTGATATCTCCCATGTCCGAGCTGCTCAAGGTGAATACAAGGTCCAGTCTTGCTGGCTCATCATCTCTCTCTTTCAACATGTTCCTGACATGTTGATACATGAAGTTTTCCAGCACCATCTCCAGCTTCTCGGCTCTATCTCTGGTCCCCCGTGTAGCTCCAGATTCTCCAAGTCAATCTCCTCATGGTTGAAATCCCCTATAATGAGTAACTTTGCCCTGCTTATATGGGACCGGGCATCCTCGGCTAGTGAGTCCACCATCACTCTGTTTCTCTCCTAGAATTCTTATCTTGGCCTCCTGCTGTTCGGTGGCGGGTTGTAGATAAACAAATCGTGTGTACTCTCCTAATTATGGTTGCAGGGATCGATTCATAGCTCTTGACCCTGCCTCTTCAATTGTCGCACTAGGTCCACTCTGTGTGTGGGTGTAAGAGAAATAGAGAGAGAGAGAGAGAGAGCGAGAGAGAGAGAGAGAGAGAGAGAGAGAGAGAGAGAGAGAGAGAGAGAGAGAGAGAGAAGAGAGAGAGATGAGAGACGAGAGAGAGAGGAGAGAGAGAGAGAGAGAGAGAGAAAAAAAGAAGAGAGAGAGAGAGAGGATAATGTAGTACCACTCTCTCCCTATCTCATCCCTCCCTCACAGCTGTTTTTGTGGCATCTATACCTACCCCTCCCTACCTCCCTACCTCCATAAACCCCTTCCCTTACATCCTTTCCCCGCTTCCTCTCTCCCTCACAGCTGTTAAGGTTTGGTCGAGTTAGACCGTACCAGCCATAACCCCTCCATAAAAAGAGTACTAGATTATAACTGTAGACTGGTCCACCAGTACCCGCCTACTGCACCACCAGTTTCCATCTACTGGAACACCAGTACCAGCATACTGGACCACCAGTACCAGTCTACTGGAACACCCCGTACCAAACCTACTGGTCCACCCTACCAGTCTACTGGAACACAGTACCAGTCTACTTGACCACAGCAACAGTCTACTGGATCACCAGTACCAAGTGTACTGGACCACTAGTACCAGTCTACTGGACACCAGTACCAGTCGTACTGGAACCACAAGTACCAGTGTACTGGATCACCAGTACCAGTCGTACTAGAACAGGAGTACCAGTCTACTGGTCACCAGTAACCAGTCTACTGGACCACCAGTGACCAGTCTATGGACCCAGTACCAGTCTTAGACCAGGAGTACCAGTCTACTGGAACCAAAAGTACCAGTCTACTGGACACCAGTACCAGTCTACTGGACCATATACCAGTCTACTGGACCACCAGTACCAGTTTACTGAACCACCATTACCATCTACTGGACCACCAGTACCAGTCTAATGACCACGAGTACCAGTCATAGACAGGAGTCAGTCTACTAGACCAGAACCAGTCACTGGATCATCAGTACCAGTCTACTGGACCACATACCAGTCTAATCCGGGAAGTACCAGTCAACTGGACCAACCGAGTACCAGTCTACTGGTACCACCTAGTACCAGTTACTAGACCAGGAGTACAGTCTACTAGACCAGAGTACCAGTCTACTGGATCACCAGTACCAGTCTACTGGACCACCAGTACAGTCTACTAGGACCACCAGTACCAGTCTACTTCACCACTAGTACCAGTCTACTAGACCAGAGTACCAGTCTATCTAGACCAAGGAGTACCAGTCTACTGGATCCCAGTACCATTTACTGGACCACTATTACCAGTCTACTGGACCACCAGTACCAGTTTACTAAACCACTATACCAGTCTACTGGAACATCAGTACCAGTCTACTAGACCAAGGAGTACCAGTCTACTGGATCACCAGTACCAGTTACTGGACCACAGTACAGTGTACTGGATCACAGTACCAGTCTACTAGACCAGGAGTACCAGTCACTGGACCACCAGTACCAGTCTATGGACCACCATACCAGTCTACTGGACCACCAGTACCAGTGACTGGATCACCAGTACCAGTCTACTAGACCAGTAGTACCAGTTACTGGACCACCAGTACCAGTCTACTGGACCACCAGTACCAGTTACTGATCACAAGTACCAGTGTACGATCACTCCATCTACTAGACCAGAGTACCAGTCTACTGGATCACCAGTACCAGTCTACTGGACCACCAGTACCAGTGTACTGGATCTCACAGTACCAGTCTACAAACCAGGGTACCAGTCTACTGACCACCAGTACCAGTCACTGGACCACCAGTACCAGTCTACTGGACGCACATACTAATTTACTATGGACCACCAGTATCAGTCTACTGGACCAACCAGTACCAGTCTACTTAACCACCAGTACCAGTCTACTGGAACACCAGTACAGTATACTGGACCACTAGTACCAGTCTACTAGACCAGGAGTACCAGTCTACTAGACACAGGATACCAGTCTACTGGATCACCATACCAGTCTACTGCACCACCAGTACCAGTCTACTTGACCACTACGTACCAGTCTACTAACCAGGAATACCTGTCTACTAGACCAAAAACCAGTCTACTGGATCACCAGTACCAGTTTTACTGGACCACCAGTACCAGTCTTCTTGACCACCAGTACCAGTTTACTAGACCACCAGTACCAGTCTACTAAACCACCAGTACCAGTCTACTATACCACCAGTACCAGTCTACTGAGCCACCAGTAATAGTCTACAGGACCACCAGTACCAGTCTACTTGGCCACTAGTACCAGTCTACTAGACCAGGAGTACCTGTCTACTAGACCAGGAGTACCAGTCTACTGGATCACCAGTACCAGTTTACTGGACCACTATTACCAGTCTACTGGACCACCAGTACCAGTTTACTAAACCACTATTACCAGTCTACTGGATCACCAGTAGCAGTCTAATAGACCAGGAGTACCAGTCTACTGGATCACCAGTACCAGTCTACTGGACCACCAGTACCAGTGTACTGGATCATCAGTACCAGCCAACTGGACCACCAGTACCAATCTTCTGGACCACCAGTACCAGTCTACTGTACCACTAGTACCAGTCTACTAGACCAGGAGGGGCCAGTCTACTAGACCAGGAGTACCAGTCTACTGGATCACCAGTACCAGTCTACTGAACCCCCAATACCAGTCTACTGGACCATCATTATCAGTCTACTGGACCCCAGTAAAATTTACTGGACCTACAGTACCAGTTTAGTGTACCACCAGTACTACCTTTTGGACCACCAGAACCAGCCTATGAACCACTACCTTGAGTTACCCGGACCTAGTCCAGGCCTCCTGGTTGCTGGACGAATCAACCAATCTGTTACTACCTGCCTCCAGCATTCCAACATATGCACCACAGCCTGGCTGATCAGGACCTGTGTTCAGGAATCTGTCTAGCTCCTCTTGAAGACAGCCAGGGATGTCGTTGAAGAGTCGTGGTCCCTTTACACTTGTAGAGTACTATTTCAGTGTACTAACCTCAGTCAGTCCTGGCTCAGGGACAGATCCCCATCTTCATGTCACTACTTACACCTGCTGCCTCTGCACCTGACTGAAAAAGCCTACTGTGTAGGCGGAATTTTCCATCAATAAAGATAACGAAGTGAGTGTGTGTGTGTGTGTCACACACACACACACACACACACACACAGGTAGTGGACGTAGTGGGGGCAGGAACCATACACAGTTTTAAGACGAGGTTTGATAAAGCTCATGGAGCGGGGAGAGAGAGGGCCCAGTAGCAACCGGTGAAGAGGCGGGGCCAGGAGCTAAGACTCGACCCCTGCAACCACAAATAGGTGAGTACAAATAGGTGAGTACACACACACAGAGCAAGAGTTCCCAGGACATTGGCTTGGAACCTTTGTATACAAATCTTAAGAAGTCAGTACTTCCCACCTGATACAAATTGTCCCTTTGTGACCTCTCGCCTTTGGTTTGTGTGGGAGGGACAAGAGGGAGGGTAGGAGACAAGGGAGAGGAGGGACAGGGGGGACAGGAGGGCGTCTCAACTGATTTCACTGCCGTTCAATGGAACGATCCATGGTAGGACGGGTAGAGGCACGTTCCTGGTACTGAATAGAGGAATCGAATAGGCCTGGTCAGGCATATGTGGCGAATAGGTAAATAGGCAGGTAGATAGGCATCCAGGCAGGTAAATAGGAAAATACATAGGTACAGAAGCAGGTGAGGTACATGCACCTACAGACGGAACTCGTGTCATGTGTAGTCAATTGCAAGAACAGCTCAATCAATTGAAATTGACTACCTCGTATCCATCCTGTGGATGGTAGTGGCTAGTTTATTGTGTACCTCATATCCATCCTGTGGATGGTAGTGGCTAGTTTATTGTGTACCTCGTATCCATCCTGTGGATGGTAGTGGCTAGTTTATTGTGTACCTCGTATCCATCCTGTGGATGGTAGTGGCTAGTTTATTGTGTACCTCGTATCCATCCTGTGGATGGTAGTGGCTAGTTTATTGTGTACCTCATATCCATCCAGTGGATGGTAGTGGCTAGTTTATTGTGTACCTCATATCCATCCTGTGGATGGTAGTGGCTAGTTTATTGTGTACCTCATATCCATCCTATGGATGGTAGTGGCTAGTTTATTGTGTACCTCATATCCATCCTGTGGATGGTAGTGGCTAGTTTATTGTGTACCTCATATCCATCCTGTGGATGGTAGTGGCTAGTTTATTGTGTACCTCATATCCATCCTGTGGATGGTAGTGGCTAGTTTATTGTGTACCTCATATCCATCCTGTGGATGGTAGTGGCTAGTTTATTGTGTAACTCGTATCCATCCTGTGGATGGTAGTGGCTAGTTTATTTTGTACCTCATATCCATCCTGTGGATGGTAGTGGCTAGTTTATTGTGTACCTCGTATCCATCCTGTGGATGGTAGTGGCTAGTTTATTGTGTAACTCGTATCCATCCTGTGGATGGTAGTGGCTAGTTTAATGTGTACCTCATATCCATCCTGTGGATGGTAGTGGCTAGTTTATTGTGCACCTAGTATCCATCCTGTGGATGGTAGTGGCTAGTTTATTGTGTACCTCATATCCATCCTGTGGATGGTAGTGGCTAGTTTATTGTGTACCTCATATCCATCCTGTGGATGGTAGCGGCTAGTTTATTGTGTACCTCATATCCATCCTGTGGATGGTAGTGGCTAGTTTATTGTGTACGTCATATCCATCCTGTAGATGGTAGTGGCTAGTTTATTGTGTACCTCATATCCATCCTGTGGATGGTAGTGGCTAGTTTATTGTGTACCTCATATCCATCCTGTGGATGGTAGTGGCTAGTTTACTGTGTACCTCATATCCATCCTGTGGATGGTAGTGGCTAGTTTATTGTGTACCTCATATCCATCCTGTAGATGGTAGTGGCTAGTTTACTGTGTACCTCATATCCATCCTGTGGATGGTAGTGGCTAGTTTATTGTGTACCTCATATCCATCCTGTAGATGGTAGTGGCTAGTTTATTGTGTACCTTATACCCATCTAGTGGATGGTAGTGGCTAGTTTATTGTGTACTTCATATCCATCCTGTGGATGGTAGTGGCTAGTTTATTGTGTACCTCATATCCATCCTGTGGATGGTAGTGGCTAGTTTATTGTGTACCTCATATCCATCCTGTGGATGGTAGTGGCTAGTATATTGTGTACCTCATATCCATCCTGTGGATGGTAGTGGCTAGTTTATTGTGTACCTCATATCCATCCTGTGGATGGTAGTGGCTAGTTTATTGTGTACCTCATATCCATCCTGTAGATGGTAGTGGCTAGTTTATTGTGTACCTTATACCCATCCAGTGGATGGTAGTGGCTAGTTTATTGTGTACCTCATATCCATCCTGTGGATGGTAGTGGCTAGTTTATTGTGTACCTCATATCCATCCTGTGGATGGTAGTGGGTAGTTTATTGTGTACCTCATATCCATCCAGTGGATGGTAGTGGCTAGTTTATTGTGTACCTCATATCCATCCTGTGGATGGTAGTGGCTATGTTTATTGTGTACCTCATATCCATCCTGTGGATGGTAGTGGCTAGTTTATTGTGTACCTCATATCCATCCTGTGGATGGTAATGGCTAGTTTATTGTGTACCTCATATCCATCCTGTGGATGGCAGTGGCTAGTTTATTGTGTACCTCATATCCATCCTGTGGATGGTAATGGCTAGTTTATTGTGTACCTCATATCCATCCCGTGGATGGTAATGGCTAGTTTATTGTGTACCTCATATCCATCCTGTAGATGGTAGTGGCTAGTTTATTGTGTACCTTATACCCATCCAGTGGATGGTAGTGGCTAGTTTATTGTGTACCTCATATCCATCCTGTGGATGGTAGTGGCTAGTTTATTGTGTACCTCATATCCATCCTGTGGATGGTAGTGGCTAGTTTATTGTGTACCTCATATCCATCCTGTGGATGGTAATGGCTAGTTTATTGTGTACCTCATATCCATCCTGTGGATGGTAGTGGCTAGTTTATTGTGTACCTCATATCCATCCTGTGGATGGTAGTGGCTAGTTTATTGTGTACCTCATATCCATCCTGTGGATGGTAGTGGCTAGTTTATTGTGTACCTCATATCCCTCCTGTGGATGGTAGTGGCTAGTTTTATTGTGTACCTCATATCCATCCTGTGGATGGTAGTGGCTAGTTTATTGTGTACCTCATATCCATCCTGTGGATGGTAGTGGCTAGTTTATTGTGTACCTCATATCCATCCTGTGGATGGGGAATGGCTAGTTTATTGTGATACCTCATATCCATCCTGTGGATGGTAGTGGCTAGTTTATTGTGTACCTCATATCCATCCTGTGGATGGTAGTGGCTAGTTTATTGTGTACCTCATATCCATCCTGTGGGTTTGGGAATGGCTAGTTTATTGTGTACCTCATATTCATCCTGTGGATGGTAGTGGCTAGTTTTATTGTGTACCTCATATCCATCCTGTGGATGGTAGTGGCTAGTTTATTGTGTACCTCATATCCATCCTGTGGATGGTAGTGGCTAGTTTATTGTGTACCTCATATCCATCCTGTGGATGGTAGTGGCTAGTTTATTGTGCACCTCATATCCATCCTGTAGATGGTAGTGGCTAGTTTATTGTGTACCTTATACCCATCTAGTGGATGGTAGTGGCTAGTTTATTGTGTACCTCATATCCATCCTGTGGATGGTAGTGGCTAGTTTATTGTGTACCTCATATCCATCTGTGGATGGTAGTGGCTAGTTTATTGTGTACCTCATATCCATCCTGTGGATGGTAATGGCTAGTTTATTGTGTACCTCATATCCATCCTGTGGATGGTAGTGGCTAGTTTATTGTGTACCTCATATCCATCCTGTGGATGGTAATGGCTAGTTTATTGTGTACCTCATATCCATCCTGTGGATGGTAATGGCTAGTTTATTGTGTACCTCATATCCATCCTGTAGATGGTAGTGGCTAGTTTATTGTGTACCTTATACCCATCCAGTGGATGGTAGTGGCTAGTTTATTGTGTACCTCATATCCATCCTGTGGATGGTAGTGGCTAGTTTATTGTGTACCTCATATCCATCCTGTGGATGGTAGTGGCTATTTATTGTGTACCTCATATCCATCCTGTGGATGGTAATGGCTAGTTTATTGTGTACCTCATATCCATCCTGTGGATGGTAGTGGCTAGTTTATTGTGTACCTCATATCCATCCTGTGGATGGTAATGGCTAGTTTATTGTGTACCTCATATCCATCCTGTGGATGGTAGTGGCTAGTTTATTGTGTACCTCATATCCATCCTGTGGATGGTAGTGGCTAGTTTATTGTGTAACCTCATATCCATCCTGTGGATGGTAATGGCTAGTTTATTGTGTACCTCTTATCCATCCTGTGGATGGTAGTGGCTAGTTTATTGTGTACCTCATATCCATCCTGTGGATGGTAGTGGCTAGTTTATTGGGTACCTCATATCCATCCTGTGGATGGTAGTGGCTAGTTTATTGTGTACCTCATATCCATCCTGTGGATGGTAGTGGCTAGTTTATTGTGCACCTCATATCCATCCTGTGGATGGTAGTGGCTAGTTTATTGTGTACCTCATATCCATCCTGTAGATGGTAGTGGCTAGTTTATTGTGTACCTTATACCCATCTAGTGGATGGTAGTGGCTAGTTTATTGTGTACCTCATATCCATCCTGTGGAGATGGTAGTGGCTAGTTTATTGTGTACCTCATATCCATCCTGTGGATGGTAGTGGCTAGTTTATTGTGTACCTCATATCCATCCTGTGGATGGTAGTGGCTAGTTTATTGTGTACCTCATATCCATCCTGTGGATGGTAGTGGCTAGTTTATTGTGTACCTCATATCCATCCTGTAGATGGTAGTGGCTAGTTTATTGTGTACCTTATACCCATCCAGTGGATGGTAGTGGCTAGTTTATTGTGTACCTCATATCCATCCTGTGGATGGTAGTGGCTAGTTTATTGTGTACCTCATATTTCCCTCCTGTGGATGGTAGTGGCTAGTTTATTGTGCACCTCACATCCATCCTGTGAATGGTAGTGGCTAGTTTATTGTGCACCTCACATCCATCCTGTGAATGGTAGTGGCTAGTTTATTGTGCACCTCACATCCATCCTGTGAATGGTAGTGGCTAGTTTATTGTGCACCTCACATCCATCCTGTGAATGGTAGTGGCTAGTTTATTGTGCACCTCACATCCATCCTGTGAATGGTAGTGGCTAGTTTATTGTGCACCTCACATCCATCCTGTGAATGGTAGTGGCTAGTGTTGCTAGTTGACCATCAAGAAGCAAGGAACTTCAGCTTGTCTACAAGTACATGATGCAACTTATACAGACCATGTCTCAGACCGGGAGTTGGCCCCCAATACTCTCTGCAGGTTGAACATTAAAATGGTATAAAATACCGACAAGTTGTTAGGTAAGACACATATGCAACAGTTAGGTATCTTTATTTCGAAACGTTTCGCCTACACAGTAGGCTTCTTCAGTCGAGTACAGAAAAGTTGATAGAAGCAGAAGATACTTGAAGACGATGTAATCAGTCCATCACCCTTAAAGTTTTGAGGTGGTCAGTCCCTCAGTCTGGAGAAGAGCATTGTTCCTTTGTCTGAAACAATATGAAGTTGAAGTGACAGGATGGAGCTTTATATAGCGCCAAGAGGTGAGACGTAGGTCACTAGAAGAGGTAAGAACTCAGATGTTGGGAGGTCAGGTCCCTCTCAAATCCAGCCGTTCTCACTAGTAGAGGTTGTCGAAGTTGATTGTAGGTCTGTACTCCATCCTGTCACTTCAACTTCATATTGTTTCAGACTATGGAACAATGCTCTTCTCCAGACTGAGGGACTGACCACCTCAAAACTTTAAGGGTGATGGACTGATTACATCGTCTTCAAGTCTCTTCTGCTTCTATCAACTTTTCTGTACTTGACTGAAGAAGCCTACTGTGTAGGCGAAACGTTTCGAAATAAAGATACCTAACTGTTGCATATGTGTCTTACCACTCTCTGCAGGTAAAGTCTAGGCAGACCGTAGCTGACATCAGTGACATACTACTATATAGAAAGCCGCTTGTTATGTACAGCATTTCCCACAAATTAAGTCTGTTTTGTCCCAGGATGTGACCCACACCAGTCCACTAACACCCAGGATGTGACCCACACCAGTCCACTAACACCCAGGATGTGACCCACACCAGTCCACTAACACCCAGGATGTGACCCACACCAGTCCACTAACACCCAGGATGTGACCCACACCAGTCCACTAACACCCAGGATGTGATCCACACCAGTCCACTAACACCCAGGATGTGACCCACGTCAGTCCCCACAACACTACCATCAACCCACAACACTACCGTCAACCACCACAACACTACCATCAACCCCCCACAACACTACCATCAACCCACAACACTACCATCAACCCCCACAACACTACCCTCAACCCACAACACAACCTTTCAACCACCACAAAACTACCCATCCCACCCCAAACCACTTTCCCCCAACCCCCAACCTCCCCAAAACCACAAAAACCCCTACTATCAAACCCACAAACTCAATAAAAACCCCCACCCCACACCAAAAACCCCCAAAAATTTTCCTCCCCACCCAAAAACCCTCCCCCCCCACTCCTCCCCACCAAAAACCCTCCCCCCCCCCCCCCCTCCCCACACAACACTCCTCAACCACCCACTCTTAACCTTCCCTACCCTACCAAAAACCCCCAAACTACCTCCAAACACTCCTAAACCCCACCTCCAAAAAACCCCCCCCTCCTCAACCACCCACCCCCCCCATTCCCCCCCAACCCTAACCCCCAAACCCACCCACCTCCTCAACCCCCACCCCCACAACCCCCAAAAAACCCCTCCCCACACCCTACCAAAAACCCCAACCCCCCACCAACAATCCCCCCCCATCAACCCCCACTTTTTAAACCCCATCCACACCACAAATAAAACCCCCAAAACCCCAAACAACAACCCCCCACAACAACCCAAAACCCACCCCCACTCCCCCAAAAAACAACCCCCCACACCCCAACCTCCCCCAAACCCACAACCACCCCCACCCCCCCACCCCCCCCCCCCAACACACCCAACCCCCAACCCAAAACCCCCACCCCCCCCCCAAAAAACCTCAACCCCAACAACCACCATCAACCCCCCAAAAACCATTAAACCACCCACAAATCTCCCATCAACCCCCACAACCAACCACAACCCCCAGCACAACTTCCATCAAACCACCACAACACTCTCCCCCCACAACAACCATCAACCCCACAACAATACCCAACCCCCACAACCTACCATCAACCCCACACATACCATCAACCCAAAAAAAACCCCCTTCCCCACCATCCAACCCCCACAACATTCCATCACCCCAAAAAACTACCCCCCAAAAAAAAACCACTACCATCACCCCCACAAAACTACCATCAACCCCACAAACTCACAACCACCCAAAACCCCTTCCAAACCCACCACAACACCCCCATCACCCCACAACACTACCATCAACCACCAAACACTCCCAAAACCCCCAAATTTTCCTCAACCCCAAAACACTCCTAAACCACCCAACACTCCCACAACCACCACAAATCCATCAACCACCCAACCTACCATAACCCCCAAACATACCATCAACCACCACAACCCCACAAATTCAACCACCCAAACTCCCATCAACACCCAAACTACCACAACCACCCCAAACTCCTCAATCACCACAACACAACCACAAACCAAACCCCCAACACAACCACAACCCCACAAACACTCCATAAACCCCCCAAACAACAACTACCATCAACCACCACAACATCCAAACCCCCACAACACTACCCAACCCCAAAACACTACCAAAAACACCACAACACTACCATCACCCCAAAACCAAAAACAACCCCACAACCACCTCAACCCCACACCTCCCTCAACCAAACCACAAAACTACCATAAACCCCACAAAACCAAAACTACCTCAACCCCACAAACCCTCCTTCCCAAAAAAACCCCAAAATCCAAACCCCCCCAAAACCCCCCCCACCCCAAACACTACAAACCCAAAAAACCCCCACAAACCCTCCACAACCCCCCCACACAACCTACCAATCACACCTTTCCCCCCAACACCTACCTCAACCACCCAAACATTCCCAACAACCCCCCCCCTACCACAACCACCACACATTTCCTCACCCCACAACACTTCCAACCCCCCACTACCTCATCCCACAAAACTCCATCAAAACCCAAAACCCTCCAAAACCCCGCAACCCATAAACCATAACCACCAAACCCAACACTACCATCAACCCCCACACACTACATCAACCCCACAAACACATCAAACAACCCTTAACCCAACACTCCATAAACCACCAAAACACCCCTCCAAACCACCACAACACTCCCCCCTCAACCCCCCCCAACCACATCATAAAACCCCCCAAAACCTTTCTCCCCCCAAAACCCCTCCTAAACCCCCACAAGCTCCCCAACCACCACAACCCCCCCACCCCCCCCCCCAAATCCCCCACCACTCCTAAACCACACAACCAAAAAACCCCCCCCTCCTCAACCCCAAAACCCTACCATCAAACCTCAAAACCCCAACTAACAACCCCACAACACTCCCTCCCCCAAAACACTAACCCCCACCACAACACTCCTCATCCCCCCCTACCATCCCCCCAACCCCCAAAATTTCCCCCCCATCCCCTAAAACCACTAAAATCAACCCCCAACACACCTCAACCCCCAAACACTTCCCCCACACAAACTTCATCAACCTCACAAACAAAACCTCAAACCCCCCAAACCCATCCATAACCCCACAAACACTACAAAAACCCCCAAAAACCTTTCTCAACCCCCCAACCCTTATCCCCCCAAACACTCCCTCAACCACCCAACATACATCCACCCCCAACCAACAACCCCCCCTCGTCAAACCACCACACACTACCATCCCCCCACAAACTACCAAAACCACCCAACACTCCCTCAACCCCCCACAACATATCATCAACCCCACACCTACCACAACCCCACAACACTTCCCAAAACCCCACAAACATTTATCACCCCCCACCTACCATCCCCCCACCACTACCATCCCCCCAAACCTCCAACCACCACAACCTCATCCCCCCCAACACTACATAACCCCCCAAAACACTCCAAACCCCCAAAAACCACCCCCAACCCCCCACCACATCAACCCCACCAAACACTCCCCTCAACCCCCCAAAAATTTTCCCATCCCCACCAAACCAACAATAAAAACCCCCCACAACCCCCTCAACCACCACAACACACCATCAACCCCACAACACTCCCCCCCCCAAAACACTCCCACCCCCCCACAACACTCCATCAACTCTCACAAACTCCTCAACCACACAACACTACCATCAACCCCCAAAAAACCCCCCAACCCCCCCACAACACTTCATAAACCCCCACAACACTACCATCAACCCCCAACACTCCATAACCCCCAAAACCACCATAAACCCCCCACAACACTCGTAAAACCCCCCACAACACTATCAAAAACCACCACAAACTACCATCAACCCTCACAACATCCCATCAACCCCCCCCCAAACACTCCACAACCCCCCAACACTACCGTCAACCCCCAAAAAACCATCATACCACCAAAAACACTCCCATCAACCCTCCAACACTTCATCAACCCCCACAACACAAACCATCACCCCACAACACTTCTCAACACCAAAAAAAACCACATCCCACAACATACCATCAACCCCCAAACTACCTCAACCCCACAACATACCATCACCCTCAAAACCCTTTCCCATAAACCCTCCAAACACTATCATCAAGCCCCACAACACTACCATAAACCCCTAACATCCACAACCCCCAAAAACACTACCGTCCAACCCCCCACAACATATCAAAAACCCCCACAACCTACCATCAACCCCACAACACTTCATCAACCACCACAACACTCCCACATCCCACAACACTACCAAAACCACCAAAACACTAATCATCCCACAAACTACCATCAACCCCACAACACACATAAAACCCCCAAAACACTACCATCGACCCTCACAACATACCTAAACCCTCCAAAACACTATCATCAAGCCCCAACATACCATAAACCACCAAAAAACACTCCATCATCCCACAACACTACCATCAACCCCCCAACACTACCATAAACCCTCACAACATACCATCAACCACCACGCCTACAAAACCACCACAACACTACCATCAACCACCACAACACTACCATAAAACCCCCAAAACACATCATCAACGCCCACAACACTACCATCAACCACCAAAACATACCAAAACCCCCCACAACACTTCACAACCCCCAACAACATATCATCAACCCCCAAACACCATCCCCCCCACAACATATCTCAACCCCAAAACCTTTCATAACCCCCAAAAACACTTTCTCAACCCCCAAACACTCCCCATCACCCACCAACACTACCATCAACCACCCCCAACAACCTAACCACCAAACACTCCCATAAACTCCAAAAACACTCCCATAACCCCACAACCTTTTACCTTTAACTCAGAAAAAACCCATCAACCCCCGCTCCCACCATTAACTAAACCCACATGGGCAGGCGTCACTGTTACAAATATTACACCCAGGCCCTCCTGGGAGGAAATTTTTCGGGTGGGATGTTGGTGGGGTTTTTTTGGGTTGGGGGGGTTGTAGGGGGGGTTGGAGGGGTGGGATGCGAGGTGGATGCCCCCTGCTGCCCCCCTACCGTGGGGCGGGGGACTGCACTGTGCCCAACTACGATTATTTTTCCTGGGACCCAAGACTGTCTCTCCGCGATGGGGGGGAGGTTGGAGTGGGGAGGGATGATCACCTTTTTCAAGAATGGGGGACTTTACCCATCACCAAACTGAAGGGCTGATCACCTATCATCAAAAACTGAGGGGGCTCTACCTATCACCAAGACGAGGGACGATCCCTTTACAATATAAACCGAACACCCCGGGTTAAATCAGGGGAAAGGATGCAAACAGCCAGGGTTTGAATTGGGATATAGAACACTGAGGACTACTAAGGTAGTTGGAGTCATCCCCCCAAAATTCTGTTTTTTCAAGGGTGGCCCTTAAAAACTGGTCCCTACGATATAGTTAACGACAACAGGGCGAATAAACGAATAACGGGGGGGACCCGAATGAAAAGGGGAAGGCGTTTGGGGTGAACGGTTTGACACAATTGGGGAAAGGGGTACTTGATTTTGGGTTAAATGTTGGCGGGGTTTTAAACGGGGGTCAGGTGGGGGGTGTTTGTTTTGGTTGGGGTGTGTGTGTGTGTTGGGGTTGGGGTGTGTCGGGTTGTTTTTTTTTTATATGTGTTTAAATTTTGGGAACCCCCACAGTGTTGTAACTATTCTATAGAAGTTACATGTGGGAACCCCTTTCCCCAAAAAACACAAAAACAAACAACCCGCGTGTTGCCACTTTTTTGGGTTTTTTTGGGGCCCGCGTTTTTGCTACAATTCTATATGATAGTACATTGTGGGAACACCCGCAGTGTGCTACATATTCTATATGATAGTTCTTGGGGGGAACACCCAGTGTTGTAAATATTTTATTGTGTTCTTTTTGGGGAAAACCAGCAGTGTTGCTACACATTCTAAATTTTATAGTTTTATTGTGGGGAAAAACCAACAGTGTTCTTTCATTTTAAATAATTTTACTTGTGGGGAAACCGCGTGTTGCACACTATTCATATGATATTACATTTTGGGAACACCACGTGTTGACACATTTTATATGTGTTACTTGTGGGAAAAACCCCCAGTTTTTTTTCCCTTTCTATTATAGTTACTTGTGGGAACACCAGCAGTGTTTTCTACACTATTTTATATGTGTTACATTGTGGGGGAAAACCAGCAGTGTTGCTACCTATTCTATAGATGTTACATTTTGGGAACCCGCAGTGTTGGGGGACACATTCTATATGATTTACATTGTGGGAAAACCCCGCAGTGTTGTACATTTTCTATATGTAGTTACATTGTGGGGAAAACCGCCCCTGTTGCTCACTATTTATATGAAATTTTCATTTTTGAAACCAGCAGGTTGTACACTATTCATTTGATAGTTCATTGTGGGAACACCGCAGTGTTGCTACACTTTCTATATGAAAATTACATTTTGGGGAAAACCAGCAGTGTTGCTACCTTTTTTTATAGGGTGTTCATTGTGGGAAACCAGCGTGTTGCTACACATTCTTTGTGTTTCTTGGGGGAACACCAGCTGTTGTACACTTTCATATGTGTTACTTGTGGGAAAAAAACCCGCAGTTTGCTACATATTCTATATGAAGTTACATTTGGGAACACCAGCAGTGTTGCTAAAACTATTCAAATTTAGTTACATTGGGGAACACCAGCAGTGTTGCTCATATTCTATATGATAGTTAATTGTGGGAACCCGCAGTGTTGCTACATTTTCATATGATAGTTCATTGTGGGGGAAAACCCGCAGTGTTGCTACCTATTCTTTTGTGATTTTAATTGTGGGAACACCAGCAGTGTTCTACATATTCTATATGATAGTTACTTTTTGGGAACACCCGAGTGTTGCTACACATCTATATGATGTTAAAATTTTGGGAAAAACCGGTGTTGCTACACTATTTTTTTGTAGTTTCATTGTGGGAACACCGCAGTGTTGCAAAAAAATTTTTTTAAATTTGTTTTAATTTTGGGGGCCCGCAGTGTGACACATTCTTTTAAAAGTTTTCTGTGGGGGGAAACCCGCAGGTGCTCACTTTTTATAGTTTTAATTGTGGGAAAAAAACCGCAGTGTTGACCCCATTCATTGTGTTTTTTGTAGAAAACCGCGGTTGCCCTTTCATTTAAGGGGGAAAAACCGAGTGTTTTCTCTTTTTTTGAAATTTTGGGAAAAAAACCCGCGTGGACCCCTACATGAAACAGTGGGCCCCCCCGGTTGCCCCTTAGATATTCTTGTGGGCACCAGCAGGGGCTTACACTTTCTATATAAGTTTTTCAGGGGGGGAAAACCCCCGTGTTTTCTCAGATCCCATAGATAGTTTTCATTTGGGAACACCCATGTTGCACATATTCTATAGAAGTTACTTGTGGGAAACCCGCAGTGTTGCTAATATTTTTTTTTTTTATATGTAGTTTTTTAAATTTTGGGAACAAGCGTGTTTGCTACATATTCTATAGATAGTTATTTTCAAAAAACCGCGTGTTGCTCACTATTTTAAATTTTATAGTTACATTGTGGGAAAACCACGTGTTGGGTCACTATTCATGTTTGTACTTGTGGGGAAACCCAGCGTGTTTGCTCACAAAATTTTAATGATAGTCTTTTGGGGAACCCCGCCCCTGTTGCTACACTTCTATAGAAGTACATTTGGGGGGAAACCAGCAGTGGTTTCTACATATTCATATGAAAATTGCTACAACAGGGAAAAATTTTAAGATAAACATTGACCCCAGGGACCCACAAGGAAGAAATTCACAAACACAAGATTAAAACCTTTGGGTACCAGCGTAAAATAAAACCCCAAGAATCACCAACAAGATCCCTTAACAGACCACATTGGACAAGCTTCCCTTTTTAAAACAGACAAAAATCCCAAGACAAAAAACTCAAACCCCTACCCAACCTTCCCCAGACAAATCTGGGCAAACTACCAAAGACATTACTACAGTAACCTTAAATACTAACGAGAAAAAAAGTTTTAACCTTATAGCAGTAGAATAAGCGATTGTCAAAAAGATCTCGAAACATATACAGATTGAATGCATAAATAATTTTGGAAACAAAAACCCCCTCTGAAACATTTTCCCAAAAAAGAAGAGTACCAAGACTGAATAATTCCTGGGAACACCCCCCCCTCCGATTTTTAACACAAAGAAAATATGAAAACAAGTATAAAATGGGTCAAAAAACTAAGGAACAGTGAGAAATTCTGTACTCTTACCACCTGAAACGTCTAAAAAAGTTTTATCAAAATTTATATTATTAAGCGATTTAGAAAAAGAAATGGAAAAATTATTCTGAAATCTCGAACTAGAAAGTTTTCAAAAAAGAAAATTAAAACACCAAAATAGAAAAAGGCCTTAAAAACCATAATTACTCCACTTCCCAACTCCCCCTTAATTTAAACACCAAAAACCTCTCAAACCCCCTTGCCCCCTTTCCAAACATCAAAACACTCCACATCCAACCATTTCCACCTACCCCACCACCACCCACTCCACACCCCATATTCTACCACCTATCCCCCCACCCACCACCACACCTACTTAACCCTAAATTTACATAAAAAACCCCCCCAATTATAAAATTTCCCAAATTTTTATTTTCACCCCCTTTCTAATCCAATTTGGGGATAATTTTAACCCCATAAAAAAACCCAAAAATTTTAACCCCCCCAAAACCAACCTTAATCAATTATACAAAACCACCCTTAAATTTTCTACCAACCCAATTTAAACAAAAAATAATAATATAAATATAAATTAAAATAATTTTAAATTACTAAAACCCCCCTAACCCCATAAAACCTATAATTAACAATATAATTATAATATAAAATAAATAATATAATACAAAAATATAATTAACTCAATTAATTATAATACTCCCCCCAATTTAAAAACCCCCCTTTAAAAAAAAATTCAATTAAAATTTTAAATTATTATAAACTAAATATCACAATACATATAATTTTAACCAAATTCCCCAAAAAACCACTACCCTATCATTTACCAAAAAAAATATAATACCCCAAATAAAATAAATAAATATCCATATAACAAAACCCAAAATACATCTAAAATAAATAATAGAAATCAAATCCCTTATAAATAATAATACCCCAATTACAAATACTAAAAAAAATAATTCCCCCGTCCCTCTCAATACCGCCTTTCCCCCATCTCATACCCCAACTTCCCCTCTAATATCCATCCACCCACTCACACCTACTCGCACTTACTAACCTACTCAACCCTCCACTTACACCTACTCAAAACTACACACCTACTCACACCTACCACACTTACTCACACTTCACACCACACCTACCAACCTACTCAACCTACACACACCTACTCACCCCTACTCACCCTACTAAACCCCTACTCACCCCACCACCCTACTCACACCTACTCACCCCCACCCCACCCTACTCACCCCATCACACTACTCACACCTACTCACACCTCTCACACCTACTAAACCCCCTACTCAAACCACCCCCCTCCCAACCACCCCAACCCACTACACCTACACACACCTACTCACACCATCACCCCTACCAACCAACCACCCCACTCACACCATACACCACTCACCCCACCCCCCCCCCTCACACACCACTAACCTATAACCTACTACACCTCCCCCAACCCCTACTCACCCCTACTCCACTACTCACACCCACTCAACCTACCAAACCTACTCACAACTCAACCTACTCACCCCTACTGCACAAATCAATTTGAAACAAAAAAACACACTAAATATTTTTTTCTCCATATAGGTAAACATCTAGCGAGAAAAAATAGCAATGTAAACACCCGTCCATCAGACTACCCCCCAAAAGGTACCACCCAAATACGTTATTCCTAGCCCCAAGCAACCCACTTAACCTCGCTCATCAAAACAACCTTCAAACAAGACAGGACACATAAACAATTTGGCCAACTTTTAGTACCAAAAGTTCTCAAGTTTGCAACAATTATTGGAACACTTTAAAAAATACATTAAATCACTCCCTTCCCAACAATCCTCAAAATAGTGGGGCACTAGATCCTTAAAGGGAGGTGACAAGGTAACTTGAAAAAATACAGACAATATCTAACTTCCCTGCTCTCTAAAACCTTTGAAAAAATTTAAATTATAGACGGATCTATTCCCACCCCCTCTCACAAACATATTAAACCCCTTTAGTTTTGGATTACGAATAATAAAAACAGAAATGGCCATATCACAAGCTAGAAAAAAATATAACCCCACTTGTAAAGTCCCCGGGGGATTTCCCTTTTATTTACGGAAACTTTTATACATCGCCATACTCGCTCCAAATTAACGCATGTGGTATCAGAGGTCACTCCCTCAACTACCTAAGCAACTAACGCACGTGGTATCAGAGGTCCTCCCCAACACCTAATGTCTACTAACGCACTGGGTATCAGAGGTCACCCCTCAACTACCTAAAATCAAAATAAGCACTGTGGTACAGAGGCACTCCCCCAACTACCTAATTATACAACGCACTGTGGTATCAGAGGTCACTCCCCCAATACCTAATGCATACTAACGCACTGTGGTATCAGAGGTCATCCTCAACACCCAAAGTCATACTAACGCACTGTGGATCGAGGTCCTCCCTCAACTACCTAATGTCATACTAACGCCCCTGTGGTATCAAGGTATCCCTCAACTACTAATGTCATACAACGCACGTGGGACAGAGGTCCTCCCTAACTACCTAAAATCATACTAACGCACGTGGTTCAGAGGACTCCCCCCCCAACTACCTAATTATACTAACGCACTGTGGTATCAAGGGTCACTCCCAAAACCAATGTCATACTAACGACTGTGGTACGAGGTCCTCCCTCAACTACCTAATTCATACTAACGCCTGTGGACAGAGGTCACTCCCCTCAACACCTAATGTCATACAACGCACTGTGGTATCAGAGGGCACTCCCCCAATACCTAATGTATACTAACGCACTGTGGTATCAGAGGTCACTCCCCCCAACTCCTAATGTCATACTAACGCACTGTGGTATCAAGGTCCTCCCTCAACAACCAATGTCATACTAACGCATGTGGTATAGAGGTCCCTCCCCCAACCCTAAGTCTACTAACGCACTGTGGTATCAGGGGTTACTCCCCAACACCTAATGTATACTAACCCTGTGGGTTTAGAGGTCACTCCCCCAAAACCCAATGTATACTAAAAGCATGTGGGATCAGAGGGCACTCCCTCAAAAACCTAAGTCATACTAAGCACTGTGGACGAGGGTCACTCCCCCAATACCAATGTCATACTAACGCATGTGGGATCAAAGGGCATCCCCAACAAATAAAAATCAACAACGCAATGTGGATCGAGGCACTCCCTCAACAAACCAATGTCTACAACGCACGTGGACAGAGGCACTCCCCCAAAACCCCAATGTCATTAAGCACTGTGGTATCAAGGGGGCATTCCCCCCAACTACCCCAAAGTCATACAAAAGCACTGTGGTACAGAGGTCACTCCCCCAACAACCTAATGTCATACTAAGCACGTGGTACAAGGCATCCCTCAAACCAAAAAAATTTCTAAACCATGTGGTTAAGGGCACTTCAAACCCAAAAAGTAAACCACTGGGTTCAACACTCCCTCAACTTACCTAATGTCAAAAAACCCACTTGGGATCAAGGGCCCCCAAAACCTAAATCATCCTTATAAAAGAAAAAATATGTGTGGTAAAAGGTTCAACTTTCCACCCAAAAAAATCCAGTGGACCCCCAAAAGCGCTTTACCAATTCTTTCCCCTACATTACGACCCCCGAAGAAAAAAATCCCATATTATTTGAGATGCCTTTAAGTTCCCCACCCAAACCCAGTCTACCGAACAATTTAAAAGGAATTTCGAAAAAAATCTCCTGGAGGGCAACAAAAATTTCCCTAAACTATAAAATATTTCATTCAGTTTGGAAACAAAGCTGCAAATGATCCAATTAACATAACACTAAACGGATCATCAGTCACAAGACTCACAGAGAGAAAATTCCGAGGTATCAACCTTGACAGTAGCCTTAAGTTCCGGACACACATACAACAAATCACCAAGAAAATCTCCAAGACTGTAGACATACTATCAAAGATAAGGTAATACGTTCCACAATCAGCTCTCCTGGCACTGTACCATACACTCATATACCCTTATCTTACATATGGAATATATGCATGGGGGTCAACAACATCCAGTCACCTAAAACCCCTCATAACCCAGCAAAAGGCAGCAGTAAGAATGATAACAAATTCCCACTCCCGCCAACATACTCCATCAACTTTCAAAAGTCTAAATCTGCTCACCATTAAGAACATCCATACTTATTCATGTGCCTACTACATACACAGAACAATACACACAAATATAAACCCTCCACTCAAACTTCTCCTCACCAACCTAAACAGGACACATGACCACAACATAAGACACAGATCTCTTTTTGATATACCTCGTGTCCATATCACACTGTGTAAAAACTCTATGCACATAAAGGTCCCCAAAATATGGAATTCATTACCAGAAGATACTAAAGTAACCCGGTCTGAAAATCAATTTAAGACTCTTCTCAAAAGCCACTTAATCACCCTAGACTAAATGTTAAATACTCAGTACACACTTACTCACCTATGTTCTCCCACACCATAACTTCAACAATCACACTGAACCTTTAATCCATTGTTGACAGGAATATAACCGAACCATTGTTTTCACAAAAACCATTTTGGCATGTATGAATATATCTCTTGTCTTATACAAATTTTGATTCATTTATAATTAATAATCTACTGTACTACTATGAAATAATTTCTATCCTACTGTACAACTATGATATACTCCTCAGTGTTAAGTAGACTGTAAGTCAATAATGTTAAGTTGGCGGCCATAATGCCTAGGCATAATACAGGCTCTCTTTGTATTGCAACCCACTATTGTATTGCAACCCACTATTGTATTGCAACCCACTATTGTATTGCAACCCACTATTGTATTGCAACCCACTATTGTATTGCAACCCACTATTGTATATACACAATCTCAATGTACTGTTTGCAAAGATATAAATAAATAAATAAATAAATGAATAGTTACATTGTGGGAACACCAGCAGTGTTGCTACACTATTCTATATGATAGTTATATTGTGGGAACACCAGCAATGTTGCTATACTATTCTATATGATAGTTACATTGTGGGAATACCAGCAGTGTTGCTACACTATTCTATATGATAGTTATATTGTGGGAACACCAGCAGTGTTGCTACACTATTCTATATGATAGTTACATTGTGGGAACACCAGCAATGTTGCTATACTATTCTATATAATAGTTACATTGTGGGAACAGCAGCAGTGTTGCTACACTATTCTATATGATAGGTACCTTGTGGGAACACCAGCAGTGTTGCTACACTATTCTATATAATAGTTACATTGTGGGAACAGCAGCAGTGTTGCTACACTATTCTATATGATAGTTACCTTGTGGGAACACCAGCAGTGTTGCTACACTATTCTATATGATAGTTACATTGTGGGAACACCAGCAGTGTTGCTACACTATTCTATATAATAGTTACATTGTGGGAACACCAGCAGTGTGTTGCTACACTATTCTATATGATAGTTACATTGTGGGAACACCAGCAGTGTTGCTACACTATTCTATATGATAGTTACATTGTGGCAACACCAGCAGTGTTGCTACACTATTTCTATATGATAGTTACATTGTGGGGAACACCAGCAGTGTTGCTACACTATTCTATATAATAGTTACATTGTGGGAACACCAGCAGTGTTGCTACACTATTCTATATGATAGTTACATTGTGGGAACACCAGCAGTGTTGCTACACTATTCTATATAATAGTTACAGTGTGGGAACACCAGCAGTGTTGATACACTATTCTATATGATAGTTATATTGTGGAACACCCAGCAGTGTTGCTACACTATTCTATATGATAGTTACATTGTGGGAACACCAGCAGTGTTGCTACACTATTCTATATGATAGTTACATTGTGGGAACACCAGCAGTGTTGCTACACTATTCTATATGATAGTTACATTGTGGGAACACCAGCAGTGTTGCTACACTATTCTATATGATAGTTACATTGTGGGAACACCAGCAGTGTTGCTACACTATTCTGTATGATAGTTACATTGGGGGAAAACACCAGCAGTGTTGCTACACTATTCTATATGATAGTTACATTGTGGGAACACCAGCAGTGTTGCTACACTATTCTATATGATGGTTACATTGTGGGAACACCAGCAGTGTTGCTACACTATTCTATATGATAGTTACATTGTGGGAACACCAGCAGTGTTGCTACACTATTCTATACGATAGTTACATTGTGGGAACACCAGCAGTGTTGCTACACTATTCTATATGATAGTTACATTGTGGGAACACCAGCAGTGTTGCTACACTATTCTATATGATAGTTACATTGTGGGAACACCAGCAGTGTTGCTACACTATTCTATACGATAGTTACATTGTGGGAACCCCAGCAGTGTTGCTACACTATTCTATATGATAGTTACATTGTGGGAACACCAGCAGTGTTGCTACACTATTCTATACGATAGTTACATTGTGGGAACACCAGCAGTGTTGCTACACTATTCTATACGATAGTTACATTGTGTCAGCCTGAGCTGTGAGACTTCAGTAGCATCAGCTTGAGCTAGGAGACTTCAGTAGTGTCAGCGCTGAGCTGGGAGACTTCAGTAGTGTCAGCCTGAGCTGGTTGACGTCAGTAGTGTCAGCCTAAGCTGGCAGATTTGCGCATTACAATGTATACCAGTATACCATTAAATTTAATAGTCAAGTATCTACAACAGCTTCGCTACAGCAAGACACATTGTGTATTCGATATATAAACTACAACAGGCAACAAATGTAGTGAAGAAGTCTATTGTTTTCGTAGCTGTTGTTGATGACTGACTCCCTAAACTGCTGACACAGAGTACAGAAACACTGGTACCTTAAAAGTATTACCCAGACGAGTAACGGTGAAAACTGGTAACCGGTTATGGCAACTGTGTCTGGGTTGTCCTGGTTGTAAAATCGTGTGGTTGTGCAACCAACAGATTTGGTTGTAAGATCTTGATACCATGCTGTCAGATTTGGTAGTTTCAGAATCAATTGAGGCAGAGGGTTGTAGGCTGTTGTCTGGTGACCCTTTTGGGGGGATAGTCTCTAGGCCGCTTGTGTATTCATAGGCTTTTGTGCTACCATCCACAGGATGGATATGCGGTGCACAATAAACTAGCCACTACCATCTACAGGATGGATATGAGGTACACAATAAACTAGCCACTACCATCCACAGGATGGATATGAGGTACACAATAAACTAGCCACTACCATCCACAGGATGGATATGAGGTACACAATAAACTAGCCACTACCATCTACAGGATGGATATGAGGTACACAATAAACTAGCCACTACCATCCACAGGATGGATATGAAGTACACAATAAACTAGCCACTACCATCCACAGGATGGATATGAGGTACACATAAACTAGCCACTACCATCCACAGGATGGATATGAGGTACACAATAAACTAGCCACTACCATCCACAGGATGGATATGAGGTACACAATAAACTAGACACTACCATCCACAGAATGGATATGAGGTACACAATAAACTAGCCACTACCATCCACAGGATGGATATGAGGTACACAATAAACTAGCCACTACCATCCACAGGATGGATATGAGGTACACAATAAACTAGCCACTACCATCCACAGGATGGATATGAGGTACACAATAAACTAGCCACTACCATGCACAGGATGGATATGACGTACACAATAAACTAGCCACTACCATCCACAGGATGGATATGAGGTACACAATAAACTAGCCACTACCATCTACAGGATGGATATGAGGTACACAATAACTAGCCACTACTATCCACAGGATGGGTGTGAGGTACACAATAAACTAGCCACTACCATCCACAGGATGGATATGAGGTACACAATAAACTAGCCACTACCATCCACAGGATGGATATGAGGTACACAATAAACTAGCCACTACCATCTACAGGATGGATATGAGGTGCACAATAAACTAGCCACTACTATCCACAGGATGGATATGAGGTACACAATAAACTAGCCACTACTATCCACAGGATGGATATGAGGTACACAATAAACTAGCCACTACCATCCACAGGATGGATATGAGGTACACAATAAACTAGCCACTACCATCTACAGGATGGATATGAGGTGCACAATAAACTAGCCACTACCATCCACAGGATGGATATGAGGTACACAATAAACTAGCCACTACCATCCACAGGATGGATATGAGGTACACAATAAACTAGCCACTACCATCCACAGGATGGATATGAGGTACACAATAAACTAGCCACTACCATCCACAGGATGGATATGAGGTACACAATAAACTAGCCACTACCATCCACAGGATGGATATGAGGTACACAATAAACTAGCCACTACCATCCACAGGATGGATATGAGGTACACAATAAACTAGCCACTACCATCCTCAGGATGGATATGAGGTACACAATAAACTAGCCATTGCCATCCACAGGATGGATATGAGGTACACAATAAACTAGCCACTACTATCCACAGGATGGATATGAGGTACACAATAAACTAGCCACTACCATGCACAGGATGGATATGAGGTACACAATAAACTAGCCACTACCATCTACAGGATGGATATGAGGTACACAATAAACTAGCCACTACCCTCTACAGGATGGATATGAGGTACACAATAAACTAGCCACTACCATCCACAGGATGGATATGAGGTACACAATAAACTAGCCACTACCATCCACAGGATGGATATGAGGTACACAATAAACTAGCCACTACCATCCACAGGATGGATATGAGGTACACAATAAACTAGCCACTACCATCCACAGGATGGATATGAGGTACACAATAAACTAGCCACTACCATCCACAGGATGGATATGAGGTACACAATAAACTAGCCACTACCATCCACAGGATGGATATGAGGTACACAATAAACTAGCCACTACCATCCACAGGATGGATATGAGGTACACAATAAACTAGCCACTACCATCCACAGGATGGATATGAGGTACACAATAAACTATCCACTACCATCCAAAGGATGTTCTTAGTATTCTTCACTGTTCTTTCAAAAATCCTGGACAGGGATGTTCTCCGGCATACTTCTGCAGAAAATAAGATGCGAGGAGCACTACAGCAGGCCTACTGGCCCATACTAGGCACGTCTCTCTCTAATCCAAACTCATTATTAATGTTGAGATGTCGTTGACCTGCATTTTGTCGTTGTAATGTCCTCACCTAGTTGTGGTTGCAGGGGTCGGGTCACAGCTCCTGGTATGATTCTGGATGACCACGTCACCTCTGTCGCCAGGAGCTGTTACACTTGAATTGTCTGCAATTGGTCTAAAAGGTGAAGAATTAGACACAAGTGCAACATCTGGGTGTCTTTATTGTAGACGTTTCGCCCATCAGTGGGTTTAGCAGTACAAATTCAAGGACTT
>NC_069489.1:13969092-13985390 GCF_026875155.1 Cherax quadricarinatus | reverse complement strand
CTCAAACACACCACCAACCTCTTGGAGGTATATATACCAAGAACATTTCATTGCTATATACTCGTAGTTACATGTATCTTAATGTATATAAACTGACTGATACGCACCTCTCAATGTATATATAACGATAGATACATACCTCTCAATATATATATACTGGCAGATACACACCTCTCAGTGTATATATTCTGATAGTTACACACCTGTCAATGTATATACACTGGCATATACACACCTCTCATTGTATATATACTGATAGCTGCACACCTGTTAATGTATATACGCTGACAAATACACACCTCTCAGTGTATATATATTGACAGACACCTCACACCTTGGTGTATACACACTAATACACACACACACACACACACCTCTCGGTGTATACACAGATACATATATACCTCTCGGTGTGTACTCACCTATTTGTTGTTGCAGGGGTCGAGTCACAGCTCCTGGCCCCGCCTCTTCGCTGATTGCTACTAGGTCCTCTCTCTCCCTGCCCCATGAGCTCTATCATACCTCGCCTTAAAACTATGTATGGTTCCTGCCTCCACTACATCACTTGTATGTGTATATATGTGTATACACACGGGAAACTGTACATTTGTATGATTCAACGCATCTAACATACACACAAAACAATGAAAAAAAGGGCGAAAGTGAAAGAAATCGGATAAAAATTGACTACGACTGAAAATACGACCGAACGAAACAGAGACAAGACTAAGTCGCTATAAAATGAAGAGTGATGGAGTAACACAAAGGTGTTGAGAAGCCACAAGAGGATCCAACCCCATCTAAGAGGATCCAACCCCATCCAAGAGGATCCAACCCCATCCAAGAGGATCCAACCCCATCTAAGAGGATCCAACCCCATCCAAGAGGATCCAACCCCATCCAAGAGGATCCAACCCCATCCAAGAGGATCCAACCCCATCCAAGAGGATCCAACCCCATCTAAGAGGATCCAAGAGGATCCAACCCCATCTAAGAGGATCCAACCCCATCCAAGAGGATCCAACCCCATCTAAGAGGATCCAACCCCATCCAAGAGGATCCAACCCCATCCAAGAGGATCCAACCCCACCAAAGAGGAACTAACCCCATCCAAGAGAATCCAACCCCACCCAAGAGGATCCAACCCAACCCAACAGGATCCAACACCATCCAACAGGATCCAACCCCATCCAACAGGATCCAACCCCACCCAAGAGGATCTAACCCCATCCAAGAGAATCCAACCCCACCTAAGAGGATCCAACCCCATCCAAGAGAATCCAACCCCACCCAAGAGGATCCAACCCCATCCAACAGGAACCAACCCCATCCAACAGGATCCAACCCCACCCAAGAGGATCCAACCCCATCCAAGAGAATCCAAGCCCACCCAAGAGGATCCAACCCCATCCAACAGGATCCAACCCCATCCAACAGGATCCAACCCACCCAAGAGGGTCTAACCCCATCCAAGAGAATCCAACCCCACCTAAGAGAATCCAACCCCATCCAAGAGAATCCAAGCCCACCCAAGAGGATCCAACCCCATCCAACAGGATCCAACCCCATCCAACAGGATCCAACCCCACCCAAGAGGGTCTAACCCCATCCAAGAGAATCCAACCCCACCTAAGAGAATCCAACCCCATCCAAGAGAATCCAAGCCCACCCAAGAGGATCCAACCCCATCCAACAGGATCCAACCCCACCCAAGAGGGTCTAACCCCATCCAAGAGAATCCAACCCCACCTAAGAGATCCAACCCCATCCAAGAGAATCCAAGCCCACCCAAGAGGATCCAACCCCATCCAACAGGATCCAACCCCATCCAACAGGATCCAACCCCACCCAAGAGGGTCTAACCCCATCCAAGAGAATCCAACCCCACCTAAGAGAATCCAACCCCATCCAAGAGAATCCAAGCCCACCCAAGAGGATCCAACCCCATCCAACAGGATCCAACCCCATCCAACAGGATCCAACCCCACCCAAGAGGGTCTAACCCCATCCAAGAGAATCCAACCCCACCCAAGAGGATCTAACCCCATCCAAGAGAATCCAACCCCACCCAAGAGGATCCAGCCACATCAAACAGGATCCAACCCCATCCAACAGGATCCAACCCCACCCAAGAGGATCCAACCCCATCCAAGAGGATCCAACCCCATCCAAGATTATCCATCCTCACCCAAGAGGATCTAACCCCATCCAAGAGGATCCTACCGCACCTAAGAGGATTCAACACCACCCAAGAGGATCAAACCTCATCAAAGAGGATCCAACCCCATCCAAGAGATTCCAACTCCACCCAAGAGGGTCTAACCCCAACACAAGAGGATCCAACCCCACCCAAGCGGATCTAACCCCAACACAAGAGGATCCAACCCCACAAGAGAGGATCCCAGACTCACTACAGAGGCTCCAACCCTGCAAAAGAGGATCCAACATCACATAAGGGGATCCTGACCCATCCCGAGACAAAAAAATAGAATAAACTACGAAGATAAAGTTAAGGTTTAAAAGGAGTTAAACTGATAAACCAGAGGACCTCAGCACAACACACACACACACACACACACACACACACCACACACACACACACACACACACAAAACACACACACACACACACACACACACACACACACACACACACAAGAGATTAGTGCAAAAACTGGGACCAAGCAGGGATAACAGGGAAGGCACTGCAATGGATCAGGGAATACTTGTCAGGAAGACAGCAGCGAGTCATGGTACGTGGCGAGGTGTCAGAGTGGGCACCTGTGACCAGCGGGGTCCCACAGGGGTCAGTCCTAGGACCAGTGCTGTTTCTGGTATTTGTGAACGACATGACGGAAGGAATAGACTTGAGGTGTCCCTGTTTGCAGATGATGTGAAGTTGATGAGAAGAATTCACTCGATCGAAGACCAGGCAGAACTACAAAGGGATCTTGACAGGCTGCAGACCTGGTCCCCGCAATTGGCTCCTGGAGTTCAATCCCACAAGTGCAAAGTCATGAAGATTGGGGAAGGGCAAAGAAGACCGCAGGCGGAGTACAGTCTAGGGGGTCAGAGACTACAAACCTCACTCAAGGAAAAAGATCTTGGGGTGAGTATAACACAGGCACATCTCCTGAAGCGCACATCAACCCAAATAACTGCTGCAGCATATGGGCGCCTAGCAAACCTCAGAACAGCATTCCGACATCTTAATAAGGAATCATTCAGGACCCTGTACCCCCGTGTACGTTAGGCCCATATTGGAGTATGCGGCACCAGTTTGGACCCACAACCTAGCCAAGCACGTAAAGAAACTAGAGAAAGTGCAAAGGTTTGCAACAAGACTAGTCCCAGAGCTAAGAGGTATGTCCTACGAGGAGAGGGTTAAGGGAAATCAACCTGACGACACTGGAGGACAGGAGAGATAGGGGGGACATGATAACGACTTACAAAATACTGAGAGGAATTGACAAGGTGGACAAAGACAGGATGTTCCAGAGACTGGACACAGTAACAAGGGGACACAGTTGGAAGTTGAAGACACAGATGAATCAAAGGGATGTTAGGAAGTATTTCTTCAGCCACAGAGTAGTCAGTAAGTGGAATAGTTTGGGAAGCGATGTAGTGGAGGCAGGATCCATACATAGCTTTAAGCAGAGGTATGATGAAGCTCACGGCTCAGGGAGAGTGACCTAGTAGCGATCAGTGAAGAGGCGGGGCCAGGAGCTCGGAATCGACCCCCGCAACCTCAACTAGGTGAGTACAACTAGGTGAGTACACACACACACACACACACACACCTCTTCATCAAACCCTCGCATAATCTTTTGTCCCAGCGTGTGTGTGTGTGTGTGTGTGTGTGTGTGTGTGTGTGTGTTGTGTGTGTGTGTGTGTGTGTGTGTTGTGTGTGTGTTGTGTGTGTGTTTGTGTGTTGTGTATGTGTGTTTGTGTGTTGTGTGTGTGTTTGTGTGTGTGTGTGTGTGTGTGTGTGTGTGTGTGTGTGTGTGTGTGTGTGTGTGTGTGTGTGTGTGTGTGTGTGTGTGGTGTGTTGTGTGTGTATGTGTGTGTATGCGTGCATGCCACCTCCACGCCGTGTGCTAAGCTTCCTAACACGTCCAGTTACCAACCCTCATTTATCCCAGGCGCCAAAGATAGCCAAAAATAAAAATATAGATGGGGTAGGGAGGGGTTAGACCCTTGGCTTCAATTTATTATCCTGGTAGATATCGTCTACTTGTGCCCGGAGCTAGAGCTTTATTTATGTGCCGATTGGGCGTAAATTATACACAAACCGCGTGCGTGGCAACACCGCCGCCATCCGGTCCACTCGGGATGAAAATCTTGAGCAGGAATTTCATTTTGTATCGTGTAATTATGCAGGTTCGCCCCTGACTTTGTCTTACTATTCAGGGTCTGGCTTAATAAATATGCATCCGCGTGGCTTGCTGGAGACGGGAGGTGAGATGCTCTGGGTGGGGGAGTCTCTTTCTATCGTTCACCTCGCTGATTTTCACTCATAAAAGGTTTAATTACCGAGAGTGGAGGCGAAAAAAGATGGGAATAAGTGATGGATTCTGCAACAATCCCTGAGGACCGGTCTCTCTCACGCGCTATGCAAGGCTTCACCGGTGTTGCCTTCTTCCTCATCTTTAGTTTATTTATCCTTGCGTATTTATTCGCTGTTAAACTAGTTGCAAAATAAGAGAGTGTGGGGTATCAATCCCTCAGCCGATCGAACCTAATTATCGGCTCCGGTACCTAGACATAAGCACATAATTAAAATAAGTAAGAAACGGTGGTTTGGAAATCCCCTGTAAACAGAGCCGTGGTGGCCTTGTTTACACGCCGTCAGCCAATCAGCGAAAAGACTCCCCTTCTGGCGGGCAGATCCTCGACGCTGATTGGCGGAGCAGGTGTGAGGGGCCGCCACAGCAGCGCCCCTTACAACCATCTGCTTAATTTTCACTATTTTGGTCGCCTGCTTCTGCCCTCAGCAGCACTGCTGGGGCACAAGCCTGGGTATCAACATACCCTGCCATACCAACACCCTAATACCCAAACCCTGACGTCTGAACGCCATTTTTAACCCATTTTTTTCGAGAAAAAGGCAAAAAATTTAGATTGAAAGGGGAGATCACATCCCCTATGTTCTATATTGTTAGAATTTATTGGGTTAAATTCTAGGTAATTAATTACGGAGAGGAATTAGATGTTTTAAATTGTTTATGAGGATTTAATGAACCTTTATTACTGCCTTAAATATAGTAATAATAATAATAATAATAATAATAATAATAATAATAATAATAAATAATAGTAATAACACCAGTAAAAATAATAAAATAAAATAATAATAATAATAATATATAATAACCCAAAATAAAATAATAATAATAATAATAATAATAATAATAATAACTAATAATAATAACAACAACAATAATAATAATAATAATAATAATAATAATAATAACAATAATAATAATAATAATAATAATAATAATAATAATAATAATAATAATACGTAACACCAGTAATAATAATAACACTAATAATAATAACACTAATAATAAAAATAATAGCAATAATAATATTAATACTAATAACGCTAATAATAATAATAATAATAATAATAATAATAATAATAACAATATTATTAATAATAATAATAATAATAGTAATAATAACAATTGTGGCATGCAGAGTACGTAACGTTTATTCAGCGCATGTACACACCCTCATTTACAGGCTATCTCCCCCAACCAGGGAACCAGGTAACTAAGGGTTGACGATGGGGCCCCGTCGTTCAACTAGCAACCAGGTTCCAGCCAATAAGAAGATGGTTTTGGCAATCGCAGAAGTGATGTGGTTACCACTCTCCTGTCTGCCCTTGTCATTCCTATTCTAGAGCTGGTTGAAGCACGGTCTGCTCTCTAGTGGCTTCTATTCTGCCTTGCTTACCGTGGAGTGCACTAATACCTATCACTGTACATAGTGTACATAGTGTACATATTGCTGTTCTAAATTGGTGAAGGATAATATAAGTCTAAACTTTTCTGCTGGATAACAGGCCATTTGGACTCCTGGGTTGTAATACATGATAATGATAATAATACAATACACCGT
The DNA here is from genome assembly GCF_026875155.1 of Cherax quadricarinatus. Classification (NCBI taxonomy): domain Eukaryota; kingdom Metazoa; phylum Arthropoda; class Malacostraca; order Decapoda; family Parastacidae; genus Cherax; species Cherax quadricarinatus. Next base: position 13,979,265 of record NC_069489.1, on the reverse strand, counting down.
ACTTAAAAATACACACAGTTGTATTTTTGTATTCTACACCAATCTATTAGAATCTATTACAATCTATTACCATTATTAAAGGAAATAAAAATAAACATGATATTATTTAAAACATATTATTTAAAACAAATACAACAAATTGAAAAATAGAATAATACAGATTTTTGGGAAAATTAGTTGAGAATTCTGGAAGAAATTAATACATTTGACTCCTTTTATACAGTATTGTATTATTGTATTCCAAGGGGAAGCTGTTTTTTGGGGGGGTGTTGTGTTGGTGTTTGGGTGTTGGTTGGTGTTTGTTGGTGTTGGGGGTTGGTGGTTTGGGTTGGGGTTTTTTTGTGGGTTTTGGTGTTGTTGGGTGTTGGGTTGGTGTGTGTGGTTGGTGTTGTGTGTGGTGGTGTTGTTGTGGTTGGTGTTTGGTGTTGTTGGTGTTGGTGTGGTGTTTGTTGGTGTTGGGTGGTTGTGTTGTTGGTGTTGGGGGTGTTGGTGTGTGGTGTTGGTGTTGGTTGGGGTTTGGGTGTTGTGGGTTTGGTTTGGTTGGGTGTGTTGGTGTTGTTGGGTTTTTTGTGTTGGTGTTGGGTTGTGGTGTTGGGTGTTTGGTGTGGGGTTGGTGTTTGTGTTGTTGGTGTTTGGGTTTGGTGTTGTTGGGGTTGGTTTTGGGTTGGTGGGGTTTTTGTTTTGGGGTTTGTTGGGTGGTTTGTGTTTGTGTGGGTGTGGTGTTTTGGGTTGTTGGTGTTGGTGGTGTTGGGGTTGTGTGGTTGTGTTTTGGTGGTGGTGTTGGTGGTTTGTGTTTGGGTGTGGTTTTGGGGGGGTTGTGTTGGTGGTTGGTTTTGTTGGTGTTTGGTGTTGTGTTTGTGTTGTTGGTGTTGTTGGGTGTTGGTGTTGTGGGTTGGGGTTGTTGGGTTGTGTTTGGGGTTTTTTGTTTGGGTTGGGTGGGGGGGTGTTGTTGGTTGTTGGGTGGTTGTGTGTGGTGTTGGGTGTTGGTGGGGTTGGGTGTGGGTGTTGTGGTGTTGGTGTTTGGGGTGGTGGTTTTGGGTGGTGTTTTGTGGGGTGTGGGTTTTTGGGTTGTGTTGGTGTTGTTGGTTGGTGTGGGTGGTGGGTGGGGGTGGTGTGTGGGTGTTGGGGTTGGTGTGTTGGGGGTGGGGTGTTGGGTGGTTGTTTGGGGGTTGGGTGTTGGGTGGGTGTTGTTGTTGTGGTGTTTTGGGTTGGGGTGTGGGGTGTTGTTGTGTGGTGTGTTGGTGTTTTTGTTGGTGGTTGGTGGGGGTGGGTGTTGGGGTGTTGTTGGGTTTTTTGTTGTTGTTTTGTTTTGGGGGGGGTGTTGGTGTTGTGGGGGTGGGTTGTGTTGGGTTTTTTGGTGTTGTTGGTGTTGGTGGTGGTGTTGTTGGGTGTTTTGGTTGTTGTTGTGTGGGTGGGTTGGGGTGGGTTTTTTTGGTTTGGTGTTGTTGGTTGGGGTTTGTGTTGGTGGTTGGGTTGTTGTGGGTGGGGTTTGGGTGGGTGGGTTTGTTTGGGGTTGTTGGTTGGGGTGTTGGGGTTGGGGGGGGGGGGGGGGTGGGGGGGGGGGGGGGTGGGGGGGGGTGGGGGTGGGGGGGGGGGGGGGGGGGGGTTTGGTGGTGGGGGGGGGGGGGGGGGGGGGGGGTGGGGGGGGGGGTGGGGTGGGGGGGGGTTTGGGGGGGGGGGGGGGGGGGGGGGGGGGGGGGGGGGGTGGGGTTGGGGGGGGGGGTTGGGGGGGGGGGGGGGGGGTGGGGGTGGGGGTGGGGGGGGGGGGGGGGGGGGGGGGGGGGGGGGGGGGTTTGGGGGGGGGGGGGGGGGGGGGGGTGGGGGGGGGGGGTGGGGGGGGGGGGGGGGGGGGGGGGGGGGGGGTGGGGGGGGGGGGGGTGGGGGGGTGTTGGGGTGGGGGGGGTGGGGGGGGGGTTTGGGGGTGTGGGGGGGGGGGGGGGGGGTGGGTTGGGGGGGTGGGGGGGGGGGGGGGGGGGGGGGGGGGGGGGGGGGGGGGTGGGGGGGGGGGGGTTTGGGGGGGGGGGGGTGGTGGGGGGGGGGGTGGGGGGGGGGTGGGGGGGTGGGGGGGGGGGGGGGGGGGTGGGGGGGGTGTGTGGGGGGGGTGGGGGGGGTGGGGGGGGGGGGGGTGGGGGGGGGGGTGGGGGGGTTGGGGGGTTGTGTGGGGGGTTGGGGGTGGGGGGGGGGTGGGGGGGGGGGGGGGGGGGGGGGGGGTGGGGGGGGTGGGGGGGGGGGTGGGGGGGGGGGGGGGGGGGGGTTTTTGGGGGGTGGTGTGGGGGGGGGTGGTGGGGGGTTGGTGGGGTGTGGTTGTTGGGGTTTTGGTGTTGGGTGGGGTTGGTGTTGTGTTGTTGGTGTTGGTGTGGGTTGGTGGTGTGGTTGTTGGGGTGTGTGGGTGGGGTTGGTGTGTTGGTGTTTGGTGGGTGGGGGGTTTTGGTTGTGTTTTTGGTGTTGGGGGTGTGGTGGGTGTGTTGGGGTGTGGGTGGGTGTTGGGTTTGGGGTGGGTGGTGTTGGTTTTTGGTGTGGGTTGTTGGTTTGTGTGGTGTGGGGGGTGGTGTTGTTGGTTTTTTGTGGGGTGGGGGTGTTGGTGGGTTGGGTTGGTTGGTTGGTTGGTTGTGGTGTTGTGTTGTGTTGTTTGTTGTTTGGTGTTGGGTTGGTTGTTGGGGTGGGGGTTGGTGTTGGGGGTGGTGGTGTTGGGGTTTTTTGGTTGTTTGGGTGGGTTTGGGTGGGGGGGGGGTGGTGTTGTGGTGTTGGGTGTTGTGGGGGTGGGTTGGTGTTGGTGGTGGTGGGGGTGGGGTGGTGTTTGGGTTGGTGTTGTGTTGTTGGTGGGGTTGTGGTGGGTGGTGGGGGTTGGGGGGTTGTGTGTTGTTGTTGTGTGGGTTTTGGGGTTTGGTGTTGTTTTTGTGGGTTGTTTTGTTGGTGGGGTGGTGTTGGGGTTGGTTGGGGTTTTTGGGGGGTTGGGGTTGGTTGGTGTTGTTTTGGTGTTGGTTGGGTTGGTGTTGGTGTTGGTGGTGGGGTTTTGGGGTTGGTGTGTGGGTGGTGTTGGGTTGGGGTTGTTGGTGGGTGTTGTGGGGGGTGGGGTGGTGTGTGTGGGTGGTTTGTTGGTGGGTTGGGTGGTGTGTTGTGGTGTTGGGGGGGGGGGGGTGGTGTGTGTGGGTTGGTGTGTTTGGGTGGTTTGGTGGTTGGTGTGGTGTGGGTGGTGTTGGGTGTTGGGTGTGGGGTGGTGGGTTGTGTGGGGGTTGGTTGTTGGTGTTGGTGTTGTTTGGGTTGTTGTGTTGGTGTTGTTTTGGGGGTTGGTGGGTTGGTTGTGTTGGTGTTGGTGTTGTTGGTGTTGGGTGTTGGTGTTGGTTTTTGGTGTTGGGGTTGGTGTGTTTGGGGTTGGGTTTGGGGTGGGGGTGTTGTTGGTGTTGTGTTGGTTTGGTGTGTTGTTTGGGGTGTGGTGTGGGTGGTGGTTGGTGGGGTGTTGGGTGTTTTGGGGGTTTTTTTTGGTGTTGTGTGTGTTTGGTGTTTGGTGTTTTTGTTGGTGGTGGGTTGTGTTGGTGGTGTTGGTGTGTTGGGGTGTTGGTTGGTTGGTTGGGTTGGTGTTTGGGTTGTGTTGTGGGGTGTTGGGTGGTTGGGGTGTTGGGTTTTTTGTGGGGGGTGGTTTGGTTTTTTTGTTGGGTTGGTGGGTTGGTTTGGGTTTTGGGGTGTTGTTGTGTTTGGTTGGTTGGTGTTGTTTTGGTTGGGTTTGGTTTGTTTGGGTTGGTGTTTTTGGGGTTGTGGTTTGGGGGTGGGTTGTTTGTTTTTTGTGGTGTTTTTGTGGTTGTGTGGGTTTTTTTTTTGTGTTTGGGTGGGTTTTGGGGTTTTGGTGGGGGGGTTTTGTGTTTTTTTGTGTTGGTTGTTGGGGTTGTTTTTTTGTTTTGTTTAGGGGTTTTTGGGTTTTTGGGTTGGGGTGTGGTGTTGTTTGTGTTGGTGTGTTGGGGTGAGTTTTGTTTGTTTGAGGTGGTTGGGTTGTGTGGTTGGGTTTTTGTTGTGTGGGGGTGTTGGGGTGGTGGGTAAATTTTTTGGGTTGGTTTTTTGTGTTGGGGTGTTGGGTGTTTTGGGGGTTTGTGTTGGTTGTTGTTGTTGTGTTTGGTTTGGGGGGGGGTGTGGGTTGTTTTTGTTGGGGGTGGTGTTGGTGTTGAGGGTTGGGGTTGGGGGGGTGGTGGGGGGGTTTGGGTGGTTTTGGGGGGTTTGTGGTGTTGTTGGGTTTTTGTGTTGGGTGGGTTTGTTGTTTGTTTTGGTGGGGGTGTGTTGGTTTTTGGTTGTTTGTTGTTGTGGGTTTTGGGTGGGGTTGGGTGGTGGTGTAGGGTTGGTGTTTGGGTTTGTTGTTTGTTGTGGGTTTTGTGGTTGGGGTGGTGGTGGGTGTGGTGTGGGGGTTTTTGTGTTTGGTTGGTTTGGTTTGGGGGGTTTTTGTTGTGTGTTGGGGTGGGGGGGTGGGTTGGTGGGGTTTGGGGGGTGTGTGGGGGGGTGGGGGGTTTTGTTTTTGGGTTTTTGTGGTGGGTTTTTGGGTTGGTGTTTTGGGTTTGTTGTTGGTGGGGGTTTTTGGTGGGGGGGTTTTTGGTGGTGTGGGTTGGGTTTGGGGTGTGTGTTTTTGGTGTTTTTGTGGTTGTTGGGGGGGGTGTGTGGGGGGGGTGTGGTGTGTTGTGTGGGGTTGGGTGGTGTTGGGGGTGTTTTGGGGGGGGTTGTTGGGTTTGTTTGTGGTGTTGTGTGTTGGTGTTGGTGTTTTGGGGGTTGGGTTTGGGGTTGGTGGGTTTTTGGGTGGTGGGTTTTGTGGGGGGTGGTGTTGTTTTTGTTTGTGGGGGGTTTTGGTGTGGGGGTTGTTGTTGGTGGGTTGTGTTTTGGTGTGTGTTGTGTTGTTGGTGTTGTGTGGTTGGTGTTGTGTTTTGGGGGTGGTGTTGTGGTGTTGGTGGGTTTTGTTTGGTGTTGGTGGTTGGTGTTTGGGGTGTGTGGTGTGTTTGTTGTGGGTTGTTGGTGTTGGGTTGGTTGGGGTGTTTGGTTGGTGGTGTTTTGTGGGGTGTTGGGGGTTGGTGGTTGGTTTGTTGGGTTTTGTTGGGTTTGGGGGGGGGGTTGTTGTGTGGTTGGTGGGTGGTTTGGTGTTTGGGTTTGGGGTTGGTTGGTTTTTGTTGTGTTTTGGTTGTTGGTGTGTTGTTTGGGTTGGTGTGTTGGTTTTGGGGGGTGGTTTTTTTGGTGGTTGGGTTTGGGTGTTGGTTTTGGGGTTTGGGGGTTTTTTGGTTTTGGGGGTTGGGGGTGGGTTTGTTGGTGTTGTTTGGTGGTTTTGGTGTTTGGGGGTTTGGGGTGTGTTGTGGGTTTTGTTTTGGGGTGGTTTGTTGGTGGTTGTGGGGTTGGGGTTTGGTTTTGTTGTGGTTGTTGGTGTTTTTGTGTTTTTTTTTTTTTTTTTGGGTTATTTTTTATTTTTTTTTTTTTTTTGTTTTTTGTTGTTTGGGTTTTGTTTTTTTGGGGGTGGTGGGTTGTTGGGGGTTGGGTTTTGTTTTTTGTTTGGTTTTTTGTGTTTGTTTATTTTTTTTGTTTGGAAATTTTGTTTTTGGTTTGTGGGTTGTTTTTTTTTGGTTTTTTGGGTTTGTGTTTTTTTTTTTTTTTTTGGTTTTTTTGTTTTTGTTGTGTTTGTTTTGGGTGGGGTATTTTTTGGGGGTTGGTTTTGTTTGTTGTTTTGGGGTTTGTTTTTGGGTTTTTTTTTTGTTTGTTTGGGTGTTTTGTTTGTTGGGTTTTGTTTTGTTTTGTTTTTGGGTGGTTTGTTGTTTTGTTTGTTGTTTTTTTTGTTTTTTTTTTTTGGGTTTTTTTTTTTTTTTTTTGTTTTTTTTTTTTTTTTTTTGTTATTTTTTGGGTTTTTTTTTTTGTTTGTGGGTTTGGGGGTTTTTGTTTTTTGGGGTTTGGGGTTTGTTTGTTTTGTTGGGTTTTTTGGTTTGTTGAATTTTGTGTTTTTTGTTTTTTTGTGTGTTTGGTTGGGAATATTATTTAATATATAAGTTTTAAAATTTATAAAATTTAAAATTTATTATATATTTAATTTATTTATAAAAAAAAAAAAAAAATGTGGTAAGTTTTTTAATTTAAAAAAACCCCAAGTAAAATTTAAATTAAAACCCTTTAAAAAAATTTTTTTTTTTTTTTTGTTTTTAATTTTATTAGTGGCTTTGGGTTTTTTTTTGGGGGGTTTTTGGGGTTTTTTTTTTTTTTTTTTTTTTTTTTTTGGGGTTTTGTTTTTTGGGGGTTTTTTTTTTTTTTGGGGGGGGTTTTTAAAATTTTGGGGGGGGGGTTTTTTGGTGTTGTTTTGGGGGTTTGGGGGGGTTTTTTTTTTGGGGGGGGGGGTTTTTTTTTTTTGGGGTTTTTTTTTTTTTTTTTTTTTTTTTTGGGGGTTTTTTTTTTTTTTTTTTTTTTTTTTTTTTTGTTTTTTTTTTTTTTTTTTGGGGTTTTTTTTTTTTTTTTTTTTTTTTGGGGGTGGGGTGGTTTTTTGGGTGTTGGGTTTGGGGTTGGGGTTGGGGGTGGTTATTTTTGGGGGGGGGGTTTGGTTTTTTGGGGGGGTTTTTTTGGGGTTTTTTTGGGTTTGGGTTTTGGGGGGGGCTCTGACTCCCCTGGATCAAGAGCCCTACAACTCAGGTCTCTCCAGCTGCCGTCATCTCAATCATTATTTTTTATTGATACTAATAAAATTTTGGATAATAAATTTGGCGTTTATTGGAGTGTAAATATTTTATTTATGGGGCGCTAAACCTTTAAGGGCTTTGTGTTATTATTACTTATATTATCCTTCACCAATTTAGAACAGCAATATGTACACTATATACACTATGTACAGTGATAGGTATTAGTGCACTCCACGGTAAGCAAGGCAGAATAGAAGCCACTAGAGAGCAGATCGTGCTTCAACCAGCTCTAGAATAGGAATGACAAGGGCAGACAGGAGAGTGGTAACCACATCACTTCTGCGATTGCCAAAACCATCTTCTTATTGGCTGGAACCTGGTTGCTAGTTGAACGACGGGGCCCCATCGTCAACCCTTAGTTACCTGGTTCCCTGGTTGGGGGAGATAGCCTGTAAATGAGGGTGTGTACATGCGCTGAATAAACGTTATGTACTCTGCATGCCACATCATGATTATTATAATTATCATTATTATTATTATTATCATTATAATTACTATTGTTAATTTATTTCTATCATTATTATTGCTACTACTACTTATAATAACAGTAATAATAAATATATAAATCTGTAGTGGGGGGAAGATGGGGTAGGGGGTAGGCCTAGGAAAAGTTGGAGGCGGGGGGTAGTGAAGGTGGTTTTGTGTGCGAGGGGCTTGGACTTCCAGCAGGCGTGCGTGAGCGTATTTGATAGGAGTGAATGGAGACAAATGGTTTTTAATACTTGACGTGCTGTTGGAGTGTGAGCAAAGTAACATGAAAGGATTCAGGGAAACTGGTTGATAGGACTTGAGTCCTGGAGGTGGAAAGTACAGTGTCTGCACTCTGAAGGACGGGTGTTAATGTTCCAGTTTTATAACTATAGTGTAAAGCAAGACAGTGATGGAGTGAATGATGGGGAAAGTTTTTCTTTTTCGGGACATCGTACCTTGGTGGGAAGCTGCCGATGAGTAAATAAAAATTAAAAATAATAATAATAATAATATTATTATTATTATTATTATTATTATTATTATTATTATTATTATTATTATTATTATCATCATTATTATCATCGTCACAGCTGGCGAGTGACATGTTTATTATATAAGTACTAAAATTCGTGCAATATAATATGCAGATTCGCCTTTATTGCATTTGACAGAGAGAGAGAGAGAAGAGAGAGAGAGAGAGAGAGAGAGAGAGAGAGAGGAACCGGTCGGAGGATAAGGGACAACAGGAAGAGAGGGAGGGGAAGAGAGGGGAGGAGACAATGAGAGACGGAGGGTAGATGGTAATTAGAAGAGGAATGGAGAAGAGATGTGTTATTGGTAGAAACACAGATAACCCGCACATAGAAGAGAGGAGCTTACGACGATGTTTCGATCCAACTTGGACCATTTACAAAGTCACACTAACCAGAAGTATATGCATGTACAGTGTTCGCCAAGACCGGAGTCCTGGCACGGGTCTCAATCTTGCGATGACCAGTCTACACTAACGAGACGTGGAGCAGGACGGCTATATATAGGCAGGAAGAGGTAGTGGTAGTAGTAGTAGTAGTAGTAGTAGTAGTAGTAGTAGTAGTAGTAGTAGTAGTAGTAGTAGTAGTAGTAGTAGTGGTAGTGGTAGTAGTGGGGATTAAAGGAGGAGGAGCCAGTTAAATACAAGGAAAGGGGAGCACTGCAAGGGAGCTAGGTGCCCACAAGGGAGCTAGGTGCCCACAAGGGAGCTAGGTGCCCACAAGGGAGCTAGGTGCCCACAAGGGAGCTAGGTGCCCACAAGGGAGCTAGGTGCCCACAAGGGAGCTAGGTGCCCACAAGGGAGCTAGGTGCCCACAAGGGAGCTAGGTGCCCACAAGGGAGCTAGGTGCCCGCAAGAGAGCTAGGTGCCCGCAAGAGAGCTAGGTGCCCACAAGGGAGCTACGTGCCCGCAAGGGAGCTAGGTGCCCGCAAGAGAGCTAGGTGCCCACAAGGGAGCTAGGTGCCCACAAGGGAGCTAGGTGCCCACAAGGGAGCTAGGTGCCCACAAGGGAGCTAGGTGCCCGCAAGAGAGCTAGGTGCCCACAAGGGAGCTAGGTGCCCACAAGGGAGCTAGGTGCCCGCAAGGGAGCTAGGTGCCCGCAAGAGAGCTAGGTGCCCACAAGGGAGCTAGGTGCCCACAAGGGAGCTAGGTGCCCACAAGGGAGCTAGGTGCCCGCAAGGGAGCTAGGTGCCCGCAAGAGAGCTAGGTGCCCACAAGGGAGCTAGGTGCCCACAAGGGAGCTAGGTGCCCACAAGGGAGCTAGGTGCCCACAAGGGAGCTAGGTGCCCACAAGGGAGCTAGGTGCCCACAAGGGAGCTAGGTGCCCACAAGGGAGCTAGGTGCCCACAAGGGAGCTAGGTGCCCACAAGGGAGCTAGGTGCCCACAAGGGAGCTAGGTGCCCACAAGGGAGCTAGGTGCCCACAAGGGAGCTAGGTGCCCACAAGGGAGCTAGGTGCCCACAAGGGAGCTAGGTGCCCACAAGGGAGCTAGGTGCCCACAAGGGAGCTAGGTGCCCACAAGGGAGCTAGGTGCCCACAAGGGAGCTAGGTGCCCACAAGGGAGCTAGGTGCCCACAAGGGAGCTAGGTGCCCACAAGGGAGCTAGGTGCCCGCAAGGGAGCTAGGTGCCCACAAGGGAGCTAGGTGCCCACAAGGGAGCTAGGTGCCCGCAAGGGAGCTAGGTGCCCACAAGGGAGCTAGGTGCCTACAAGGGAGCTAGGTGCCCATAAGGGAGCTAGGTGCCCACAAGGGAGCTAGGTGCCCACAAGGGAGCTAGGTGCCCACAAGGGAGCTAGGTGCCCGCAAGGGAGCTAGGTGCCCACAAGGGAGCTAGGTGCCCACAAGGGAGCTAGGTGCCCGCAAGGGAGCTAGGTGCCCACAAGGGAGCTAGGTGCCTACAAGGGAGCTAGGTGCCCATAAGGGAGCTAGGTGCCCACAAGGGAGCTAGGTGCCCACAGAGGGAGAGCAAGTACACAGAGGTGGGTGAAAGGGGAAGTGGTGAAATAAATAATGAAGGAACAGAAACACGAGACAGAAGAAAGACAGACAACCCATTGGAGAAAAAGGAAAGGGGAAGAGGGAGAAGAAGAAAAAATTAGGAATCAAGTTAAGTCACAAGTGTCCTGAAGTTTGGAGCATTTTACAATGTAGTGGGAGAGGAAGGCATCTACAGAGACGAAGCCACGACTAAGATTCATACAAGGAAAGTTGTGTATTAGAGAGGATTCAACTAGACGGCGACTGTTAAAGTTGGAAGTAGGGAAGACAGTTTTAGTGGAAGATCAGTCAATGGGATGGCTATGATCTCTGACGTGACAGAAAAGAGCATTGTTAGTGTCGGCAAGCCTAACACTATTTTTGTGCTCCCTAAGTCTGTCAGAAAGAGATCGACCAGTTTCTCCAAAGTATTGAAGAGGACAGGAAGAGCAAGGAATAGAGTAGACACCAGGAACATCTGTAAAGGGAGGAGAGGTATGAACGAGATTAGTGCGAAGA
>NC_069489.1:13956592-13964092 GCF_026875155.1 Cherax quadricarinatus | reverse complement strand
TCCCCCTCTGGAACATCCTACTCTGCCACCTTGTCTTTCCCCGCTATCTTTTATGTCGTTATCATGCTCCCCCCACCCTTTTGTCCTCCATGTGTCAGTGTGTGTATGTGTAAGGAAAAGGGAAAAGCATTATTAAATTTTTATTATTATTATTATTATTTTTATTATTATTTTTTTATTTTATTATTATTATTATTATTTTTATTATTATTTTATTAGTCAACTACACGTGGGCAAGAAATTTTTTTCTCAATTTCTGATTATATAAACTAGCAGTGTTTAAAAAGCGGGTATATAAATAAAAATATATATTATATTATATATATAAAAAATTTTATATATATATTATTAATATATATGTATGTAATATTTATAGCAAGTTGAGTAGAGCCGTCATGGCTTATATATTTTCAATCTCCCCTCTTAGGTGAAGATGAGGGGAAAGGAGGATAGGAAGCACTCTAGAGGGGACTCTGAACTGTACCAATTATTCCCCTCACACACAAAAAATTGAAAAGATTTGTAAGGGGATTATAACTCTGACAGCCCTCTACTCCCCCTGCCCTCTCAACTCACCAAACCCTATTCACTAACCTATCTTAACTCTTTTAAGACACGCAGATGCTGCTAATTTGATGAGAGGAAGGGAGGGAGGAGAGGGTGAGGAGGGAGCTAGAGAAAGGGAGAGAGAGGCAGGGAGAAAGGGAGAGTGAAAGAGGCAGGGAGAAAGAGAGAGAGATATTACGATACTTTATAGTAAAGATTGCACTGGTAGTCCACACTGAGACTTCTACTGAGAATCTATCTACTATTTAAATTAAGCCCCTCTGTACTTCACGGGTGGGGTGGGGGTGGGGGGAGTAAAAGTCTTGTACAAGACTGAGGGACTGACCCCCTTATCTTCCACAGTCTTGTACAAGACTGAGGGACTGACCCCCTTATCTTCCACAGTCTTGTACAAGACTGAGGGACTGACCCCCTTATCTTCCACAGTCTTGTACAAGACTGAGGGACTGACCCCCTTATCTTCCACAGTCTTGTACAAGACTGAGGGACTGACCCCCTTATCTTCCACATCCCCTTTTACAAGAGAGGGGCTGACCCCCCCTTTTCTTCCACAGTCTTTTCAAGACTGAGGGACTGACCCCTTATCTTCCACATCTTGTACAAGACTGAGGGCTGACCCCTTATTTCCACATCTTGTACAAAAATGAGGACGACCCCCCCTTTTCTTACACAGTCTTGTACAAGACTGAGGGACTGACCCCCTTATCTTCACGCTTGTACAAGACTGAGGGGCTGCCCCCTTTTCTTTTCCCCGTCTTTTACAAGACTGGGGGACTGACCCCCCTTTTCTCCCCTCTTTACAAGACGAGGGACTGACCCCCTTATCTTCCACAGTCTTGTACAAGACTGAGGGACTGACCCCCTTATCTTCCACAGTCTTGTACAAGACTGAGGGACTGACCCCCTTATCTTCCACAGTCTTGTACAAGACTGAGGGACTGACCCCCTTATCTTCCACAGTCTTGTACAAAACTGAGGGACGACCCCCTTATCTTTTCCCCAGTCTTGTACAAAACTGAGGGACTACCCCCCTATCTTCCCCGTCTTGTACAAAACTGAGGGACTGACCCCCTTATCTTCCACAGTCTTGTACAAGACTGAGGGACTGACCCCCTTATCTTCCACAGTCTTGTACAAGAGAGGGGGACCCCCTTACTTCCCCAGTCTTGTACAAGACGAGGGGCTGACCCCCTTACTTCCACATCTTGTACAAATGAGGGACTGACCCCCTTATCTTCCACAGTCTTGTACAAGACTGAGGGACTGACCCCCTTATCTTCCACAGTCTTGTACAAGACTGAGGGACTGACCCCCTTATCTTACACAGTTTTTGTACAAGACTGAGGGAATGACCCCCTTTTTCTTTCCCCAGTCTTGTACAAGCGAGGGACGACCCCCTTTTCTTGCACAGTCTGTACAAGACTGAGGGGCTGACCCCTTATCTTCCACAGTTTGACAAGATGAGGGGCTGCCCCCTTATCTTCCACAGTCTTGTACAAGACTGAGGGACTGACCCCCTTATCTTCCACAGTCTTTACAAGATGAGGGATGACCCCCTTTTCTTTCCCCAGCTTGTACAAGACGGGGACTGACCCCCCCTTTTCTTCCACACCCCTTTTCAAGACGAGGGGGCGACCCCCTTTTCTTCCCCAGTTTTTACAAGACTGAGGGGTGACCCCCCCATCTTCCACGTCTTTACAAGATGGGGACTGACCCCCTTATCTTTCCCCATCTTTACAAGACGAGGGGGCTGACCCCCTTATCTCCACAGTCTTGTACAAGACTGAGGGGTGACCCCCCTTATCTTCCACAGTCTTGTACAAGACTGAGGGACTGACCCCCTTATCTTCCACAGTCTTGTACAAGACTGAGGGACTGACCCCCTTATCTTCCACAGTCTTGTACAAGACTGAGGTATTGGAGGTGGGGAAAAAAGAGAGAAGGAAAAAAGGGGAAAAGGGGAAAAAGGAGGGAAGGGGGGAGGGGGGGGGGGGGGGGGGGGGGGGGAAAGGGGGAGGGGGAGAGAGGAGGGGGGAGAGGAGGGGGGGGAGGGGGGGGAAAAGGGGGGGGGGAAAAAAAAAAGGGGGAGGGGGGGGGGGGAGTGGGGGAGGGGGGGGGGAGGAGGGGGGGGGGGTTTTTGTTTTTTTTCTTGTGTTGGTGGTGGGGAGGGGGGGGGGGGGGGGGGGGGGGGGGGGGGGGGTTTTGGTGTTTGTTTTTTTTTTTTTTTTTGAGTTTTTTTTTTTTGATTAAGGTGTTAAAAAAAAAAAAGGGTTTTTTTTTCCCCCCTTTTTTTTTTTTTTTTTTTTTTTGTGTTGAAAGGGAGGAAGGGTGAATTTTTTTAAAACAAAAGTGTTATAATAAAATTTTTATTTGAGAAAAGTTGGGGAACAGGAGAATTTGGAGGGGGTGGGAGGGGAAAAACATTGCAACTGTTTTTTACAAAATTTGCTTAAAAATTGGCCATAAAACACCCGGAGAGTTAGAGGAGGATGGGGAAGGGAAGGGAAGGGGCGTGGCCCCGCTTTGGGAAAACTTTTTAGTTTCTGGTCAAGTGTGGTATTTTTACAAAGGCCTTCCTCTTCCCCCCTCCTCCTTTTCCCCTCTCTTCTCTTTTCCCCGTGGCCAGGGAAGGTGAACGTTTCCTGTTCTCTACTCTTAAATCGAAGAAGGGGGGGGCAGGAAAAAGAAAATGGAGCTCTGTGGGCGTTTGGTCACAATTTGCAACATCTACTTCAAGCAGATTGAGATACGGCAATTGTTGTAACTTTTTGATGTTGTTTGAAATTTTAACAGGGTTTCCTAGGTTTGTTTTGGATAAATTTCACCCCAAGGATTCAATTTGGTGCAAATTCCCCCCTTCATCCTTAAGCACCCATTCCTCTGGTGCCTAAGACGATCACATTTTGGGTTTTTTCCCTGCAAATGCTTGCCTCTTTTCCCCAACTGAAAGCCTTTGCTGGGATTGAGGGGGGGCAGGGCAAAAAAAAACTCTCTTGGTAAGTGTGTCAGCTTAAAAATCGTCCAATGAGGATTCGGGAAGTGGAAGGTCTTTAAGTTTTTCAAATAACATGGGCCCAGTTTTTGGGAAATTCCCCAAAGGAATTTTTCCCTTTTTGTTCCTTAACTCCCCAAATCTCCTAAGTAATCCCCCAAGGGAAATAGTGTAGAGCCTCAATTTCCCTTTGGTTTTCTAAAGGACTTGCCACACCCGTGAAAGCCCAGCGTATTTTACCAACAGCTGACTTTGGATTAAACCCGTGACGTGCCCTTATAGAGTTTCCAAAAAAAGAAGTCCTTTTGAAGTGACATCCAAAAAGTGGTGGAGTCAAAAAAATTGCTTTGTCTTTGGTTATTTCCTAAAGGGCTACCAGGTTTACAGGAGGAAACCGGCGTAGTTGGCTGATTTCCCTGCCTTTTTTTGTAAAGGGCACTTTGCCCCCGAAGGGCCATTTTAACAAACTTAATAGGAGTGCCAAAATGGAGTTAAGTGCGCTACTCCTGGCATTGCGACAAAAGGAGTGTGAAAATGCAGTTTGAGGTTTTGCTAAAGGGTTCTGTGACGTGACTGGCAGTGCTGAAAGTGCTTTTAAGGGCTCTGCTTCTGGATCCTGTACTACAGTGCTGAAAAATGCGAGTTTGAGGTGTGCTAGCTGTCGGACGCTTACAGGCAGTGCTGAAAGATGCGGGTTAAGGTGCTGCTAGCTGATCTTGCATCTGCTGATAGGGGAGTGGAAAGATGCGAGTTAGAGGTGCTGCTAGCTGTTCACTCTTCCAGCAATCCCGGGCTAATTTCTGGGCCCCCAACTTTTTCTTTGGGCCAGCTTTTTAAAAAAGCACCTCATCCCTGCCTACTGCATCAAACGAAGCTAGCCAAGAACCCCCCCCCCATCTTCGGGGAAAGATTTCAAAAAGATGCACTTCTCCTGACACTAAATAGAAGATCCCCATCCTGCAAATTAGAGTGGAATTAATTTATCACGGGAACTTGGTTTTTGTCAAGGTATCCCCGTTTCTCCCAACCCATTTTTTTCCCCCACACCTTCCTTCACCACAGTACTTTCCCTTACCCCATGCTCCTTTCTCCCCTAATCCCCCCCCACCTCCCCTCCCTCTCCCTCCCCCCTCCCTCCTCCATCACGCACTCCATTTTCCTCCTCCCCGCTAAATACACTCCTTCCAGGGCTTAAATGCCCCAATTCCCTCCCTGCTCCCCCTCCCTCCCTTCCCCTCCCACCCACCTCCCCTACCTCATAAAACATACCCCCCCTTCCCTCAAGTCAAAACCCTTAAACCCCCCCCCTACCCCTTCACCCCCCCCATCCTTCCCCCCAATCCCCTTTCCCCCATCATCCCCCCCCCCTCCTCCCCCCCCATTTTAAAAACCAAATCTTTGCTCAGCAAAAGATAAGTAGTTTGGCCCCCCATCCACCCCCGCAACACTCCCAAAACACTCCACAACACTCCCACACCACACACGTCTCACCCACAACCTCCCCCCGAACACCGCCACCCCTACAACCCCCCAACACTCCCACACACACCCCACACCCACAACACCCCCACACCCACAACACCCCACCACACACACACCATTACACAAAATTAAAATTTTTTCCCCCAATTAAAAAAAAAAAAAAAAAATCCCCCCCCAAAAAAAAAACCCCCCCGAAAAAAACCCAAAATATTAATTACTTTTGATGTTTTAAGTGAGGGGGAAGTAAAGGCAGCGGATTATGTTTCGAAGTTCATCTTGTAAACCCAGCTGGTTAAACTTTGAAAGGATGCTGCGGCATCGTCTACGATGTACCCACGATCTTCCCCCCATAGCGCGTCTACGATAGTACCCAGATAGCTGCGTCTCGATAGTTCCCACGAAGCCCCCGTCTACGATATTCCCCCATAGCTGATCTACGATAGTACCCACCATAGCTGCTCTACGATAGACCCACGATAGTCGTCTACGATAGTTCCCATGATAGCCGCTCTACGATAGTTCCCATATAGCCGCGTCACGATATTCCCACGATAGCTGCGCTACGAAGTTCCCACGATAGCCGCGTCAGATAGTTGACCATAGTGCGCTACGATATACCCACCATAGCTGCGTTTACGATAGCACCCACGATAGCTGCGTCTACGATAGTTCCCATGATAGCCGCGTCTACGATAGTTCCCATGATAGCCGCGTCTACGATAGTTCCCACGATAGCTGCTTCTACGATAGTTCCCACGATAGCCGCGTCTACGAAAGTTCCCACGATAGCTGCGTCTACGATAGTTCCCACGATATCCGCGTCTACGATAGTTCCCATGATAAACGCGTCTACGATAGTTCCCACGATAGCTGCATCTACGATAGTTCCCACGATAGCTGCCTCTACGATAGTTCCCACGATAGTCGTGTCTACGATAGTTCCCACTATGAAGCGGAGCCAGAAGCTGTGGTTCGACCCCCTGGAGGAGCAGGTGAGTCTAAAACACACACACACACACACACACACACACACACACACACACACTGGGTTGTGCGTGTTTAGTGTGTGTGTGTGTGTGTGTGTGTGTGTGTGTGTGTGTGTGTGTGTACTCACCTAATTGTGGTTGCAGGGGTCGAATCTTAGCTCCTGGCCCCGCCTCTTCACTGAGTGCTACAAGGTCCTCTCTCACCCTGCTCCATAAGCTTGTGTGTTGCGTGTGTGTGTTGCGTGTGTGTTGCGTGTGTATGTTGCGTGTGTGTTGCGTGTTTGCCACAGCAGTGAGTGGCAGTGTTGCTGCTGGATCACAAATATGGCAGACAGTCAACACTTCACTGTGTTGACTTCTCTGTCTCACACACACACGCTCATGTGTACATCTCCACTCAGTCACGTTCATGTGCACATATTCTCGTAGTTAAGGCCACTCGTGTGCACTCAGATACACACACACGCTACGACCAGTAAAAGAGGCGGAGCCAGGAGCTAGGACTCGACCCCTGCAACCTCAAGTAGGTGAGTACAACTAGGTGAGCACACACACACACACACACACACACACACACACACACACACACACACACACACACACACACACACACACACGCACACACACACACAAATAAAAATTAATATTTTAGATAAATAATTTAAGATATCACTGTCCCAATATACACACTACTGTGTGTGTATGTTGGAGTGTGTGTATGTTGGGGTGTGTGTATGTTGGAGTGTGTGTATGTTGGAGTGTGTGTATGTTGGAGTGTGTGTATGTTGGAGTGTGTGTATGTTGGAGTGTGTGTATGTTGGAGTGTGTGTATGTGGAGTGTGTGTATGTTGGAGTGTGTGTATGTTGGAGTGTGTGTATGTTGGAGTGTGTGTATATTGGAGTGTGTGTATGTTGGAGTGTGTGTATGTTGGAGTGTGTGTATGTTGGAGTGTGTGTATGTTGGAGTGTGTGTATATTGGAGTGTGTGTATATTGGAGTGTGTGTATATTGGAGTGTGTGTATATTGGAGTGTGTGTATATTGGAGTGTGTGTATATTGGAGCATCACCCCAAGGTGGGTGATGCTCCAATATACACAGAACACAACGCAACACAACACACCTAGACAGAAGAAAGGGCAGGGAAGGAAACTATAGTAGAATGAGGGGAGTAGAAGAGAGGGGAGGAGAAGAAGAGGGGAGGAGAAGAAGTGAGGAGAGAGTAAGACAAAGATCAGGTCAAGTCACGAGTCTTCTCAAGTTTGAGGATTTGACATTGTAATGAGGGAGGCTGGTGTGTACACAGACACAGCCATGTCTGTGATTTATATTACCTGTGTTGTGGAGAAGAGATGCCTCAACGAGAAAGTGTCTGTATAAGTAGGGGAGATGGTGTCTGTGAAGGCTAGAAGTAGGTGAGATGGTGTCTGTGAGGGCTAGAAGTAGGGGAGATGGTGTCTGTGAGGGCTAGAAGT
>NC_069489.1:13941592-13951592 GCF_026875155.1 Cherax quadricarinatus | reverse complement strand
GTACCTAACCACCTGGGTACCTACCCACTTGGGTACCTAACCACCTGGGTTACCTACCCACCTAGGTACCTAACCACCTGGGTTACCTACCCACCTAGGTACTTAACCACTTGGGTACCTACCCACCTGGGTACCTAATTATCTGGGTACCTAACCACCTGGGTAACTAACCGCTTGGGTACCTATTCACCTGGGTACCTAATCACCTAGGTACCTACCCACCCGTACTTAACCACCTGGGTACCTACCAAGGTTTCCTTGCCCTTGGGGTCCTACCCATTGGGTCCTAGCCAGGGTACCTACCTCATGGGTACCCACCCACCTATTACCTTCCTCCGGGGACCTTACCTCCTGGGTCCTCCCTGGGTACTACCCTCCGTTGTAACCCTTGGTACCTGTACCACAACTCCCCCCTCTTCTACCACCTTCCTCTCCCACCTCAATCTCCCCAATCACTTTCCCAATGCCACTCCTCTCACCCCTTCCATTATCCCCCCTTTTATCACACCTCCCTAACCCCCACCCCTCCCCACCCTTCCAATCCTCCCCCTCCCCACCTCCCGTCCCCACGTCCCCCCTACACCACCCCACCACACTTCTCCCAACCCTTCCTACCCAACCCTTCTCCCATCATTTCCCCCCTTTTCCAACACACCTCCCCACCACACCTCCCCCACCCTTAACCTTTTCCCCAAAACCCAAAACCTTCCCCCCAACCATTTCCCCCCTAACCAAACCTCCCCAACCACTTCCTCCGCACCAATTTCCCCCCAAAAAACAATCCCCATTTCCCCCCCCAAAATCCCCAACACCTCTTCCCTTACCCCCCCAATCAACACACCCCTACAAACCCCCCTTTTTCTCCCCACTACACCTCTCCCACTTTAACTCCCCACCTATTGACCATCCCAACCATACTTTCCCCCCCACCTAACCCCCCTATACTTCATCCCCAAAACCCCCCACCAAACTCCCAACCTATATCGTCCCCATCTCAACCCTCATAACCTCCCCACATTCAACCAACACCCCATCCAACACCTTCCCCCAGACTTCCTCCCCCCATACCTCCCAAACAAAACACCTTTTCCCACACAACTTTCCCCCACCTCCCCCACCAAACCCTCCCCAACCAACACTCCCCCCACCAACCCCCCAACCAACACCCCCCCAACCATCCTCCCCCCCAACACCTCCCCAAAACCCCCCAAACAACACCTCCCCAAAACCTCCCCAACCAACCACCTCCCCAACCAACACCTCCCTCCAACTAACACCTCCCCACCACCCCCTCCCCACCAAACCCTCCCCAAACAACACCCCCCAACCACACCCCCCCAAACAACACTCCCCAAACAACCCCCCCCAAACCCAAACCCTCCCCAAAACCCAAAACCTCCCCAACTAACACCTCCCCACCCCTCCCCACCAAAACCCCCCCAAACAACACCTCCCCAACCCAAACACCTCCCACCAACACCTCCCCCAAACAACACCTCCCCAAACAACACCTCCCCAAACAAAAACCTCCCCACCAACACCTCCCCCACCAAAAACCTCCCCAAACAACCCTCCCCAAACAACACTCCCCCAAAAAAACCTCCCCACCAACAACCTCCCAAACAACACCTCCCCAAACACCTCCCCAACCAACCCCCTCCCCAACCCAAACACCCCCCACCACCCCCCCCCCACCAAACAACCTCCCCAAACAACACCTCCCCAACAACACCTCCCCACCCACACCTCCCCAACCAAAACCTCCCCAAACAACACCTCCCCAAACAACACCTCCCCCCAACACCTGCCCAAACAACACCCCCCCAAACAAACCTCCCCACCAACACCTCCCCAACCAAAAACCTCCCCAACCAACACCTCCCCCACCACGCCTCCCCAAACAAACTCCCCCACCAACACCTCCCCCCCCAAAACCCCCCCAACCACACCCCCCAAACAAAAAAAACCCTAAAGCCCCCCCAACACCCCCAACAACCCCCCCCAAAAAACCCCCCCCCCAAAAATGAAAAACAAACCCCCCAAACAACATCCCCCAACATCCCCAAAACCCCCTAAAACCCCCCCCCCAACTAAAAATAAAACCCCCAAAATAAAAATAAATAAAAAATAAAAAATAAAAATAAAAATAAAAAATAAAAATTAAAATAAAATAAAAGGTAATTAATATAATTATATTAATATTTAAGGGAAATAATTAAAAATAATAATAAAATGAAAGGGGGGGGGGAAATAAAAAAAAAAAAATTTTATTGTAAAAGGTAATTTTAAAAGGGGGTTAATAAGGGGTAAAAAGGGATTAATTTAATTTTAAGGGGTTTTGGGGGGGTAATGTAATGATATAAAATTATTAAAATTAAAATAAAAAATTTAAAAAATAATAATAATAAAAATAATAATAAAATTTAATGTTAAAAATTTAATAAAATAATAAAAATAATGATAATAATATAATAATAATAAAAATTAAAATTAAAAATTTAAAAATAATATATAATAAAATAATTTTAAAATAAAAATATAATAATAATATAATAAAAAATAATTTGATAATAAAAAAAAAAAAAAAGAAAATTTTAAAAAAAAAAAAAAATAAAAATAAAAAAAAAAAAAATTAAAAAAAAAAAATAAAAAATAAAAAAAAAAAAAAAAAAAAAAAAAAAAAAAAAAAAAAAAAAAAATTTAAAAAAAAAAAAAAAAAAAAAAAAAAAAAAAAAAAAAAAAAAAAAAAAAAAAAACAAAAAAAAAAAAAAAAAAAAAAAAATAAATAAAAAAAAAACAAACCCCAACACACACACACCCCACAAACACACACACCAAAAACACACCCCAAACACACACCCCCACAACCCACACACACACAAAAAAACCCCCCCCCCACACCCCCAACCAAACAACCCCCAAAAAACCCCCCAACAAAAACACACAAAACACACACACAAAACCCCCACACAAAACAACACCCCCACAAAACACCACACACCCACCCACAAACACACCAACACACACCAACACACCCCAAACACCACACAACCACAAAAACCCCCACAAACACACCACAACACACACACCAAACCCAAAAACCCCCCAACACCCCCACACCAAACACCCCCCCACACACACCCAAAAACCCCAACCACCCACAAAACCAAACACACAAACCACCCACACCCACCCCCCCAACACCACCCCCCCCCCCAAAAAACCCCACCCACCCCCCCCAACCCCCCCCCCCAAACCCCCCCCCCCACCCCAAAAAAACCCCCACACCACCACCCACCCCACCCCCAACCCCCCCCACCCCCCCCCCCCCCCCCAAAACAACCACCACCCACACCCACCCCAACCCCACACCCCCCACAAACACCCACAACCACACAACAACCCCCACACAACACACACAACAACCACCCACACAACACAAAAACCACCACACCAAAACCCCCCCAACCCCCCCCCCCCCAAACACCCCAACCCCAACACCCCAAAACCACACAAAACACCCCCAAAACCCCCAACCACCCCCACCCCCCCAAACCCCAAACCCCCCACCCCAAAACCCCACACACACACACAAAAACACACACCCACAAAAAACCCCCCCCCACACACAAACACACACACACCCCCAAAAACCACAAAACCACCCCAACACACCCACCCCAACCACCCAAACACCACACAAAAAAACCACACCACAAAAACCCCAACCCCAAAACCAACACACACAAACACACACAACACACACAACACCACAACACCCCACACACCACACAACCCACAACACAAACACACCCACCCACAAACACACACACACACAACACACACACAACACACACAACACACACAAACACCACACAAAACACCCACACCCCCAAAAACACACACAACACAACACACACACAAAACCAACACAAACACACACACACAACACACACAAAAAACACACACAAACACACAACACAAAACCCACACAACACCCACACACAACACACCCCAAAAAACACAACACACACCCCAACACACACACACACAACACACAAAAACACACACAAAACACACCACACACAACACAAAACAACAAAACCCCAAAACACCCACCAACAACCACACACACACAACAACACAAAACCCCCAAACACACAAACACCCCCACCCCCCACAAAAAACCACACCCACAACCAAAAACACAACACAAACACACACAAAAAACCCCCACACAACACACCCCCGCCGAAAAACACAACCCCCAAAAAACACACACACAACCACCAAACCCACACACAACACACCACAAAACCCAAAAACCCCCACACAACACACAAACAACACCACACACACAAACAACACACACAACAAAAAAACACACCAACAACACACACAAACACACCCCACAAACACCACAACCCCACAACAAACACAACACACACAACAAACACACACAAACACCACACACAAACACACACAAACCCACCCCCAAAACCCCACAACCCCACAAAAGCAAAAAAAATACCCCAACACAACACACACAAAACCCACACACAAACCACCACAACACAAAACAAACAACACAAACACAAAAACACAACACAACACACCCAACAACACAAAAACCCAAAAACACAACACACCCCAAACACCAAAAACACACAACGCCCCAAAACACACACACACAAGAGATGGGAACATGATTTTGGTATCTTTCCGATCAGGCGCCGAATGGTTGTATTGGGTCTCGTGTCTTATATCAAAAAAAAAAACACGCGAACCAAACATGCTTGCAAAACCCCAAAACCAAAACCCCTTAAAACCCAAAGGCTTGCGGGAGTCGGTTTTTTTGTGGGAGAAGAGGGGGAGTTTGAAAATACACACACACACGCACCCCACGCACACACACAACACACACACACACACCACACACACACACACACACACACACCACACACCACACCAAAACCCCCCCAAACAAAAATCCACCGCCCCGCCCGGTTTTCCCGGCTTGCTTTTTTTACCATGGCTTGCCAAACTTGTTTACCATTGGCTTGCACTGGCTTGCCATAGTGCACCCTTGGCTTGATTGGCTTCCAAGGTGCTTGGTTTTTCTTTCATTTCTTTGGGTTGCCCTGTCTTACCTGGCTTGCCATGGCTTGCCTTTGGGTTCCCTGGTCATCATGGCTTGCCCTTTTTCATGGTTTGCCCAAACTTGCTCTTCCATGGCTTACATGGCTTGCCCTGTGTGCTTGGCTTGATCTGGGTTTCCCAAGGGTTGCTTGGCTTTTTCTTGCTACCTTGGGTTGCCCGTCTTATCCCGGCTTGCCTGGCTTGCCCTTTGGGTTCCCATGGCTCATCATGGCTTTCCCTTTTTCCGGCTTTGCCACAGCTTGCTCTTTTCATGGCTTACAGGCTTGCCATAGTGTGCCCCTTGGGTTGATTGGTTACCCAAGGCTTGCCTTGGCTTGTTCTTGCATACCTTGGCTTGCCCTGTCTTATCCTGGCTTGCCATGGCTTGCCTTGGCTTCCCATGGCTCATCGTGGCTTGCCCTTTCTTACCATGGTTTGCTCTGGCTTACCCTGGCTTACCCTTGCTTACCTTAAGCTTATTATGGCTTGCACTGGCTTGCACTTCTGGCTTACCCTACAAGCCTTAAGGCGAAAGGTCGAGAAAGCCGCATTGGCTTTCAAGCCCAGATAAGCCGGATAAAAAAAAAAAAGAAAAAAAACAGGGAAAAACAGGAAATTAAAACGGAAAAAATAAATTCCTCGTTTTTCACTCAGTGTAGAGCTTTATCAAGTTATGTTTCAGTGTAGAGCTTTATCAAGTTATGTTTCAGTGTAGAGCTTTATCAAGTTATGTTTCAGTGTAGAGCTTTATCAAGTTATGTTTCAGTGTAGAGCTTTATCAAGTTATGTTTCAGTGTAGAGCTTTATCAAGTTATGTTACACTCTGTGTAGAGCTTTATCAAAAACTAAAGCACACAACCAAACACCAAGTGCTGTTTTAAATCCGGAGATAATGAAGAGTTAGTCCAAACACAGCTTAAGAAGTCGTGAGCGTGTTTTTAATGGCGTGTTTTATTAGCCAGTAAAACACAGTGACTCTCCCATCCACACACCAACAAACACAGTAACATATGCACAAACACACAAAACCCACACACACACACACACACACACCCACACACACACCCCACACACACACCACACCCCACACACAGGTAACCCCCCAGCCACAGGTAACCCACCCGCCCACAGGTAAACCCCCCAGCCCACAGGTAACCCACCAGCCCCCAAGGGAACCCACCAGCCCACAGGTAACCCACCAGCCCACAGGTAACCCACCAGCCCACAGGTAACCCACCAGCCCACAGGTAACCCACCAGCCCACAGGTAACCCACCAGCCCACAGCTAACCCACCAGCCCACAGCTAACCCACCAGCCCACAGGTAACCCACCAGCCCACAGGTAACCCACCAGCCCACAGGTAACCACAACCCCCACAGGTAACCCACCAGCCCCCAGGTAACCCACCAGCTCACAGGGAACCCACAGCCACAGGTAAACCCACCAGCCACAGGTAACCCACCAGCCCACAGGTAACCCCCCAGCCCAAGGGTAACCCACCAGCCCAAAAGGTAAACCCCCCAGCCCACAGGTAACCCACCAGCCCACAGGTAACCCACCAGCCCACAGGTAACCCACCAGCCCACAGGTAACCCACCAGCCCACAGGTAACCCACCAGCCCACAGGTAACCCACCAGCCCACAGGTAACCCACCAGCCCACAGGTAACCATCAGCCCACAGGGTAACCCCCCAGCCCACAGGCAACCCTCCAGCCCACAGGCAACCCACCAGCCCACAGGCAACCCACCAGCCCACAGGCAACCCACCAGCCCACAGGAACCCACCAGCCCACAGGTAAAACCCACCCGCCCACAGGTAACCACCAGCCACAGGGAACCACCCGCCCACGGTAAAACCCCGCAGCCCACAGGGAACCCCCCAGCCCACAGGTAACCCACCGCCCACAGGTAAACCCCCCAGCCCACGGTAACCCCCCCAGCCCACGGTAACCCACCAGCCCCCCAAAAGGGAACCCCCCAGCCCCCAGGTAACCCACCAGCCCACAGGCAACCCTCCAGCCCAGGTAACCCACCAGCCCCCAGGCAAACCACCAGCCCACGGAACCCCGCCCCCCAAGGTAACCCCCCAGCCCCAGGGAACCCCCAGCCCCCAGGTAACCCACCAGCCCCCAGGTAACCACCAGCCAAGGAACCCCCCAGCCCCAGGTAACCCACCAGCCCACAGGTAACCCCGCCCAAGGCAACCCACCCGCCCACGGTAACCACCAGCCCCCAGATAACCCACCCGCCCCCAGGTACCCACCCGCCACAGATAACCCACCAGCCCCAGGTAACCCCCCAGCCCACAGGTTAACCCACAGCCACAGCTAACCCACAGCCCACAACTAACCCCACCTGCCCACAAACTAACCCACAGGCCCATAGCAGTAACCCACAGCCCACAGGTATCCCACATTCCCACAGGTACCCTCCAGCCCACAACTTAACACCAGCCCACAACTATCACACCAGGCCACAATAACCCACCAGGCCAAAACTAAACCACAAGCCCACAACTAACACCAGGCCACAAACTAACCCACGAGCCCACAAAACTAACCCACCAGCCCACAACTAACACCTCATCCCACAATCTATTACCACCAGCCCACAACTAACCCACCAGCCCACAACTAACACCACCAGTCCTCCACGAGTATAACCCTCCAGCCCCCAAATAACACACCAGACACAACTAACACACCAGCCACAACTACCCACCTGCCACTACTAACCCACCATGCCAACATACTAACCCACAAGCTCTCCATTAACACACACCAGCCTGCACTAACCCACCAGCCACAAACTAACCCACCATGCCACATTATCACACACCAGGTACCACTAAACACCAGCCCAAAATAACCCACAAGCCCACCATTAACACACAGCAGCCTACCACTAACCCACCAGCCCACAACTACCACCAGCCCTCACATTAACACCCACCAGCCTTCCACTAACACACCAGCCTACAAACTAACCCACCGCCCCACCATTAACACCACCAGCCTACCACTAACCACCAGCCCATCAACTAACCCACCAGCTCACAGTTAACACCCACCAGCCTACCACTAACCCACCAGCCCACAACTAACCACCAGCCTACCATTAACACCCACCGCCTACCACTAACCCACCAGCCCACAACTAACCCACCAGCCCACCATTAACACCCATCAGCCTACCACTAACCACCAGTCCACAACTAACCCACCAGCCCACCATTAACACACCAGCCTACCTAACCCACCAGCCACAACTAACCCACCAGCCCACCATTAACACACCAGCCTACCACTAACCCACCAGCCCACAACTAACCCACCAGCCCACCTTAACACACACCAGCTACACTAACCCACCAGCCCACACTAACCACCAGCCCACTATTAACACACACCAGCCTACCACTAACCCACCAGCCCACAACTAACCCACCAGCCACCATTAAACACACACCAGCCTACCACTAACCATCAGCCCACAAACTAACCCACCAGCCCACTTTAACACACACCTGCCTACCACTAACCCACCAGCCCACAACTAACCCACCAGCCCTCCATTTACACACACCAGCCTAACACTAAACCACCAGCCCACAACTAACCCAACAGCCCACCAGTAACACACACACCAGCCTACCACTAACCCACCAGCCGGCCACTAACCCACCAGCCCATCACTAAACCACTAGCTCAATACTAACCCACCAGCTCACCACTAACCCACCAGCCCATCACTAACCCACTAGCTCACCACTAATCCACCAGCCCACCACTAACCCACCAGCCCTCCATTAACACACACCAGCCTATTACTAACCCACCAGCCCACCACTAGCCTACACCAGCCCACTACTAGCCTACACCAGCCCACCACTAGCCTACACCAGCCCACCACTAGCCTACACCAGCCCACCACTAGCCTACACCAGCCCACCACTAGCCTACACCAGCCCACCAGTAACCTACACCAGCCCACCACTAACCTACCAGCCCACCACTAGCCTACACCAGCCCACCACTAGCCTACACAGCCCACCACTAGCTTACACCAGCCCACCACTAGCCTACACCAGCCCACCACTAGCCTACACCAGCCCACCACTAACCTACACCAGCCCACCACTAACCTACCAGCCCACCACTAACCCACTAGCCTACACCAGCCCACCACTAGCCTACACCAGCCCACCACTAGCCTACACCAGCCCACCACTAGCCTACACCAGCCCACCACTAACCTACCAGCCCACCACTAACCCACCAGCCCACCACTAGCCTACACCAGCCCACCACTAGCCAACACCAGCTCACCACTAGCCTACACCAGCCCACCACTAGCCTACACCAGCCCACCACTAGCCTACACCAGCCCACCACTAGCCTACACCAGCCCACCACTAGCCTACACCAGCCCACCAGTAACCTACACCAGCCCACCACTAACCTAATAGCCCACCACTAGCCTACACCAGCCCACCATAGCCTACACCAGCCCACCACTAGCCTACAACAGCCCACCACTAGCCTACACCAGCCACCACTAGCCTACACCAGCCCACCACTAACTACACCAGCCCACCACTAACCTACCAGCCCACCACTAACCCACTAGCCTACACCAGCCCACCACTAGCCTACACCAGCCCACCACTAGCCTACACCAGTCCACCACTAGCCTACACCAGCCCACCACTAGCCTCACCAGCCCACCACTAGCCTACACCAGCCCACCACTAGCCTACACCAGCCCACCACTAACCTGCCAGCCCACCACTAACCCACCAGCCCACCACTAGCCTACACCAGCCCACCACTAGCCAACACCAGCTCACCACTAGCCTA
>NC_069489.1:13921592-13936592 GCF_026875155.1 Cherax quadricarinatus | reverse complement strand
TCTATCTATCTATCTATCTATCTATCTATCTCTCTCTTTCTCACGGGGTGACCCCGTGGCCTGGCTGGCAAAGCTCTCGCTTCACACGCTGAGGGTCCGGGTTCGATTCCAGGCGAGGTGAAAACATTTCGACGTTAACTTACACCTGTTGTGCCGTTTACCTAGCAGCAAGTAGGTACCTTGGTGTTAGTCACCTTACACCTGCTGTCAGTGTTCACCTAGCAGCAAGTAGGTACCTGGGTGTTAGTCACCTTACACCTGCTGTCAGTGTTCACCTAGCAGTAAGTAGGTACCTGGGTGTTAGTCACCTTACACCTGCTGTCAGTGTTCACCTAGCAGTAAGTAGGTACCTGGGTGTTAGTGGACTGATGTGGGTGGCATCCTGGGGGACAAGAGTGAAGGACCTGGCTGGCTAACACTCCCTACCATGGGTTATCCTGGCTGGCTAACACTACCTGCCCTGGGTTATCCTGGCTGGCTAACACTCCCTACCCTGGGTTATCATGGCTGGCTAACACTCCCTACCCTGGGTTATCCTGGCTGGGTAACGCTACTTGCCCTGGGTTATCCTGGCTGGCTAACACTCCCTACCCTGGGTTATCATGGCTGGCTAGCACTCCCTACCCTGGGTTATCCTGGCTGGGGAACGCTACTTGCCCTGGGTTATCCTGGCTGGCTAACACTCCCTACCCTGGGTTATCCTGGCTGGCTAACACTACCTGCCCTGGGTTATCCTGGCTGGCTAACACTCCCTACCCTGGGTTATCATGGCTGGCTAACACTCCCTACCCTGGGTTATCCTGGCTGGGTAACGCTACTTGCCCTGGGTTATCCTGGCTGGCTAACACTCCCTACCCTGGGTTATCCTGGCTGGCTAACACTACCTACCCTGGGTTATCATGGCTGGCTAACACTCCCTACCCTGGGTTATCCTGGCTGGGTAACGCTACTTGCCCTGGGTTATCCTGGCTGGCTAACACTCCCTACCCTGGGTTATCCTGGCTGGCTAACACTACCTACCCTGGGTTATCCTGGCTGGCTAACACTACCTACCCTGGGTTATCCTGGCTGGCTAACACTACCTACCCTGGGTTATCCTGGCTGGCTAACACTCCCTACCCTGGGTTATCCTGGCTGGCTAACACTACCTACCCTGGGTTATCCTGGCTGGCTAACACTACCTACCCTGGGTTATCCTGGCTGGCTACACTCCCTACCCTGGGTTATCCTGGCTGGCTAACACTCCCTACCCTGGGTTATCCTGGCTGGCTAACACTACCTACCCTGGGTTATCCTGGCTGGCTAACACTCCCTACCCTGGGTTATCCTGGCTGGCTAACACTACCTACCCTGGGTTATCCTGGCTGGCTAACAATCCCTACCCTGGGTTATCCTGGCTGGCTAACACTCCCTACTCTGGGTTATCCTGGCTGGGTAACGCTACCTACCCTGGGTTATCCTGGCTGGCTAACACTACCTACCCTGGGTTATCCTGGCTGGCTAACACTCCCTACCCTGGGTTATCCTGGCTGGCTAACACTCCCTACCCTGGGTTATCCTGGCTGGCTAACACTCCCTACCCTGGGTTATCCTGGCTGGCTAACACTCCCTACCCTGGGTTATCCTGGCTGGCTAACACTCCCTATCCTGGGTTATCCTGGCTGGCTAACACTCCCTACCCTGGGTTATCCTGGCTGGCTAACACTCCCTACCCTGGGATATCCTGGCTGGCTAACACTACCTACCCTGGGTTATCCTGGCTGGCGAACATTCCCTACCCTGGGTTATCCTGGCTGGTTAACACTCCCTACCCTGGGTTATCCTGGCTGGCTAACACTCCCTACCCTGGGTTATCCTGGCTGGCTAACACTACATACCCTGGGTTATCCTGGCTGGCTAACACTCCCTACCCTGGGTTATCCCAGCCTACCAACGTATCTACCAGTCTACCAACTTATCTACCAGTCTACCAACTTATCTTCCAGTATACCAACTTATCTACCAGTCTACCAACTTATCTACCAGTATACCAACTTATCTACCAGTCTACCAACTCATCTACCAGTCTACCAACTTATCTACCAGTCTTCCAACTTATCTACCAGTCTACCAACTCATCTACCAGTATACCAACTTATCTACCAGTCTACCAATTTATCTACCAGTCTACCAACTCATCTACCAGTATACCAACTTATCTACCAGTCTACCAACTTATCTACCAGTCTACTAACTCATCTACCAGTATACCAACTTATCTACCAGTCTACCAACTTATCTACCAGTCTACAAACTTATCTACCAGTCTACCAACTTATCTACCAGTCTACCAACTTATCTACCAGTCTACCAACTCATCTACCTGTATACCAACTTATCTACCAGTCTACCAACTTATCTACCAGTCTACAAACTTATCTACCAGTCTACCAACTCATCTACCAGTCTACCAACTTATCTACCAGTCTACCAACTTATCTACCAGTCTACCAACTTATCTACCAGTCTACCAACTTATTTTACCAGTCTACCAACTTATCTACCAGTCTACCAACTTATCTACCAGTCTACCAACTTATCTACCAGTCTACCAACTTATCTACCAGTCTACAAACTTATCTACCAGTCTACCAACTTATCTACCAGTCTACCAACTTATCTACCAGTCTACCAACTTATCTACCAGTCTACAAACTTATCTACCAGTCTACCAACTCATCTACCAGTATACCAACTTATCTACCAGTCTACAAACTTATCTACCAGTCTACCAACTTATCTTCCAGTCTACTAACTTATCTACCAGTCTACCAACTTATCTACCAGTCTACCAACTTATCTACCAGTCTATTAATTTTACTTAAGGTTCCCCTCAAAAGCTGCCTCAACCATCATAGAAAACGGGTTCACTCTTTCTTCAATATTTGTGTTCCCCTTAGTTCCCCCTTAATTTCCCCTTAGTTCCCCCTTAATTTCCCCTTAGCTCCCCCTTAATTTCCCCTTAGTTCCCCCTTAATTTCCCCTTAGTTCCCCTTTAATTTCCCCTTAGATCCCCTTAATTTCTCCTTAGTTCACCTTTATTTTCCCATTAGTTCCCCCTTAATTTCTTCTTAGTTCCCCCTTAATTTTCCCCTTTGTTCTCCCTTAATTTCCCCTTAGTTCCCCCTTAATTTCCCCTTAGTTCCCCCTTAATTTCTCCTTAGTTCACCCTTATTTTCCCATTAGTTCCCCCTTAATTTCTTCTTAGTTCCCCCTTAATTTTCCCTTAGTTCTCCCTTAATTTTCCCTTAGTTCCCCTTTAATTTCCCCTTAATTCCCTCTTAATTCCCGCAAATTCTCTCTTAGTTTCCCTGTTGCTACTGTTGCTGGTGTTGCTACTGTTACTGTTGCTGCTGCTACTGTTGCTACTGTTACTGCTACTGTTGCTACTGTTACTGTTGTTACTGTTGCTACTGTTACTGTTGCTGCTGCTACTGTTGCTATTGTTACTGTTGCTACTGTTGCTGTTGCTACTGTTACTGTTGCTGCTACTGTTGCTACTGTTACTGTTGCTACTGTTACTGTTGCTGCTGCTACTGTTGCTACTGTTACTGCTGCTGTTACTGTTGCTACTGTTACAGTTGCTACTGTTGCTGTTGCTACTGTTACTGCTGCTGTTACTGTTGCTACTGTTACTGTTGTTACTGTTGCTACTGTTACTGTTGCTACTGTTACTGTTGCTGCTACTGTTGCTACTGTTACTGCTGCTGTTACTGTTGCTACTGTTACAGTTGCTACTGTTGCTGTTGCTACTGTTACTGTTGTTACTGTTGCTACTGTTACTGTTGCTGCTACTGTTGCTACTGTTACTGTTGCTACTGTTGCTGTTGCTACTGTTACTGTTGCTGCTACTGTTGCTACTGTTGCTGTTGCTACTGTTGCTGTTGCTGCTGCTACTGTTGCTACTGTTACTGCTGCTGTTACTGTTGCTACTGTTACAGTTGCTACTGTTGCTGTTGCTACTGTTACTGTTGCTGCTGCTACTGTTGCTACTGTTACTGATGCTACTGTTGCTGTTGCTACTGTTACTGTTGCTGCTGTTACTGTTGCTGCTGCTACTGTTGCTACTGTTAGTGTTGCTACTGTTACTGTTGCTACTGTTGCTGTTACTGTTGCTGGTGTTGCTACTGTTACTGTTGCTGCTGCTACTGTTGCTACTGTTACTGCTGCTGTTACTGTTGCTACTGTTTTTGTTTCTACTGTTATTGTTGCTACTGTTGCTGGTGTTGCTACTGTTACTGTTGCTGCTGCTACTGTTGCTACTGTTACTGCTGCTGTTACTGTTGCTACTGTTACTGTTGCTACTGTTACTGTTGCTGTTGCTACTGTTGCTGTTGCTGCTACTCTTGCTACTGTTACTGTTGCTACTGTTACTGTTGCTACTGTTGCTGTTACTGTTACTGTTGCTACTGTTGCTGGTGTTGCTACTGTTACTGTTGCTGCTGTTACTGTTGCTACTGTTACTGTTGCTACTGTTACTGGTGCTACTGTTACTGTTGCTATTGTTGCCAGGAGGTAGACTAACAGTGTTGCCAGGAGATAGACTAACAGTGTTGCCAGGAGGTAGACTAACAGTGTTGCCAGGAGGTAGACTAACAGTGTTGCCAGGAGGTAGACTCACAGTGTTGCCAGGAGGTAGACTAACAGTGTTGCCAGGAGGTAGACTAACAGTGTTGCCAGGAGGTAGACTAACAGTGTTGCCAGGAGGTAGACTAACAGTGTTGCCAGGAGGTAGACTCACAGTGTTGCCAGGAGGTAGACTATACAGTGTTGCCAGGAGGTAGACTAACAGTGTTGCAGGATGTAGACTACAGTTTTTGCCAGGAGGTAGACTAACAGTGTTGCCAGGAGGTAGACTAACAGTGTTGCCACGAGGTAGACTAACAGTGTTGCCAGGAGGTAGACTAACAGTGTTGCCAGGAGGTAGACTCACAGTGTTGCCAGGAGGTAGACTAACAGTGTTGCCAGGAGGTAGACTAACAGTGTTGCCAGGAGGTAGACTAACAGTGTTGCCAGGAGGTAGACTAACAGTGTTGCCACGAGGAGTAACTAACAGTGTTGCCAGGAGGTAGACTAACAGTGTTGCCACGAGGTAGACTAACAGTGTTGCCAGGAGGTAGACTAACAGTGTTGCCAGGAGGTAGACTCACAGTGTTGCCAGGAGGTAGACTAACAGTGTTGCCAGGAGGTAGACTAACAGTGTTGCCAGGATGTAGACTAACAGTGTTGCCAGGAGGTAGACTAACAGTGTTGCCAGGAGGTAGACTAACAGTGATGCCAGGAAGTAGACTAACAGTGTTGCCAGGAGGTAGACTAACAGTGTTGCTAGGAGGTAGACTAACAGTGTTGCCAGGAGGTAGACTAACAGTGTTGCCAGGAGGTAGACTAACAGTGTTGCCAGGAGGTAGACTAACAGTGTTGCCAGGAGGTAAACTAACAGTGTTGCCAGGAGGTAGACTAACAGTGCTGCCAGGAGGTAGATTCGCAATGTTGCCAGGAGGTAGACACAGTGTTGCCAGTAGGTAGACTAGCAGTGTTGCCAGGAGGTAGGCACAGTGTTGCCAGGAGGTAGACTAACAGTGATGCCAGGAGGTAGACTAACAGTGTTGCCAGGAGGTAGACTAACAGTGTTGCCAGGAGGTAGACTAACAGTGATGCCAGGAGGTAGACTAACAGTGTTGCCAGGAGGTAGACTAACAGTGTTGCCAGGAAGTAGACTAACAGTGTTGCCAGGAGGTAGACTAACAGTGTTGCCAGGAGGTAGACTAACAGTGTTGTTAGGAGGTAGACTAACAGTGTTGCCAGGAGGTAGACTAACAGTGTTGCCAGGAGGTAGACTAACAGTGTTGCCAGGAGGTAGACACAGTGTTGCCAGGAGGTAGACTAACAGTGTTGCCAGGAGGTAGACACAGTGTTGCCAGGAGGTACACTAACAGTGTTGCCAGGAGGTAGACACAGTGTTGCCAGGAGGTAGACTAACAGTGTTGCCAGGAGGTAGACACAGTGTTGCCAGGAGGTAGACTAACAGTGTTGCCAGGAGGTAGACTAACAGTGTTGCCAGGAGGTAGACTAACAGTGTTGCCAGGAGGTAGACACAGTGTTGCCAGGAGGTAGACTAACAGTGTTGCCAGGAGGTAGACACAGTGTTGCCGGAGGTGACTAACAGTGATGCCAGGAGGTAGACTAACAGTGATGCCAGGAGGTAGACTAACAGTGTTGCCAGGAGGTAGACTAACAGTGTTGCCAGGAGGTAGACTAACAGTGTTGCCAGGAGGTAGACACAGTGTTGCCAGGAGGTAGACTAACAGTGTTGCCAGGAGGTAGACTCACAGTGTTGCCAGTAGGTAGACTAACAGTGTTGCCAGGAGGTAGACTAACAGTGTTGCCAGGAGGTAGACTAACAGTGTTGCCAGGAGGTAGACTAACAGTGTTGCCAGGAGGTAGACTAACAGTGGGTTTCCAGGAAGTAGACTAAAAAGTGTTGCCAGGAGGTAGACTTACAGTGTTGCCAGTAGGTAGACTAACAGTGTTGCCAGGAAGTAGACTAACAGTGTTGCCAGGAGGTAGACTAACAGTGTTGCCAGGAGGTAGACTAACAGTGTTGCTAGGAGGTAGACTAACAGTGTTTTCCAGGAGGTAGACTAACAGTGTTGCCAGGAGGTAGACTAACAGTGTTGCCAGGAGGTAGACTAACAGTGTTGCCAGGAGGTAGACTAACAGTGTTGCCAGGAGGTAGACTAACAGTGTTGCCAGGAGGTAGACTAACAGTGTTGCCAGGAGGTAGACTAACAGTGTTTGCCAGGAGGTGACTAACAGTGTTGCCAGGAGGTAGACTAACAGTGTTGCCAGGAGGTAGACTAACAGTGTTACCAGGAGGTAGACTAACAGTGTTGCCAGGAGGTAGGCTAACAGTGTTGCCAGGAGGTAGACTAACAGTGTTGCCAGGAGGTAGACTAACAGTGTTACCAGGAGGTAGACAAACAGTGTTGCCAGGAGGTGGACTAACAGTGTTGCCAGGAGGTAGACTAACAGTGTTGCCAGGAGGTAGACTAACAGTGTTGCCAGGGGTAGACTAACAGTGTTGCCAGGAGGTAGACTAACAGTGTTGCCAGGAGGTAGACTAACCCGTGTTGCCAGGAGGTAGACTAACAGTGTTGCCAGGAGGTAGACTAACAGTGTTGCCAGGAGGTAGACTAACAGTGTTGCCAGGAGGTAGACTAACAGTGTTGCCAGGAGGTAGACTAACAGTGTTGCCAGGAGGTAGACTAACAGTGTTGCCAGGAGGTAGACTAACAGTGTTGCTAGGAGGTAGACTCACAGTGTTGCCAGGAAGTAGACTCACAGTGTTGCCAGGAGGTAGACTAACAGTGTTGCCAGGAAGTAGACTCACAGTGTTGCTAGGAGGTAGACTAACAGTGTTGCCAGGAAGTAGACTCACAGTGTTGCTAGGAGGTAGACTAACAGTGTTGCCAGGAGGTAGACTAACAGTGTTGCCAGGAGGTAGACTACAGTGTTGCCAGGAGGTAGACTAACAGTGTTTGCCAGGAGGTAGACTAACAGTGTTGCCAGGAGGTAGACTAACAGTGTTGCCAGGAGGTAGACTAACAGTGTTGCTAGGAGGTAGACTCACAGTGTTGCCAGGAAGTAGACTCACAGTGTTGCCAGGAGGTAGACTAACAGTGTTGCCAGGAAGTAGACTCACAGTGTTGCTAGGAGGTAGACTAACAGTGTTGCCAGGAAGTAGACTCACAGTGTTGCTAGGAGGTAGACTCACAGTGTTGCCAGGAGGTAGACTAACAGTGTTGCTAGGAGGTAGACTCACAGTGTTGCCAGGAAGTAGACTCACAGTGTTGCTAGGAGGTGACTCCAGTGTTGCCAGGAAGTAGAACTCACAGTGTTGCCAGGAGGTTAGACTCACAGTGTTGCCAGGAAGTAGACTCACAGTGTTGCCAGGAGGTAGACTAACAGTGTTGCCAGGAGGTAGACTAACAGTGTTGCCAGGAGGTAGACTAACAGTGTTGCCAGGAGGTAGACTAACAGTGTTGCCAGGAGGTAGACTAACAGTGTTGCCAGGAGGTAGACTAACAGTGTTGCCTGATCATTACATCCCCTTGTTGTATATTGATCACTTATTGGCTGGGCACCAACCAATCCTGGCGCAGCAATTCTTCACCCTGATTGGTTGTCGTTTGTAACCGGCGACGTGATTGGCCAGTTAGCGTTATGGATGACCAATCAATGACCGACGTTTTGTCGCTCTTAAATCATGAAGTTACTGGAGGTGCCTCTCTCTCTCTCTCTCTCTCTCTCTCTCTCTCTCTCTCTCTCTCTCTCTCTCTCTCTCTCCCTCTCTCTCTCTCCCTCTCTCTCTCTCTCTCTCTCTCTCTCTCTCTCTCTCTCTCTCTCTCTCTCTCTCTCTCCTCTC
This sequence comes from Cherax quadricarinatus, assembly GCF_026875155.1. Classification (NCBI taxonomy): domain Eukaryota; kingdom Metazoa; phylum Arthropoda; class Malacostraca; order Decapoda; family Parastacidae; genus Cherax; species Cherax quadricarinatus. Next base: position 13,928,128 of record NC_069489.1, on the reverse strand, counting down.
TCTCTCTCTCTTCTCCCTCTCTCCCACTCTCTCTCTCTCTCTCTCTCTCTCTCTCTCTCTCTCTCTCTCTCTCTCTCTCTCTCTATTTCTCTCTCTTCTCTCTCTCTCTCTCTCTCTCTCTCTCTCTCTCTTCTCTCTCTCTCTCTCTCTCTCTCTCTCTCTCTCTCTCTCTCTCTCTCGCTCTCTCTCACTTTCTCATTTTATGATAATAATGGAGGGGATCAGCGCCCCCTCGACCCGTTCCCTGACCAAAACTAATCCCCAATCAGCAGCCAGGGATTACTCCAATCCCTTGAGAGATTAACCTTATCCCTCATGAAAGAAAAATCTACCTTCCTCACCAGAGGGATTACATCATGGCCGATAAATCCCTCCAATTAAACGAGAGGGGATTAGGTAAATCCCTGCGTGTGTAATCCACAATGAGAATAGGGATTAGGTAAATCGTAGGAGGCGTAATCAAGCAGGAGATTAGGGGATTAGGTAAATCACTGTAGGTGCAATCAACCAAAGAGGGATTCGAGATTAGGTAAATCCCTGGCGATGTTACTAAGCAGGTGATTAAGAGATTATTTAAATCTCTAATATGCTAATCAACCAAAAGGAGATTAGGGGATTAAGCAAATCCCTACCGACGTAGTTACCCAATCATTAGTCAGATTAGGTGAATCACAGAAGGATTTACCCAATCTACGAGAAAGGCCTCAGTAAATCCTTAGTGTTAGGATGCAACCGGGATTTAACCCAATCCGTGAGAGGATTTCAACCTAATCAGCGAGAGGATTTCAGCCAATCCGCGAGATCTCAACAAATCCGCGAGAGGATTTCAACCACACAGAGGCAGTAGAGAGGTGCTAAATCATTTCCGTTAATCAGGTGAGCCAATCCGATTCGATACAGACACTCCTGCCTCACCAATCATCCCCAATCCCCTCCCTCCACCACTACCTGCCAGGCAACTATAAAAGATAATAATTATAAAGGGAGTTTAACACCGTTAAAGGGATTCTAACAGTATTAAAGGGGATCTAATACATTTAAAGGGAATCTGGTAATATTAAAGGGGATCTTATGCTTTTAAAGGGAATCTGACACTATTAAAAGGGATCTAATACCTTGAAAGGGAATCTGACACTATTAAAGGGAATCTAACACATTTAAAGGGAATCTGACACTATTAAAGGGGATCTAACACATTTAAAGGGAATCTGACACTATTAAAGGGAATCTAACACCTTTAAAGGGAATCTGACACTATTAAAGGGGATCTAACATTTAAAGGGAATCTGACACTATTAAAGGGAATCTAACACTTTTAAAGGGAATCTGACACTATTAAAGGGGATCTTATACCTTAAAAGGGAATCTGACACTATTAAAGGGAATCTAACACCTTTAAAGGAAATCTGACACTATTAAAGGGGATCTAACACATTTAAAGGGAATCTGACACTATTAAAGGGAATCTAACACCTTTAAAGGGAATCTGACACTATTAAAGGGGATCTTATAACTTTAAAGGGAATCTGACACTATTAAAGGCGACCTAACACATTTAAAGGGAATCTGACACTATTAAAGGGGATCTAACACCTTTAAAGGGAATCTGACACTACTAAAGGGGATCTAACACCTTTAAAGGGAATCTGACACTATTAACACTGTTCAAGGGCATCTAACACTAAGGTGATCTAACACCTTTAAGGGAATATTACATTATTAAAGAGAATCTAACACTATTGAAAGGAATGTAACACTATTAAAGAAAATCTAGCACCAGTAAAGGGAATCTAACACAGTTAAAGGGATCTAACACTATTAAATGGCATTTAACACTATTAAATGGCATTTAACACTAATAAAGGGAATCTAGCACTTTTAAAGAGGATCTAACACTATTAAAGAGGATCTAACACTATTAAAGGGAATCTAACACTATTAAATGGGATCTAACACTATTAAAGGGCGTCTAACACTATTAAAGGGGATTTAATTCAATTAAAGGGGATCTAACACTATTAAAGGGCGTCTAACACTATTAAAGGGGATTTAATTCAATTAAAGGGAATCTAACACTATTAAAGGGAATCTAACACTATTAAAGGGGATCTAACACAAAGGGATTCTAACACCTTTGAAGGTAATCTAACACCATTGAAAATATTCCTAGAGAAACCAAGTCGTCTCGCAGCGCTGTGTGGGATTTACAAGCATATTAGTGATGGGATTTACAGAGGTGGGATTTACAGAGGTAGGATTAACAGAGGCGGGATTTGCAGAAGTGAGATTTACAGAGGTGATATTTACAGAGACGCGATTTACAGAGGTGGGATTTACCGCTGTGGGAGATTTAAACCGGACAGGGATTTCAACGCGTAGCAGATAGTAATCCCTTTAAATGGGTATGTCTATCCAGGCAATGATATACACACACACACAACACACACACACAACACACACACACAACACACAACACACACACACAACACACACACACACACACACACACACACACACACACACACACACACACACACAACAACACACACACACTCACACACACACACACTCACACACACACACACACAACACACAACACACCACACACACACACACAACACACACACACACACACCACACACACACACACACACCACACACACACACACACACACACACACACACACACACAACACACACACACACACCACACACCACACACAACACACACACACACACACACAACACACACACCACACACACACACACACACACACAACACACACACCACACACACACCACACACACACACACACACACACACACACACACACACTCACACACACCACACACACACACACTCACACACTCACACACATATATACATATATATATACTATTAATAACGTATATAATACCTAACATAACATGGTCATCAAGCACATAATTACCTGCGCTACCATAATTACCACACTGCTGGATAATTACCTTCCCCTAAGCAGGTTCCTTATAATTACCTCTTGATCCGGCCCTTAGGGACCATCAGGGACTTGTCTACCTAACAAGGACCTAGGGACCAGCAGGTGCTTAAATACCTATCAGGTACCTACTTATCTACGAGGCACCTACCTATATGGTATTTGCCTATATATTAGGCACCTATTTCGTACTTACCTATGTATCGGGTACCTATCTATCAGGGACCTACCTATCAGGCATATACTTATCAGGTACGTACTTATCGGGCACCTACTTATCAGGCACCTACCTACCTATCAGGCACCTACCTATTACGTACCTACCTATCTGATACCTATGTATCAGGCACCTACCTATCAGGTACCTACCTACCAGGCACCTGCCTATCAGGTACCTACCAATCAGGTACCTACCAATCAGGTACCTACCAATCAGGTACCTACCTACCTACCAGGCACCTGCCTATCAGGTACCTACCAATCAGGCACCTACCTACCTTCCAGGCACCTGCCTATCAGGTACCTACCAATCAGGCACCTACCTATCAGGTACCTACCTATCAGGTACGTACGTACCTACCAGGCACGTACCTACCTACCAGACACCTGCCTATCAGGTACCTACCAATCAGGTACCTACCTACCTACCAGGCACCTGCCTATCAGGTAACTACCTATCAGGTACGTACGTACCTACCAGGCACGTACCTACCTACCAGGCGCCTGCCTATCAGGTACCTACCAATCAGGTACCTACCTACCTACCAGGCACCTGCCTATCAGGTACCTACCTACCATGCACCTGCCTATCAGGTACCTACCAATCAGGTACCTACCTACCTACCAGGCACCTGCCTATCAGGTACCTACCTATCAGGTACGTACGTACCTACCAGGCACGTACCTACCTACCAGGCACCTGCCTATCAGGTACCTACCAATCAGGTACCTACCTACCTACCAGGCACCTGCCTATCAGGTACCTATCAGGTACGTACGTACCTACCAGGCACGTACCTACCTACCAGGCACCTGCCTATCAGGTAACTACCAATCAGGTACCTACCTACCTACCAGGCACCTGCCTATCAGGTACCTACCTATCAGGTACGTACGTACCTACCAGGCACGTACCTACCTACCAGGCACCTGTCTATCAGGTACGTACGTACCTGCCAGGCACGTACCTACCTACCAGGCACCTGTCTATCAGGTACCTACCTATCAGGCACTTAACTAGACAGAGAATGGTTAACAACACCCAGGTGTGTTAATTACGTTAACTCACCTGGTAGAGGGTGGGGGAGGCCAGTGATTACGATTATTATTAATTATAATTATTATCAACATTATTTTAAGGTAGGTTAGTGATTATACTACTATAAATAATAATAATAATAATAAAAATAATAATAATAATAATAATAATAATAATAATAATTATAAATTAGAGAGGTGTGCCCAGGTGGGCGTGACTTGGTACTCAGCGCCCTGGTACCCCAGCATTGTCACTGGGGTATCGATACCATCTTGGATCATGGGGGTGAGGGGAGGGGGTAGGGGGTGAGGGGAGGGGGGGTAGGGGGTGGGGGAGAGGGGATTTGCGTCTTCCAAGATGTCTGATAACCGAGCCATTAACGACCCTTATTGTGTCACCCCTGAATTGTGGTGGTATTGTGGTGCGTAGGTAGGTGGGTAGGTAGGTGGGTTGGTTGGTAGGTGGGTAGGTTGGTAGGTGGGTAGGTAGGTGGGTAGGTGGGTTGGTTGGTAGGTGGGTTGGTTGGTAGGTTGGTAGGTAGGTGGGTTGGTTGGTAGGTGGGTTGGTTGGTAGGTGGGTAGGTAGGTGGGTAGGTTGGTAGGTGGGTTGGTTGGTAGGTTGGTTGGTAGGTTGGTAGGTGGGTTGGTTGGTAGGTGGGTTGGTTGGTAGGTGGGTAGATAGGTGGGTTGGTTGGTAGGTGGGTAGGTTGGTAGGTAGGTGGGTAGGTTGGTAGGTGGGTTGGTTGGTATGTTGGTAGGTGGGTAGGTGGGTTGGTTGGTAGGTTGGTAGGTAGGTGGGTTGGTTGGTAAGTGGGTAGGTTGGTAGGTAGGTGGGTTGGTTGGTAAGTGGGTAGGTTGGTAGGTAGGTGGGTTGGTTGGTAGGTAGGTGGGTTGGTTGTTAGGTAGGTGGGTTGGTTGGTAAGTGGGTAGGTTGGTAGGTAGGTGGGTTGGTTCGTAGGTAGGTGGGTTGGTTGGTAGGTGGGTAGGTTGGTAGGTGGGTTGGTTGGTAGGTGGGTAGGTTGGTAGGTAGGTGGGTTGGTTGGTAGGTGGGTAGGTTGGTAGGTAGGTGGAGTTGGTTGGTAGGTGGGTAGGTTGGTAGGTAGGTGGGTTCGTTGGTAGGTAGGTGGGTTGGTTGGTAGGGGGGTAGGTTGGTAGGTAGGTGGGTAGGTTGGTAGGTGGGTAGGATGGTTGGTAGGTGGGTAGGTTGGTAGGTAGGTGGGTTGGTTGGTAGGTGGGTAGGTTGGTAGGTAGGTGGGTTGGTTGGTAGGTGGGTAGGTTAGTAGGTAGGTGGGTTGGCTGGTAGGTGGGTAGGTTGGTGGGTAGGTGGGTAGGATGGTTGGTAGGTGGGTAGGTTGGTAGGTGGGTTGGTTGGCAGGTGGGTAGGTTGGTAGGTAGGTGGGTTGGTTGGTAGGTGGGTAGGTTGGTAGGTAGGGTGGGTTGGTTGGTAAGGTGGGTAGGTTAGTAGGTAGGTGGGTTGGCTGGTAGGTGGGTAGGTTGGTGGGTAGGTGGGTAGGATGGTTAGGTTAGGTGGGTAGGTGGTAGGTGGGTTTGGTTGGCAGGTGGGTAGGTTGGTAGGTAGGTGGGTTGGTTGGTAGGTGGGTAGGTTGGTAGGTAGGTGGGTTGGTTGGTAGGTGGGTAGGTTGGTAGGTAGGGGGGGTTGGTTGGTAGGTGGGTAGGTTGGTAGGTGGGCAGGATGGGTTTGGGAGGTGGGTAGGTTGGTAGGTAGGTGGGTTGGTTGGTAGGCAGGTGGGTTGGTTGGTAGGTAGGTGGGTTGGTTGGTAATGTGGGTAGGTTGGTAGGTAGGTGGTTGGTTCGTAGGTAGGTGGGTTGGTTGGTAGTGGGTAGGTTGTAGGTAGGTGGGTTGGTTGGTAGGTAGGTGGGTAGGTTGGTAGGTGGGTAGGATGGTTGGTAGGTGGGTAGGTTGGTAGGTAGGTGGGTTGGTTGGTAGGTGGGTAGGTTGGTAGGTAGGTGGGTTGGTTGGTAGGTGGGTAGGTTAGTAGGTAGGTGGGTTGGCTGGTAGGTTTGTGGGTAGGTGGGTAGGATGGTTGGTAGGTGGGTAGGTTGGTAGGTGGGTTGGTTGGCAGGTGGGTAGGTTGGTAGGTAGGTGGTTGGTTGGTAGGTGGGTAGGTTGGGGGTTAGGTGGGTTGGTTGGTAGGTGGGTAGGGTTTGGGAGGTAGGTGGGTTGGTTTGGGAGGTGGGTAGGTTGGTAGGTGGGGAGGATGGTTGGTAGTGGGTAGGTTGGTAGGTAGGTGGGTTGGTTGGGAGGAGGTGGGTTGGTTTTTAGGTAGGGGGGGGTTGGTT
>NC_069489.1:13890775-13921092 GCF_026875155.1 Cherax quadricarinatus | reverse complement strand
TGACGGGCCTCAGTAAGGAAGTTCACAGCTGACCTAGAGACTGTTGTTGGCCTACAAATTCTCCAAAGGCCAATGGAAATTGATGACTGGACAGACATTTTTCTTAACAAATTGCTAGACTATACAACAAACATTGTCCTATAAAAAACAAAAACCCAGATCACAAACAAACGGCTTGGTTGCCCATGGCTAACCAGCACCATTCTGAAATCCATTGACAAGAAACACCAATATGAAAAGCAATATAGACAGGGCTTAATACACAAAGATATTCTTAAACACTATTCATCAGTTCTCACCAAAGTAATAAAGAAAGCCAAACAACTGTACTACTCCAGCAGATTCACAGACACTAGAGGAGATATAAAAAAGTCCTGGAAAACACTCTCTCAGATTCTAGGGACCCACAAACTGAGAAAAACCAAGAATATTGTCCTAACTAAACCTAATGAAACACCACTACATCCCACTGACACAGCTAACAAGATAAACGACTTCTTCTCAAACATGGGAAATCTAATCTCGCCAGTAAAATCCCACATACCAATGCCCATGCCGGGGACTACCTAGATGGAAATTTCCCTAATTCCTTCTATCTTGCACCAACTGAGCCCACGGAAGTCATTGAGATCATAAAGTCACTTAAAAATAACTCGGGGAATCTGTCTCTTGTCCCACCATTACTGTACAAGCGAGCGGCCATGTCCTTTCGCATGCTATTTCATTACTTTTTAACAAGTCACTAGAGACTAGCACCTTCCCGAAACTACTCAAGATGGCAAGGGTTACACCAATACATAAGGTGGTGACCCTACAGACTTAAACAACTACAGGCCAATATCTAACTTACCATTGCTATCCAAAATCTTTGAGAAACTTGTGCACAGGAGACTGTATTCATTTATAACCGCTCAAACATACTCAACCCCTGCCAGTTTGGATTCAGGAAAAAAAAAAGCACTAACGATGCAATCATAAAAATGCTAGATCTGCTTTACACAGCACTGGAAAATAAGGAATATCCACTAGGAATTTTTATTGACCTAAGAAAAGCTTTTGACACAGTAAACCACGAAATCCTACTCCACAAACTTGACCACTACGGTATAAGAGGCCATGCGCTTGCTTATTTCAAATCTTACATTACTAATAGGTATCAGTACGTCACCATTAAAGACACAGCATCAGCAACACGGCCACTTGATACTGGAGTTCCGCAGGGAAGTGTCCTTGGTCCCCTGCTCTTCCTCATATACATCAATGACCTACCAAACGTATCCCAACACCTAAAACCCATTCTCTTTGCTGATGACACGACTTATGTCATCTCTCACCCTGATCTTGCCACCCTTAACACCATTGTGAATGAGGAGCTGATTAAAATATCGACTTGGATGACAGCCAATAAACTTACGCTTAACACTGACAAAACTTACTATATTATGTTTGGTAGCAGAGCAGGAGATGCACAAATTAACATTAAGATTGACAACACTCTAATTACCAGAAATAATGGGGGAAAATTCTTAGGCTTATACCTTGACAATAACCTGAATTTCAGCACCCATATCCAGCATATAGCCAAAAAAGTATCCAAAACGGTTGGGATCCTCTCCAAGATACGATACTACGTGCCGCAAAATGCCCTTCTCACACTATACCACTCACTTATTTATCCATACCTCACCTATGCTATTTGTGCTTGGGGATCAACTGCAGCAACACACCTAAAGCCAATAATAACCCAACAAAAAGCTGCAGTAAGAATAATCACTAAATCCCATCCCTGGCAGCACACCCCCCCACTCTTCAAAGATCTAAACTTACTCCCAGTTCAGTACATCCACACTTACTACTGTGCAATCTATATCTACAGGGCCTTAAACTCTAATATCAACCTTGACCTTAAACGCTTTCTTGATAGTTGTGACAGAACCCACAGGCATAACACCAGAAACAAACATCTCTACGACATTCCCGTGTCCGACTAAACCTTTACAAAAATTCAATGTATGTCAAAGGCCCTAAAATCTGGAATACCCTACCTGAGAACTCTAGAACTGCAGACACATTCATCACCTTCAAAACTACCATTAGAAAACATCTTATCTCCCTGATACACCCCGTCAACTAACTTCACGAATACCACCTGGTGGTTCACACTTACACTCGCACACTCATTTGACCATAAACAGAAATATTAATCTCAGTCTTAATATAATGAATCCTGTGATACTCCAATACTGAAACTATGTACTGTGCCAAAACAAAAGCATTCACATTGCTAAACTCACAAACTAGTATTTAGTCACTTAGCCATAATACCAACTTACCTCATAATTTGTAATATTTTACAATTAAGAATAAAACTAAGTGCCCGAAATACCTAGCCATGCTAGGTGTTCTAGTGGTACACTCTGTAATACCTAGCCATGCTAAGCGTTCTAGTGGTACACTCTGTAATACCTAGCCATGCTAGGTGTTCTAGTGGTACACTCTGTAATACCTAGCCATGCTAAGTGTTCTAGTGGTACACTCTGTAATACCTAGCCATGCTAGGTGTTCTAGTGGTACACTCTGTAATACCTAGCCATGCTAAGTGTTCTAGTGGTACACTCTGTAATACCTAGCCATGCTAAGTGTTCTAGTGGTACACTCTGTAATACCTAGCCATGCTAGGTGTTCTAGTGGTACACTCTGTAATGCCTAGCCATGCTAGGTGTTCTAGTGGTACACTCTGTAATACCTAGCCATGCTAGGTGTTCTAGTGGTACACTCTGTAATACCTAGCCATGCTAAGTGTTCTTAGTGGTACACTCTGTAATACCTAGCCATGCTAAGTGTTCTAGTGGTACACTCTGTAATACCTAGCCATGCTAGGTGTTCTAGTGGTACACTCTGTAATACCTAGCCATGCTAAGTGTTCTAGTGGTACACTCTGTAATACCTAGCCATGCTAGGTGTTCTAGTGGTACACTCTGTAATACCTAGCCATGCTAGGCGTTCTAGTGGTACACTCTGTAATCACAATTTTACTACATGTTAAACCAAACAATAACCAAATTTCTGTAAACTCAGCATTGTAATCCTTATAGAGAATAAACTTTGTCTATTCCGCGCAGCATTTTATATGTCGTTATCATGTCTCCCCTGACCCTCCTGTCCTCTAGTGTCGTCAGGCCGATTTCCCTTAACCTTTCTTCATAAGACATTCCCCTTAGTTCTGGAACTAGCCTTGTCGCAAATTTTGCACATTCTCTAATTTCTTGACGTGCTTGACCAGGTGTGGGTTCCAGACTGGTGCTGCATACTCCAGTATGGGCCTGACATACACGGTGTACAGTGTCTTGAACGATTCCTTACTAAGGTATCGGAACGCTGTTCTCAGGTTTGCCAGGCGCCCATATGCTGCAGCAGTTATCTGGTTGATGTGTGCTTCTGGAGACATGTTCGGTGTTATACTCACCCCAAGATCTTTCTCTTTGAGCGAGGTTTGCAGTCTTTGTCCACCTAGCCTATACTCCGTCTGCGGTCTTCTGTGCCCTTCCCCGATCTTCATGACTTTGCACTTGGCGGGGTTAAATTCGAGAAGCCAATTGCTGGACCAGGTGTCCAGTCTGTCCAGGTCTCTTTGTAGTCCTACCTGATCCTCATCTGATTTAATTCTCCTCATTAACTTCACATCGTCTGCGAATAGGGACACTTCTGAGTCTATCCCTTCCATCATGTCGTTCACATATACCAAAAAAGCACTGGTCCCAGGACTGACCCCTGTGGGACCCCGCTAGTCACCGGTGCCCACTGTGATACATCATTACGTACCATGACTCGTTGTTGCCTCCCTGTCAGGTATTCTCTGATCCATTACAGTGCCCTCCCCGTTATACGCTCCTGATCCTCTAGCTTCTGCACTAATCTCTTGTGAGGAACTGTGTCGAAGGCCTTCCTGCAGTCCAAGAAGATGGAATCAACCCACCCCTCTCTCTCTTGTCTTACTTCTGTTACTTTATCATAAAACTCCAGAAGGTTTGTGACACAGGATTTGCCTTCCATGAATCAATGCTGGTTGGCGTTTACACTCTTGTTCTGTTCCAGGTGCTCCACCACTCTCCTCCTTATCTGTGCATACTCGTTTCTGGCTCTTCGACTAATCTCCTTATTTTCGTGGGTCCTTTGCCTCCTGTACCTTTTCCATTCTCTGGTGCACTTAGTTTTTGCCTCCCTACACCTTCGGGTAAACCAAGGATTCGCTTTGGTCTTCCTATTATTTCTGTTTCCCTTGGGTACAAACCTTTCCTCTGCCTCCTTGCACTTTGTTGCTACATATTCCATCATCTCGTTTACTGATTTTCCTGCCAGTTCTCTGTCCCACTGAACCTCCTGCAGGAAGTTCCTCATACCTGTGTGTGTGTGTTGTGTGTGTGTGTGTATGTGTGTGTGTGTGTGTGTGTGTGTGTGTGTGTGTGTGTGTTGTGTGTGTGCTGTGTGTGTGTTGTGTGTGTGTGTGTTTGTATGTATGTGTTGTGTGTGTGTGTGTGTGTGTGTGTGAGTGTGTGTGTACTCACGTAATTCTACTCACCTAATTGTAGTTGCAGGGGTCGAGACTCAGCTCCTGGTCCCGCCTCTTCACTGATCGCTACTAGGCCCTCTCTCTCTGCTTCCAGAGCTTTGTCATACCTCGTCTTGAAGCTATGTATGGTGCCTGCCTCCACTACTTCAATTGCTAGGCTATTCCACTTCCTGACAACTCTACGACTGAAGAAATACTTCCTAACATCCCTGTAACTCGTCTGAGTCTTCAGCTTCCAATTGTGACCCCTTGTTTCTATGTCACATCTCTGGAACATCTTGTCTCTGTCCACCTTGTCTATTCCACGCTGTATTTTGTATGTCGTTATCATGTCTCCCCTGACCCTCCTGTCCTCCAGTGTCGTCAGGCCGATTTCCCTCAACCTTTCTTCGTAGGACATTCCCTTGAGCTCTGGAACTAACATTGTCGCAAACTTTCTCTAATTTCTTGACGTGCTTGACCAGGTGCGGGTTCCAAACAGGTGCTACATACTCCAGTATGGGCCTGACGTACACAGTGTATAGTTTCTTGAACGATTCCTTACTTAGGTATCGGAATGCAAATCTCAGGTTTGCCAGGCGCCCATATGCTGCAGCAGTTATCTGGTTGATGTGTGCTTCCGGAGACATGCTCGGTGTTATACTCACCCCAAGATCTTTCTCCTTGAGTGAGGTTTGTAGTCTTTGTCCACCTAGACTATACTCTGTCTGCGGTCTTCTTTGCCCTTCCCCTATGTTCATGACTCTGCACTTGATTAAATTCTGATTTAATTCTCCTCATTAGCTTCACATCATCTGCGAACAGGGACACTTCTGAGTCTAACCCTTCCATCATGTCATTCATTCACATATACTAAAAATAGTACTGGTCCTCGGACTGACCCCTGTGGGACCCCGTTCGTCACAGGTGCCCACTCTGACACCTCATCACGTACCATGACTCGTTGTTGCCTACCTGTCAGATATTCTCTGATCCGTTGCAGTGCCTTTCCTGTTATACGCTCCTGATCCTCTAGCTTCTGTACTAATCTCTTGTGAGAAACTGTGTCGAAGGCCTTCCTGCAGTCCTAGAAGATGCAATCAACCCACCCTCCCTCTCATGTCTTACTTCTGTTACTTTATCATAAAACTCCAGTAGGTTCGTGACACAGGATTTGCCTTAGATGAATCCATGGTGGTTGTCGTTTATAATCTTGTTCCGTTCCAGGTGCTCCACCACTCTCCTGATAATCTTCTCCATGACTTTGCATACTATACACGTCAGTGTGTTTATCCAGGGTTGACATAACGTAGTTAAAACTTGTGTATCGTGGTGATGCTGGAGACGCTGTTTCCAACCCTTTACCACATTTATCCTGTTTTATATAGTTTGTAGTCCTCTTATATAAAGGTGGTGGTAGTGATGGTTGTAGTGGTGGTGGTAGTGATGGTGGTAGTGGTGGTGGTAGTGGTGGTGGTAGTGATGGTGGTAGTGGTGGTGGTAGTGATAGCAGTAGTAGTGGTAGTGATGGTGGGAGTGATGGTGTGGTGATAGTCGTAGTGTGTGGTGGTAGTGGTGGTGGTAGTGATGGTAGTAGTAGTGGTAGTGATGGTGGTAGTGATGGTGTAGTGATGGTGGTAGTGGTAGTAGTGGTAGTGGTGGTAGTGGTGGTGGGTGGTCGTCTGGGTAGTAAATGTCTTACCTTCTCACTAGTGGGTCGTTTTATGCACATCCTGGACTGGCAAACCCCTTACCCTTTACCCCTTCCCCCTTCCCCCTTCCCCTTTCCCCTACCCATTTACCCAACCCCCTTTTACCCTCATCGTGACTGGAAGAAAAATATATATAAATATGACAGTTCTTTTAATTTTGTACAGCTGGGTTTTTAAAAATCCAGACATTATCTATTATTTACAAATCCTCTTGTATAGAGGATCCAATCCTCTTGTATAGAGGATCCAATCCTCTTGTATAGAGGATCCAATCCTCTTGTATAGAGGATCCAATCCTCTTGCATAGAGGATCCAATCCTCTTGTATAGAGGATCTAATCCTCTTGTATAGAGGATCCAATCCTCTTGTATAGAGGATCTAATCCTCTTGTATAGAGGATCCAGTCCTATTGTATAGAGGATCCAATCCTCTTGTATAGAGGATCCAATCCTCTTGTATAGAGGATCCAATCTTCTTGTTTAGAGAATCCAATCCTCTTGTATAGAGGAACCAATGCTAGTTTATGGAGGATCCAGTCCTCTTGTATAGAGGATCCAATCCTATTGTATAGAGGAACCAATCCTATTATATAGAGGATCCAATCCTCTTGTATAGAGGAACCAATCCTATTATATAGTGGATCCAATCCTCTTGTATAGAGGAACCAATCCTATTATATAGAGGATCCAGTCGTCTTGTATAGAGGATCCAATCCTCTTGTATAAAGGATTGGATCCTTTATACAATATATATAGATATATTTTCCATAAATAAATTAATTTCTTTTAAAGGAATAAATTCCTTAAAATGACCTGTAAAATATTCTTTGTTAAATCAAATTCTCAGGATTTTTTTAATACTATATTTATATATAATATATATATATATATATATATATATATATATATATATATATATATATATATATATATATATATAGACAGAACATTCACAAAAATATAACAGAAAGTAAAACAACATAGGTAACTCAGAGCTACATCTCGAATACTTCGTCCAGCTCCCCTGCGGTGGGCCGCGTGCCCAGAATGCTGCAGGCATTTCCTCTCTGGATCGCAACACTGAGTCTCTGAAAGAGGAAGCTGGTTGCCCTGTGGTCCTTGGTTTCTATGATGAGCTTTTCACCCAGCTCTTTGAGGAACTTTAGAGCACACTTGCCCCATGCTCCGAGGGTCTCCGACCCTATTGGGATGAAGTTATAGCAAGGGGAAGGTCTTCGTATTTGCGGGTCTTCTGGGTCTCCCTGTGGCTGGCAGCTCCACCACCTTCCACTACGGAGTATGTCAAGTAGGTGTCTGCCAATGTGGCGACACAGGTGTAGTCCCAGGCAATCTGCTTCCCATCCTTCCAGGGTAACATAGCGGCTCCATCAGGACACTTTTGACTTCCATCAGACCTCTGTACTTGGGGTTCCCGTTGAGCTGGGCAACGGGCTGTAGCGAGGCTTCTCTTTATGATGTCATTGACATCCTCATGTCTGGCATACTTCCCTTCTGATGTGTGACACACGAGACCATGAAGTCCGAATTGATCAGCCATCGCCCTGCCGCAAATACACCTATGTTCAGTGAGGATGGGGACGGCTAGGAGAAGAACAACACCAATCCGAATGACCTGTGGGTTCCTCTTCAACAGATATGTGGGTGAAATGAGGACAAAAATATAAGGGTTTTAGTGGGGAATTTCAGGTCGTGAAAATACAGCAAAGAATTACCGGGTTTGGGGCGTTTCCCTTTTTGTTATGTGATTGCTGAAAGTTTTGGTGGTGTTCTGGTGGTTTGGGTTTGGTGATCTGGTGTTAAGGGTTTGGTTTTTCTGGTGTTAGGTTTGGGGTTCTGGGTTTGGTTTGGGGTTCTTTGGGGTTAGGTTTTGGGGTTTTGGTGTTAGGTTTGGGGTTTGGGTTTGGTTGGGGTTTCTGGTGTTAGGTTTGGGGATTGGGTTTTTAGTTGGTGTTGGTGTTTTGGTTTGGGGTTCTGGTGTTGGGGTTTGGGGATCTGGTTTTTAAGGTTGGTGTTCTGGGTTTAATTTTGGGTTTTGGTGTTAGGGTTTTTTTTTAAAGGGTTGGGAGCCTGGGGTTGGGTTGAACTCTGGGGGTTGAAATGAACCTGTTGTTAGATTGAACCCTGGTTTAGATTGGGGGCTCTGGTGTTAGAAATTGGCTCTGGCGTTAGATTGGGGGCTTGGGTTTTTGATTTAAGCTCTGGTGTTAGATTTGGGGCTCTGGTGTTAGATTGGAGCTTTTGGTATTAGAAATTGGGAAACTCCCGGTGTTAGATTGAAGGGTCTGGTTTTAGATTGAAGCTTTTGGTTGGTTAAGATTTAAGCTTCTGGTGTTAGATTGGAGCTCTGGTGTTAGAAATTTAAGGACTTTGGGGTTTGATTTTAAAGTCTGGTTTTAGTTTAAACTCTTGTGTTAGATTTTTAAACTCTGGTGTTAGATTGGAGCTTGGTTGGGTTTGAATTTAAGCTCTTGTGGGGTTTGAATTGGGGCTCCCGGGGTTTTAAATTTGGGGCTCTGGTGTTAGATTGGAGCTCTTTGGGATTAGTTGAAGCTCTGGTGTTAGATTTGGAAACTTGGGGTTTTGATTGGGAGCTTGGGGGTTAGATTGGGCCCCTTTTGGTGTTAGATTGGGGCTCTGGGGGTTAAAAATTTGGAAACTCTGGGGTTTTAAAAAAGGGGCTCTGGTGTTTGATTTAAACTCTGGTTTTTAAAAATTTGGGGCTCTGGTGTTTTGATTGGGGCCCCTGGGTTTTTTTAAAATTGGGGGCTTGGTGTTAGATTTTGGGCTCGGTGTTTAAAAAATTGGGGGCTCTGGTGTTAGATTGGGGCTCTGGTGTTTTTAAAATTTGGGGCTCTGGGTGTTAGTTGGAGCTCTGGTGTTAAATTGGAGCTTTGGTGTTAGATTGAACTCTTTTGTTAAAAATTGGGAGCTCGGTTTAGATTGGGGCTCTTTGGGGTTAAAATTTGGAGCTCTGGTGTTTGGGGTTGGAGCTCTGGGGGTTAAAAAATTTGGGGCTCTGGGGGTTTTTGATTGGAACTCTGGTGTTAAATTGGAAACTTGGTTTTAATTGGGAGCTCTGGTTTTTAAATTTTTTGGGGGTCTGGGGGTTTAGATTGGAAACCCCTGGTGTTAAATTGGGCTCTGGTTTTTTAGATTTGGGGCTCTGGTGTTAAAATTTGGGGCCTGGTGTTAGAAATTGGGGCTTTGGTTTTTAAATTTTTGGGGGAAAAATTGGGGTTAGATTGGGGCTCCCGGTTTTTAAAATTTGGGGTCTGGTGTTAGATTGGGGGCTCTGGTGTTAAATTGAAACTTGGTTTTTAGAAATTTAAGCTCTTTGGGTAAATTGGAGCTCTGGTGTTAAAATTGGAGCTTGGTGTTAAATTTGGGGGTCTGGGGGTTAGATTGGAGCTCTGGGCTTTAAAAAACCTTACACCCCCTTTTCCCCCCTCCCCCCCTAAATGGGGGAAGGAGGGTAATTTTTCCCCCCCCCTCCATTTGTTTTAGATAATCAAATAAAAACACATAATTTAAAATACAGGGGGGAAATCGCCCCCCCCCCCTGTGGAAAAAAATAACACCCCGGGGAAGGGGGTAATTACACCCCCGGCTCGTCTCCCGGGGTTTAAATTTTCTTATGGGGGGGGATAACTTTGTTTAAAGGGTTTGGGGCATTCCCCGGGATGTGCAGGTGATTTGGTTTTTTAGGATTTGTGTTTGGGGTTTGGGTTTTTTTCCTGGTTTAGGTTGGGTTTATTACGTTTAGGTTAGGGGGAAGTGGCTCCCCCCCCCCCCCCCTCTTTCTCTCTCTTTTCTCCTCTCTTCCCCCTCTTTTTCTCTCTCTCTCTCCTTTTCCCCTCTCCTCTCTTCACTTTTCCTGTCTCTCTTTCTCTCTTCTTGTCTCTGTTCTCTTCTCTGTCTCTCTCTCTCCTCCTCTCCTCTCTCCTTCCTTTTCCTCCTCCTTCTTCTTTCTCTCTCTCCTCTCTGTCTCTCTCTCTCTCTCTCATGTCTCTCTCTCTCTCTCTCTCTCTTCTCTGTTCTCTCTCTTCTTTCTCTTTTCTCCTCTCTCCTTCTTTCTCCTTCTCTCTTCTCTCTCTCTCTCTCTCTCCTTCTCTCTCTCTCTACTCTCTGTTTCTCTTCTCCTTTCCTTTCTCTCCTCTTCTCTCTTTTTTTTTTTTCTCTCTCCTTCTTTTTCCCCTTCTCCTTCTCTCTCTCTCTCTCTCTCCCTGTTGTTGCAGGGTCGGTCACAGCTCTGGCCCCCCCTCGTCACTGGTCTCAACTAGATTTCCCCTCTCTCCTGCTCCTGGTTTATCTACCTATCTTAAAATATGTATGGATCTGCCTCCACTAATCACTTCCCAAACTATTCTAATTCCTGACAACTCTATTGCTGAAGAAATACTTCCTAACACCCCTGTGACATACACTCATACTCAATCATACGTATATATGATCTACGTACCGATAAAGCAATGGAAGAAGCCGGGCATTAGCCTGGGTAGGAGTGGGTAGGTACCCACATGTTAAGACCCTGTAATTAGGTATGTGTGAGCAAACAGGTACCCACAGACGGTATAATGGGCGGGGTATATAGGTGGTCTCCTGGGTATAATGATGTAATTAGGTGGGGAGGATGTTAGGTGTGAGGGAGGAGAGAGAGAGAGAGAGAGAGAGAGAGAGAGAGAGAGAGAGAGAGAGAGAGAGAGAGAGAGAGAGAGAGAGAGAGAAAGAGAAAGAGAGAAAAAGAGAGAGAAAGAGAAAGAAGAGAGAAAGAAAAGAGAGAAAGAGAAAGAGAGAGAGGAAAGAGGAAGAAAAAGAGAAAAGAGGAGGAGAAGAGAGGAGAGAAAAAAAAGAAAAAAGAGAAAGAGAGAAAGAGAAAGAAGGGGAGAAAGAGAAAGAAGAAAAGAAAGAGAAGAGAAAGAGAAAGAGAGGAGAGAGAAAGAGAAAGAGAGAAAAGAAAAAGAAAGGGAGAGAGAAAGAGAAAAAAGAGAGAGAGAAAAGGGGGAGAGAGAGAGAAAAAGAGAAAAGAGAAGAAAAGAGGATGAGAGAGGAGAGAGAGAGAGAGAGAGAGAGGAGAGGGGGAAAAGGAGGGAAAACATTTAACGCCTACTTGATAATGATCCAAAATATTCTCCCCCCTGGGAATAGGGAATGGGGGAGGATCTTGATCCGAGGCACTAGAACCCACCCTCTCACATATCCCCATTACGTCCCGCTTAAGCGCTACCCTACCCTTAAAATATTTAGAATCCGGAAGCCTTTCGAACACACAAAACACCACACCCACCACACCCACCACAACCCCAACACCACACAACACACACACACACACACACCCAACACACACAACACACACACAACACACACAACACCACACAACACACACACACAACCAACCACACACACACCCCCCCCAAAACACACACAACCACACAACCCCCCCCCCCCCCACAACACCCCCCCCCAACACACCCCCCCCCACCCCCACAACACCCCCCCCCCCACCCCACACCACCACACAAAACACACAACACACCCAACCCACCCCCCCCCCCCACAACACACCCCCCCCCCCCCCCCCACACCCCCAAAACCCCACAAACCCCACACCCACACACCACACACACACACCACCACACCACCCACCCACAACACACACACCCCCCACCACAACCAACACCCAAAAACCCCCACAAAACCCCCACAACACACACACACACAAACAAAAACAACACACACAACACCCCACACACACACACACACAACACACCACACACACAACACACACCAACACCACACACAACACACACACACACAAACACCCACACACACAACACACCCCCACAACACACAAAACACAACACACACCACAAACACACACCCCACCAAAACAAACACACAACACACACACAAACACACAACAAAAACCCCACCACCACAACACCACAAAAAACACACAACACCACAAACACACACACACAACACACAAAACAAACACACACACACAACACACCACCCAAAACCAAACACACACACACACACCACACACACACACAACACCACCCCAAAACAACAACAACACACCAACACACACACACAAAAAACACCCCACACACACCAACACACACACCCCAAACCACACCAAAACACAAAACACACACACACACACACACACACACACACACACAAAACACACAAACAAACACAAAAACACAACACACACAAAACCCCCAACACACAACACAACAACACACAAAAAACCACACAAAACAAACACCACACACACAAAACAACACAAAACCAAAACCCCAAAACACAACAACCCAAAAACACACACACCCCAACCCCACACACACCCCCAACCCCACAAAACCCCAAAAAAACACACAAACACACAAACACACACACACAAAAACAAAAACAAAAAAACACAAAACACAACACAACCCCCCACACAAAACCAAAACCCCAAAAACCCCACACACAAAAAACACCACAACACAAACAAACCCCCACCCCCAACACAACACACACACAAACACCAAAAACACACACAAAACAAAACCCCACCCCACACACACACACCCCCCAACAACACACACACACACAAACACAACACACAACACAAACACACAACACACAACACAACACACCACACACACACACCCCACACACAAAACACACCCCACCAAAAACACACACACACAACCACACAACACACACACACACACACACAAACACACACTGCGGAAAAATTTTTACCCTATCCATCACAAAAAGTGTTGGGGCCATTTTCAAAAACCCAACAAACACAAAAAAAAAAAACACCCCACCAAAAAAAAAGGGGTCAAATCCCAAATTTTTTTAAAAAAAACGCAAAAAATAAAAAAACCCCTTGTGTTTTATTCTCAAACATTTAGTTAAAAAATTTATGTTTTTGAACCTGTTCTAGTGAACAACCCGTTTCCCCAAAACGAAACCTGTTTAGCGAACACCCGTTTAGTGAACACGTTTCGAGTGAAACCTGTTTTTGCGAACCATGTTTTTGTGAACAAATGTTTTAGGTAAAAATGTACGGCAACAAACCCGTTCTAGCCCAAAACCTGTTTAGTGATACCTGTACGAATTTAACACCCGTTCTAGTGAGCTCTGTAAAAGTGAACCCTGTTCTTGTGAAAAAACCTGTTTTTAGTGAGCACCTGTACGAGTGAAAACCTTTTAGTGAGCACCTGTAGAATGAAAAAAACCCGTTCTATGGGGCATTGACAAGTGAACACCCCGTTTAGTGAACACCTGTTCTAGTGGGAAAACTGTACAAAGTGAAAAAACCTGTTCCCAGTGAGCACCTGTGCAAGTGAAAAAACCCGTTCTAGTGTCACCTGTTTTAAGTGAAAAAACCCCGTTCTAGTTTGAAACCTGTTCAAGTGAAACCTGTTCTAGTGAACACCTGTGTAAGTGAACACCTGTTCTAGTGAACACCTGTGCAAGTGAACTCCTGTTCTAGTGAACACCTGTTCTAGTGAACACTTGTATAAGTGAACTGTTCTAGTGAACACCTGTTCTAGTGAACACCTGTTCTAGTGAACATCTGTTCTAGTGAACACCTGTACAAGTGAACACCTGTTCTAGTGAACACCTGTGTAAGTGAACACCTGTTCTAGTGAACACCTGTGTAAGTGAACACCTGTTCTAGTGAACACCTGTGTAAGTGAACACCTGTTCTAGTGAACACCTGTGTAAGTGAACACCTGTACAAGTCAACAGCTGTTCTAGTGAACATTTTTGTGAACAGCTGTTCGAGAGAGAGAGAGAGAGAGAGAGAGAGAGAGAGAGAGAGAGAGAGAGAGAGAGAGAGAGAGAGAGAGAGAGAGAGAGAGAGAGTGAGAGAGAGAGAGAGAGGTGTCAGGGTGCTAACAAGGACCAGGGAGGTGGTGTATACTCACCCACACTTCACCCCACACACAGAATATATACATTGAGAGTTGTATATCTCTCATTGTATATACATTGAGAGTTTATACCTTTCAGTGTATATACACTGTGTCTCCAAGAGGTCACAGGTATCCTTGGGATACTCTCCAGGAGGCCACAGGTATCCTCTGGCCTCCCCGAAAGGCCACAGGCATCCTATGGCCTCTCCAAGAGGTCACATGTATCTTCTGGATACTCCCCAGGAGGCCACAGGGAGCCTCTGGCCTTTTCAAGAGGCCACAGGGAGCCTCTGGCCTTTTCAAGAGGCCACATGTATCTTCTGGATACTCCCCAGGAGGCCACAGGGAGCCTCTGGCCTCTTCAAGAGGCCACATGTATCTTCTGGATACTCCCCAGGAGGCCACAGGGAGCCTCTGGCCTCTTCAAGAGGCCACATGTATCTTCTGGATACTCCCCAGGAGGCCACAGGGAGCCTCTGGCCTCTTCAAGAGGCCACATGTATCTTCTGGATACTCCCCAGGAGGCCACAGGGAGCCTCTGGCCTCTTCAAGAGGCTACATGTATCTTCTGGATACTCCCCAGGAGGCCACAGGGAGCCTCTCGCCTCTTCAAGAGGCCACATGTATCTTCTGGATACTCTCGAGGAGGCCACAGGGAGCCTCTGGCCTCTTCAAGAGGCCACATGTATCTTCTGGATACTCCCCAGGAGGTCACAGGGAGCCTCTGGCCTCTTCAAGAGGCCACATGTATCTTCTGGATACTCTCGAGGAGGCCACAGGGAGCCTCTGGCCTCTTCAAGAGGCCACAGGTATCTTCTGGATACTCTCCAGGAGGCCACGGGCATCCTCCGGCCTCTCCAGGAGGCCACGGGCATCCTCCGGCCTCTCCAGGAGGCCACGGGCATCCTCCGGCCTCTCCAGGAGGCCACGGGCATCCTCCGGCCTCTCCAGGAGGCCACGGGCATCCTCCGGCCTCTCCAGGAGGCCACGGGCATCCTCCGGCCTCTCCAGGAGGCCACGGGCATCCCCCGGCCTCTCCAGGAGGTCACAGGTATCCGTGACCTCCGAGGGGCCACAGCCTCACCATAACAGCTCAGCCTCACAGAAATGTTTCACCTTTTATATTGACGTACGACCCTTTCTTCTCTGGCTGTGGTCGTGAGTGTGTGTGTGTGTGTGTGTGTGTGTGTGTGTGTGTGTGTGTGTGTGTGTGTGTGTGTGTGTGTGTGTGTGTTGGGTTACCGTTCTGTTCTAGGCACATGTGGATTAGACACTAGGCGTGAATGTGTGTGTGTGTGTGTGTGTGTGTGTGTGTGTGTGTGTGTGTGTGTGTGTGTTTTTTGTGGCCCTTACGGCTTTAGAGCTGCACATAACTTAAATGATGAATAATTACAGTGGTAGCTAGAGGAGTGCATGACAGAGTAGTGGAAGACAACCCAGGACTCACAGCTCTCACAGAAACTTCCTTCTAGACCAGTGACAGAAAAAAAGTGGAGATGATCACATAAGCAGGTATTTTTCTCATTTATCTTTTCCACTTCCCTTTTCCATCCTCCTTTACTGTGCAACAACTTTACCACACAACCTCCTCCACTCCACAACCTCCATCACTCCATTACCTCCCCCACTCCGAAACCTTCTGTTCACAACCTTCACTACTCCACAGCCTCCAATACACAATCTCCACCACAAACCACAAAATCCTCCACTCCACAACCTCCACCACTCCAAAACCTCCACCACTCCAAAACCTCCACCACTCCACAACCTCCACCACTCCAAAACCTCCACCACTCCAAAACCTCCACCACTCCACAACCTCCACCACTCCACAACCTCCACCACTCCACAACCTCCACTACTCCACAACCTGCACTAAAAAACCTCCACCACTCCACAACCTCCACCACTCCACAACCTCCACCACTCCAGAACCTCCACCACTCCTAAACCTCCACCACTCCACAACCTCCACCACTCCACAACCTCCACTACTCTACAACCTCCACTACTCCACAACCTCCACTACAAAACCTCCACCACTCCACAACCTCCACCACTCCACAACCTCCACCACTCCACAACCACCACCACTCCACAATCTCCACCACTCCACAACCTCCACCACTCCACAACCTCCACCACTCCACAACCTCCACCACTCCACAACCACCACACTCCAAATCTCCACCACTCCACAACCTCCACACTCTACAACCTCCACTACTCCACAACCTCCACTACAAAACCTCCACACTCCACAACTCCACCACTCCACAACCTCCACCACTCCACAACCTCCACCACTCACAACCACACCACTCCACAATCTCACCACTCCACAACCTCCACCACTCCACAACCCCCACTTCACTCCACTTGTGAGTATGTAACGAGACCTGCAATTATGATCCTTAGATAGTGGAGTCGTAAGGTCGACGTTACCGCTGATATCACCTGCCCCCTCCCCTTTCCGACCCCCTACCCCTTCCGTCCCCTTCCCCCTTCCGACGCCTTCCCCCTTACGACTTGCACCCCTTTCCGTCCCCTTTCCTCCTTCCGTCCTTCTCCCCTCCTTCATAGGACATCATAGAAATGTTCCTAAATGAGCTAGGACCTCCTAGGAGGGTTCTAGGTGAGCTAGGACCTCCTAGGAGGGTTCTAGGTGAGCTAGGACCTCCTAGGAGGGTTCTAGGTGAGCTAGGACCTCCTAGGAGGGTTCTAGGTGAGCTAGGACCTCCTAGGAGGGTTTTAGGTGAGCTAGGGCCTCCTAGAAGCGTTCTAGGTTAGCTAGGACCTTAAAGTAAGTCCCTCAGTCATGATAGTAGGTGGTCAGTCCCTCAGTCATGATAGTAGGTGGTCAGTCCCTCAGTCTTTATAGTAGGTGGTCAGTCCCTCAGTCTTTATAGTAGGTGGTCAGTCCCTCAGTCTTTATAGTAGGTGGTCAGTCCCTCAGTCTTGATAGTTGGTGGTCAGTCCCTCAGTCTTTATAGTAGGTGGTCAGTCCCTCAGTCTTGATAGTTGGTGGTCAGTCCCTCAGTCTTTATAGTAGGTGGTCAGTCCCTCAGTCTTGATAGTTGGTGGTCAGTCCCTCAGTCTTGATAGTTGGTGGTCAGTCCCTCAGTCTTGATAGTAGGTGGTCAGTCCCTCATCTTGATAGTAGGTGGTCAGTCCCTCAGTCTTGATAGTAGGTGGTCAGTCCCTCAGTCATGATAGTAGGTGGTCAGTCCCTCAGTCTTTTATAGTAGGTGGTCAGTCCCTCAG
This sequence comes from Cherax quadricarinatus, assembly GCF_026875155.1. Classification (NCBI taxonomy): domain Eukaryota; kingdom Metazoa; phylum Arthropoda; class Malacostraca; order Decapoda; family Parastacidae; genus Cherax; species Cherax quadricarinatus. The sequence continues at coordinate 13,903,619 of NC_069489.1, read as the reverse complement.
TCTTGATAGTTGGTGGTCAGTCCCTCAGTCTTTATAGTAGGTGGTCAGTCCCTCATCTTGATATGAGTGGTCAGTCCCTCAGTCTTGATAGTTGGTGGTCAGTCCCTCAGTCATGATAGTTGGTGGTCAGTCCCTCAGTCTTGATAGTAGGTGGTCAGTCCCTCAGTCTTGATAGTAGGTGGTCAGTCCCTCAGTCTTGATAGTAGTGGTCAGTCCCTCAGTCTTGATAGTAGGTGGTCAGTCCCTCAGTCTTGATAGTAGGTGGTCAGTCCCTCGTCTTGATAGTAGGTGGTCAGTCCCTCAGTCTTGATAGTAGGTGGTCAGTCCCTCAGTCATGATAGTAGGTGGTCAGTCCCTCAGTCTTGATAGTAGGTGGTCAGTCCCTCAGTCATGATAGTAGGTGGTCAGTCCCTCAGTCTTGATAGTAGGTGGTCAGTCCCTCAGTCTTGATAGTTGGTGGTCAGTCCCTCAGTCTTTATAGTAGGTGGTCAGTCCCTCAGTCTTGATAGTTGGTGGTCAGTCCCTCAGTCATGATAGTTGGTGGTCAGTCCCTCAGTCTTGATAGTAGGTGGTCAGTCCCTCAGTCATTGATAGTAGGTGGTCAGTCCCTCAGTCTTGATAGTAGGTGGTCAGTCCCTCAGTCATGATAGTTGGTGGTCAGTCCCTCAGTCTTGATAGTATGGTGGTCAGTCCCTCAGTCATGATAGTAGGTGGTCAGTCCCTCAGTCTTGATAGTAGGTGGTCAGTCCCTCAGTCTTGATAGTAGGTGGTCAGTCCCTCAGTCTTGATAGTAGGTGGTCAGTCCCTCAGTCTTGATAGTAGGTGGTCAGTCCCTCAGTCTTGATAGTAGGTGGTCAGTCCCTCAGTCTTGATAGTAGGTGGTCAGTCCCTCAGTCTTGATAGTAGGTGGTCAGTCCCTCAGTCATGATAGTAGGTGGTCAGTCCCTCAGTCTTGATAGTAGGTGGTCAGTCCCTCAGTCTTGATAGTAGGTGGTCAGTCCCTCAGTCTTGATAGTAGGTGGTCAGTCCCTCAGTCTTGATAGTAGGTGGTCAGTCCCTCAGTCATGATAGTTGGTGGTCAGTCCCTCAGTCTTGATAGTAGGTGGTCAGTCCCTCAGTCATGATAGTAGGTGGTCAGTCCCTCAGTCTTGATAGTAGGTGGTCAGTCCCTCAGTCTTGATAGTAGGTGGTCAGTCCCTCAGTCTTGATAGTAGGTGGTCAGTCCCTCAGTCTTGATAGTAGGTGGTCAGTCCCTCAGTCTTGATAGTAGGTGGTCAGTCCCTCAGTCATGATAGTAGGTGGTCAGTCCCTCAGTCATGATAGTAGGTGGTCAGTCCCTCAGTCTTGATAGTAGGTGGTCAGTCCCTCAGTCTTGATAGTAGGTGGTCAGTCCCTCAGTCTTGATAGTAGGTGGTCAGTCCCTCAGTCATGATAGTAGGTGGTCAGTCCCTCAGTCATGATAGTAGGTGGTCAGTCCCTCAGTCTTGATAGTAGGTGGTCAGTCCCTCAGTCTTGATAGTTGGTGGTCAGTCCCTCAGTCTTGATAGTAGGTGGTCAGTCCCTCAGTCTTTATAGTAGGTGGTCAGTCCCTCAGTCTTGATAGTAGGTGGTCAGTCCCTCAGTCATGATAGTAGGTGGTCAGTCCCTCAGTCTTGATAGTTGGTGGTCAGTCCCTCAGTCTTGATAGTAGGTGGTCAGTCCCTCAGTCATGATAGTAGGTGGTAAGTCCCTCAGTCTTGATAGTTGGTGGTCAGTCCCTCAGTCTTGATAGTAGGTGGTCAGTCCCTCAGTCATGATAGTAGGTGGTCAGTCCCTCAGTCTTGATAGTAGGTGGTGAGTCCCTCAGTCTTGATAGTAGGTGGTGAGTCCCTCAGTCTTGATAGTAGGTGGTCAGTCCCTCAGTCTTGATAGTAGGTGGTCAGTCCCTCAGTCATGATAGTAGGTGGTCAGTCCCTCAGTCTTGATAGTTGGTGGTCAGTCCCTCAGTCATGATAGTAGGTGGTCAGTCCCTCAGTCTTGATAGTAGGTGGTCAGTCCCTCAGTCATGATAGTAGGTGGTCAGTCCCTCAGTCTTGATAGTAGGTGGTCAGTCCCTCAGTCTTGATAGTAGGTGGTCAGTCCCTCAGTCTTGATAGTAGGTGGTCAGTCCCTCAGTCTTGATAGTAGGTGGTCAGTCCCTCAGTCATGATAGTAGGTGGTCAGTCCCTCAGTCTTGATAGTTGGTGGTCAGTCCCTCAGTCTTGATAGTAGGTGGTCAGTCCCTCAGTCATGATAGTAGGTGGTCAGTCCCTCAGTCATGATAGTAGGTGGTCAGTCCCTCAGTCTTGATAGTAGGTGGTCAGTCCCTCAGTCATGATAGTAGGTGGTCAGTCCCTCAGTCATGATAGTAGGTGGTCAGTCCCTCAGTCATGATAGTAGGTGGTCAGTCCCTCAGTCATGATAGTAGGTGGTCAGTCCCTCAGTCATGATAGTAGGTGGTCAGTCCCTCAGTCTTGATAGTTGGTGGTCAGTCCCTCAGTCTTGATAGTAGGTGGTCAGTCCCTCAGTCATGATAGTAGGTGGTGTCAGTCCCTCAGTCTTGATAGTTGGTGGTCAGTCCCTCAGTCTTGATAGTAGGTGGTCAGTCCCTCAGTCATGATAGTAGGTGGTCAGTCCCTCAGTCTTGATAGTAGGTGGTCAGTCCCTCAGTCTTGATAGTAGGTGGTGAGTCCCTCAGTCTTGATAGTAGGTGGTCAGTCCCTCAGTCTTGATAGTAGGTGGTCAGTCCCTCAGTCTTGATAGTAGGTGGTCAGTCCCTCAGTCTTGATAGTTGGTGGTCAGTCCCTCAGTCATGATAGTAGGTGGTCAGTCCCTCAGTCTTGATAGTAGGTGGTCAGTCCCTCAGTCATGATAGTAGGTGGTCAGTCCCTCAGTCTTGATAGTAGGTGGTCAGTCCCTCAGTCATGATAGTAGGTGGTCAGTCCCTCAGTCATGATAGTAGGTGGTCAGTCCCTCAGTCATGATAGTAGGTGGTCAGTCCCTCAGTCATGATAGTAGGTGGTCAGTCCCTCAGTCTTGATAGTTGGTGGTCAGTCCCTCAGTCTTGATAGTTGGTGGTCAGTCCCTCAGTCATGATAGTAGGTGGTCAGTCCCTCAGTCTTGATAGTTGGTGGTCAGTCCCTCAGTCATGATAGTAGGTGGTCAGTCCCTCAGTCTTGATAGTTGGTGGTCAGTCCCTCAGTCATGATAGTAGGTGGTCAGTCCCTCAGTCTTGATAGTTGGTGGTCAGTCCCTCAGTCATGATAGTAGGTGGTCAGTCCCTCAGTCTTGATAGTTGGTGGTCAGTCCCTCAGTCTTGATAGTAGGTGGTCAGTCCCTCAGTCTTGATAGTAGGTGGTCAGTCCCTCAGTCATGATAGTAGGTGGTCAGTCCCTCAGTCTTGATAGTTGGTGGTCAGTCCCTCAGTCTTGATAGTATGTGGTCAGTCCCACATCTCTTAACATCAACTGCCTCCATAAATAACTGAAGAATCCACAGCAATGGATGATAATGCAGTGGGTACCAGATGCCTCTCAAAGTCCCCTACGATACCTCCTGCTCCTCCTCCTCGGAACAAACCCTCTCACACCAAGGACTGAAGAAAGATACCAGTGATTATTCCTTTTTTGGTCGGCAAGTCGTGGCTGCCTGATTCTTTGTGTTGAGAGAGCTCTACTGCGTGTGAGAGAGCTCTACTGCGTGTGAGAGAGCTCTACTGTGTGTGAGAGAGCTCTACTGCGTGTGAGAGAGCTCTACTGTGTGTGAGAGAGCTCTACTGCGTGTGAGAGAGCTCTACTGTGTGTGAGAGAGCTCTATTGCGTGTGAGAGAGCTCTGTGTGTGAGAGAGCTCTACTGCGTGTGAGAGAGCTCTACTGTGTGTGAGAGAGCTCTACTGTGTGTGAGAGAGCTCTACTGTGTGTGAGAGAGCTCTACTGTGTGTGAGAGAGCTCTACTGTGTGTGAGAGAGCTCTACTGCGTGTGAGAGAGCTCTACTGTGTGTGAGAGGCTCTACTGTGTGTGACAGAGCTCCACTGTGTGTGAGAGAGCTCTACTGCGTGTGAGAGAGCTCTTCTGTGTGTGATAGAGGTCTACTGTGTGTGAGAGAGCTCTACTGTGTGTGATAGAGGTCTACTGCGTGTGAGAGAGCTCTTCTGTGTGTGATAGAGGTCTACTGCGTGTGAGAGAGCTCTTCTGTGTGTGATAGAGGTCTACTGCGTGTGAGAGAGCTCTACTGTGTGTGATAGAGGTCTACTGTGTGTGAGAGAGCTCTACTGTGTGTGAGAGAGCTCTGCTGTGTGAGAGAGCTCTACTGTGTGTGAGAGAGCTCTACTGTGTGTGAGAGAGCTCCATTGTGTGTGAGAGCTCTACTGTGTGTGAGAGAGCTCCATTGTGAGTGAGAGAGCTCTACTGTGTGTGAGAGAGCTCTACTGTGTGTGAGAGAGCTCTGTGTGTGAGAGCTCTACTGTGTGTGAGAGAGCTCTTCTGTGTGTGAGAGAGCTCTACTGTGTGTAGAGAGCTCTTCTGTGTGTGAGAGAGCTCTACTGTGTGTGAGAGAGCTCTACTGTGTGTGAGAGAGCTCTACTGTGTGTGAGAGAGCTCTACTGTGTGTGAGAGAGCTCTACTGTGTGTGAGAGAGCTCTACTGTGTGTGAGAGAGCTCTTCTGTGTGTGAGAGAGCTCTACTGTGTGTGAGAGAGCTCTTCTGTGTGTGAGAGAGCTCTACTGTGTGTGAGAGAGCTCTCCTGTGTGTGAGAGGGCTCTTCTGTGTGTGAGAGAGCTCTACTGTGTGTGAGAGAGCTCTACTGTGTACGAGAGAGCTCTACTGTGTGTTGAGAGAGCTCTACTGTGTGTGAGAGAGCTCTACTGTGTGAGAGAGAGCTCTACTGTGTGTGAGAGAGCTCTACTGTGTGTGAGATAGCTCTACTGTATGTGAGAGAGCTCTACTGTGTGAGAGAGCTCTACTGTGTGTGAGAGAGCTCTACTGTGTGAGAGAGCTCTACTGTGTGTGAGAGAGCTCTACTGTGTGTGAGAGAGCTCTACTGTATGTGAGAGAGCTCTACTGTGTGAGAGAGCTCTACTGTGTGTGAGAGAGCTCTACTGTGTGAGAGAGCTCTACTGTGTGTGAGAGAGCTCTACTGTGTGTGAGAGAGCTCTACTGTGTGAGAGAGCTCTACTGTGTGTGAGAGAGCTCTACTGTGTGTGAGAGCTCTACTGTGTGTGAGAGAGCTCTACTGTGTGTGAGAGCTCTACTGTGTGTGAGAGAGCTCTATATTCCTTAATATAATCTGAATTCCCTCCTCCAGATACATCTATCAACAATTCTATCTATCGGTGTTTTTGCTGCTTTTGTAACCAGTGAGACTGAAAGCTGCCGTTGATAGTCATCTCGTCTGACAGATTTGTTGTTTCTGCTTTTTAAGAAGGGCGAGACGTAGCGGGGAAACGTCGGTCTTGTATCTCTCTCTCTAGATATATATATAGATATCTTTCTGTCATGACTGAGGGACTGACCACCTACTATCATGACTGAGGGACTGACCACCTACTATCATGACTGAGGGACTGACCACCTACTATCATGACTGAGGGACTGACCATCTACTATCATGACTGAGGGACTGACCACCTACTATCATGACTGAGGGACTGACCACCAACTATCATGACTGAGGGACTGACCACCTACTATCATGACTGAGGGACTGACCACCTACTATCATGACTGAGGGACTGACCACCAACTATCATGACTGAGGGACTGACCACCAACTATCAAGACTGAGGGACTGACCACCTACTATCATGACTGAGGGACTGACCACCAACTATCATGACTGAGGGACTGACCACCTACTATCATGACTGAGGGACTGACCACCTACTATCAAGACTGAGGGACTGACCACCTACTATCATGACTGAGGGACTGACCACCAACTATCATGACTGAGGGACTGACCACCTACTATCATGACTGAGGGACTGACCTCCTACTATCAAGACTGAGGGACTGACCACCTACTATCATGACTGAGGGACTGACCACCTACTATCAAGACTGAGGGACTGACCACCTACTATCAAGACTGAGGGACTGACCACCTACTATCAAGACTGAGGGACTGACCACCTACTATCAAGACTGAGGGACTGACCACATACTATCATGACTGAGGGACTAACCACCTACTATCAAGACTGAGGGACTGACCACCAACTATCAAGACTGAGGGACTGACCACCAACTATCAAGACTGAGGGACTGACCACCAACTATCAAGATTGAGGGACTGACCACCAACTATCAAGATTGAGGGACTGACCACCTACTATCAAGACTGAGGGACTGACCACCAACAATCAAGCTTGAGGGACTGACCACCAACTATCAAGACTGAGGGACTGACCACCAACTATCAAGCTTGAGGGACTGACCACCAACTATCAAGACTGAGGGACTGACCACCAACTATCAAGACTGAGTGGCTGACCACCAACTGTCAAGATTGAGGGACTGACCACCAACTATCAAGATTGAGGGACTGACCACCTACTATCAAGACTGAGGGACTGACCAACTACTATCAAGACTGAGGGACTGACCACCAACTATCAAGATTGAGGGACTGACCACCAACTATCAAGACTGAGGGACTGACCACCAACTATCAAGATTGAGGGACTGACCACCAACTATCAAGCTTGAGGGACTGACCACCAACTATCAAGACTGAGGGACTGACCACCTACTATCAAGACTGAGGGACTGACAACCAACTATCAAGATTGAGGGACTGACCACCAACTATCAAGACTGAGGGACTGACCACCAACTATCAAGATTGAGGGACTGACCACCAACTGTCAAGATTGAGGGACTGACCACCAACTATCAAGATTGAGGGACTGACCACCAACTGTCAAGATTGAGGGACTGACCACCAACTATCAAGATTGAGGGACTGACCACCTACTATCAAGACTGAGGGACTGACCACCTACTATCAAGACTGAGGGACTGACCACCAACTATCAAGATTGAGGGACTGACCACCAACTATCAAGACTGATGGACTGACCACCAACTATCAAGATTGAGGGACTGACCACCAACTATCAAGATTGAGGGACTGACCACCTACTATCAAAACTGAGGGACTGACCACCAACTATCAAGATTGAGGGACTGACCATCAACTATCAAGACTGAGGGACTGACCACCAACTATCAAGATTGAGGGACTGACCACCTACTATCAAGATTGAGGGACTGACCACTTACTATCAAGACTGAGGGACTGACCACCTACTATCAAGATTGAGGGACTGACCACCAACTATCAAGACTGAGGGACTGACCACCAACTATCAAGACTGAGGGACTGACCACCAACTATCAAGACTGAGGGACTGACCACCAACTATCAAGACTGAGGGACTGACCACCAACTATCCAGACTGAGGGACTGACCACCAACTATCAAGACTGAGGGACTGACCACCAACTATCAAGACTGAGGGACTGACCACCAACTATCAAGATTGAGGGACTGACCACCAACTATCCAGACTGAGGGACTGACCACCAACTATCAAGACTGAGGGACTGACCACCTACTATCAAGACTGAGGGACTGACCACCTACTATCAAGATTGAGGGACTGACCACCAACTATCAAGACTGAGGGACTGACCACCAACTATCAAGACTGAGGGACTGACCACCAACTATCAAGATTGAGGGACTGACCACAAACTATCCAGACTGAGGGACTGACCACCAACTATCAAGACTGAGGGACTGACCACCTACTATCAAGACTGAGGGACTGACCACCTACTATCAAGATTGAGGGACTGACCACCAACTATCAAGACTGAGGGACTGACCACCAACTATCAAGACTGAGGGACTGACCACCAACTATCCAGACTGAGGGACTGACCACCAACTATCAAGACTGAGGGACTGACCACCAACTATCAAGACTGAGGGACTGACCACCAACTATCAAGATTGAGGGACTGACCACCAACTATCCAGACTGAGGGACTGACCACCAACTATCAAGACTGAGGGACTGACCACCTACTATCAAGACTGAGGGACTGACCACCTACTATCAAGATTGAGGGACTGACCACCAACTATCAAGACTGAGGGACTGACCACCAACTATCAAGACTGAGGGACTGACCACCAACTATCAAGATTGAGGGACTGACCACCAACTATCCAGACTGAGGGACTGACCACCAACTATCAAGACTGAGGGACTGACCACCTACTATCAAGACTGAGGGACTGACCACCTACTATCAAGATTGAGGGACTGACCACCAACTATCAAGACTGAGGGACTGACCACCAACTGTCAAGACTGAGGGACTGACCACCAACTATCAAGACTGAGGGACTGACCACCAACTATCAAGACTGAGGGACTGACCACCAACTATCCAGACTGAGGGACTGACCACCAACTATCAAGACTGAGGGACTGACCACCAACTATCAAGACTGAGGGACTGACCACCAACTATCAAGACTGAGGGACTGACCACCTACTATCAAGACTGAGGGACTGACCACCAACTATCAAGACTGAGGGACTGACCACCAACTATCAAGACTGAGGGACTGACCACCAACTATCAAGACTGAGGGACTGACCACCAACTATCAAGACTGAGGGACTGACCACCAACTATCAAGATTGAGGGACTGACCACCAACTATCAAGACTGAGGGACTGACCACCAACTATCAAGACTGAGGGACTGACCACCAACTATCAAGACTGAGGGACTGACCACCAACTATCCAGACTGAGGGACTGACCACCAACTATCAAGACTGAGGGACTGACCACCAACTATCAAGACTGAGGGACTGACCACCAACTATCCAGACTGAGGGACTGACCACCAACTATCCAGACTGAGGGACTGACCACCAACTATCAAGACTGAGGGACTGACCACCAACTATCAAGACTGAGGGACTGACCACCAACTATCCAGACTGAGGGACTGACCACCAACTATCAAGACTGAGGGACTGACCACCAACTATCAAGACTGAGGGACTGACCACCAACTATCAAGACTGAGGGACTGACCACCAACTATCAAGACTGAGGGACTGACCACCAACTATCAAGACTGAGGGACTGACCACCAACTATCAAGACTGAGGGACTGACCACCAACTATCAAGACTGAGGGACTGACCACCAACTATCAAGACTGAGGGACTGACCACCAACTATCAAGACTGAGGGACTGACCACCAACTATCAAGACTGAGGGACTGACCACCAACTATCAAGACTGAGGGACTGACCATCCTCAATCATTAACCAAACCTTACAATAAAAACCTCTCGATTGAGGACTCAAACTGCCACTAATAGACGTGGAGGTAAATACACACTCAAATAGACACAATTTAGGCGATAATAACGTGGATGAAAAACAGGTACACAAGGGCGAGGAGGGATGGAGAGAGGATGTCATATATGGGTAACAAACATGATAAAACTCATTACATAAGGACCAAAAATCAGTCAGGCTGGACTGATTGTGCTCAAGTGTTTGAATTTCTCGTTAGGAAGGGTAAAAATAGTGTGGAGAGAGCCTTATGGTCTTCCTTAATTAATATTTTAGGAGAGGAGTTGTGTTTGCAGGTGTTTGTTTAGTGGGATGGAACAACAAACACCAGGACTGTGCAAGATGGTGTTTGATGGTAAATACACATGCGTTTGGGACTTATACACACACACACACACACAACACACACACACACACACACACACACACACGTGATGCAGTACATGGTAACGCACTTAGCAAGATATCAACGAGTGTTGTAGATAATGCACAGTGTTGCAGTGTTGCAATAACACTGCAACACTGCTGACCACCAGCGGTGTTGCTAAGTCACAATGAAGAATACGTTAAGCTGTCAGTGTTTGTGTCTGTCAGTGTTAGTGTGTGTCAGTGTTAGTGTGTGTCAGTGTTAGTGTGTGTCAGTGTTAGTGTGTGTCAGTGTTAGTGTGTGTCAGTGTTAGTGTCTGTCAGTGTTAGTGGCTGTAGTGTTAGTGGGCTGTCATTGTTAGTATGTGTCAGTGTTGTGTGTGTCGTTTTTAGTGTGTGTCAGTGTTAGTGTGTGTCAGTGTTAGTGTGTGTCAGTGTTAGTGGTGTGTCAGTGTTAGTGTGTGTCAGTTTTTAGTGTGTGTCAGTGTTATGTCTGTCATGTTAGTGTGTGTCAGTGTTAGTGTGTGTCAGTGTTAGTGTGTGTAAGTGTTAGTGTCTGTCAGTGTTAGTGTGTGTCAGTGTTAGTGTGTGTCAGTGTTAGTGTGTGTAAGTGTTATGTCTGTCAGTGTTAGTGTGTGAAAGTTTTTAGTGTCGTCAGTGTTAGTGTCTCTCAGTGTTTGTGTCTGTCAGTGTTAGTGTGTGCCCGTGTTAGTGTGTGTCAGTGTTGGGTGTGTGGTAAGTGTTAGTGTCTGTCAGTGTTAGTGGCGGTCAGTGTTAGTGTGTGTCAGTGTTAGTGTCTCTCAGTGTTTGTGTCTGTCAGTGTTAGTGTGTGTCATTCTTAGTGGCTGTCAGTGTTAGTGGCGGTCCGGGTTAGTGTGTGTCAGTGTTAGTGTCTGTCAGTGTTAGTGTGTGTCAGTCTTAGTGGCTGTCAGTGTTAGTGGCGGTCAGTGTTAGTGTGTGTCAGTGTTAGTGTCTCTCAGTGTTTGTGTCTGTCAGTGTTAGTGTGTGTCAGTCTTAGTGGCTGTCAGTGTTAGTGGCGGTCAGTGTTAGCGTCTGTCAGTGTTAGTGTCTGTCAGTGTTAGTGGCTCTCAGTGTTTGTGTCTGTCAGTGTTAGTGTGTGTCAGTGTTAATGTCTGTCAGTGTTAGTGTGTGTCAGTGTTAGTGTCCGTCAGTGTTAGTGTGTGTCAGTGTTAGTGTCTGTCAGTGTTAGTGGCGTCAAGTGTTAGTGTCTGTCAGTGTTAGTGGCGTCAAGTGTTAGTGTCTGTCAGTGTTAGTGTCTGTCAGTGTTAGTGTCTGTCAGTGTTAGTGGCTGTCAGTGTTAGTGGCTGTCAGTGTTAGTGGCTGTCAGTGTTAGTGTCTGTCAGTGTTAGTGTCTGTCAGTGTTAGTGTCTGTCAGTGTTAGTGGCTGTCAGTGTTAGTGTCTGTCAGTGTTAGTGTCTGTCAGTGTTAGTGGCCGTCAGTGTTAGTGTCTGTCAGTGTTAGTGTCTGTCAGTGTTAGTGTCTGTCAGTGTTAGTGTCTGTCAGTGTTAGTAGCTGTCAGTGTTAGTGTCTGTCAGTGTTAGTGGCTGTCAGTGTTAGTGTCTGTCAGTGTTAGTGTCTGTCAGTGTTAGTAGCTGTCGTGTTGGGTTTTCTGTCGTGTTAGTGTCTGTCAGTGTTAGTGGCGGTCAGTTTTTAGTGGCTGTCAGTGTTAGTGTCTGTCAGGTTATTTAGCTGTCGTGTTAGTGTCTGTCAGTGTTAGTGGCTGTCAGTGTTAGTGTCTGTCAGTGTTAGTGTCTGTCAGTGTTAGTAGCTGTCAGTGTTAGTGTCTGTCAGTGTTAGTGTCTGTCAGTGTTAGTGGCGGTCAGTGTTAGTGGCTGTCAGTGTTAGTGTCTCTCAGTGTTTGTGTCTGTCAGTGTTAGTGTCTGTCAGTGTTAGTGTCTGTCAGTGTTATTGGCGGTCAGTGTTAGTGTCTGTCAGTGTTAGTGGCTGTCAGTGTTAGTGTGTGTAAGTGTTAGTTTCTGTCAGTGTTAATGTCTGTCAGAGTTAGTGGCTGTCAGTGTTAGTGTCTCTCAGTGTTAGTGTGTGTCAGTGTCTGTCAATGTTAGTGTCTGTCAGTGTTAGTGTCTGTCAGTGTTAGTGTCTTTTCAGTGTTAGTGTGTTCATTGCTAGTGGCTGTCAGTGTTTAGTGTGTGTTCAGTGTTAGTGTTGTCAGTGTTAGTGTGTGTCAGTTTTTAGTGGCTGCAGTGTTAGTGGCTGTCAGTGTTAGTGTGTGTCAGTGTTAGTGTCTGTCAGTGTTAGTGTGTGTCAGTGTCAGTCAGTGTTAGTGTCTGTCAGTGTCAGTGTCTGTCAGTGTTTGTTTCTGTCAGTGTTAGTGTCTGTCAGGGTTAGTGTCTGTCAGTGTTAGTGTGTGTCAGTGTTAGTGTCTGTCAGTGTTAATGTGTGTCAGTGTCTGTCAGTGTTAGTGTCTGTCAGTGTTAGTGTCTGTCAGTGTTAGTGTGTGTCAGTGTCTGTCAGTGTTAGTGTCTGTCAGTGTCAGTGTCTGTCAGTGTTAGTGTCTGTCAGTGTTAGTGGCTGTCAGTGTTAGTGGCTGTCAGTGTTAGTGTCTGTTACTGTTAGTGTCTGTCAGTGTTAGTGTTAGTGTCTGTCAGTGTTAGTGTTAGTGTGTGTCAGTGTTAGTGGCTGTCAGTGTTAGTGTGTGTCAATGTTAGTGGCTGTCAGTGTTAGTGTGTGTCAGTGTTATTGTCTGTCATTGTTAGTGTGTGTCAGTGTTAGTGGCTGTCAGTGTTATTGTCTGTCAGTGTCAGTGTCTGTCAGTGTTTGTGTCTGTCAGTGTTAGTGTCTGTCAGGGTTAGTGTCTGTCAGTGTTAGTGTGTCTCAGTGTTAGTGTCTGTCAGTGTTAGTGTGTCTCAGTGTCTGTCAGTGTTAGTGTCTGTCAGTGTTAGTGTGTGTCAGTGTCTGTCAGTGTTAGTGTCTGTCAGTGTCAGTGTCTGTCAGTGTTAGTGTCTCTCAGTGTTAGTGGCTGTCAGTGTTAGTGTCTGTCAGTGTTAGTGGCTGTCAGTGTTAGTGGCTGTCAGTTTTAGTGTCTGTTA
>NC_069489.1:13880775-13883275 GCF_026875155.1 Cherax quadricarinatus | reverse complement strand
CAAAGGTGGGAACACCGCAGTGTTGTTACATATTAATGATAGTTACATTGTGGAACACCCAGTTTTGCTACACTATTCTATATTTTTACATTTTGGGAACACCAGCTGTGGCTACACTATCTATATATAGTTAATGTGGGAACACCAGCGTGTGCTCTCCTTCATATGATAGTTACATTGTGGACACCAGCAGTGTTGCTTTCACATTCTATATGATTTAATTCATTGTGGACACCGCAGTGTTGCTAATATTTTATATGATAGTCATTGGGAACACAGCAGTGTTGCTACACTATTCTAATTGGATGTTACATTGTGGGGGAACACCCGCAGTGTTGCTACACTATTCTATATGATAGTTACATTGTGGGGCACCAGTGTTGCTACACTATTCTATATATAGTTACATTGTGGGAACACCAGCAGTGGCTGACAACACTATCTATATAGTTACATTGTGGGAACACCAGCAGTGTTGCTACACTATCTATATTATATTACATTGTGGAGACACCAGCAGTGTTGCTACACTATAATGATGTTACATTGTGGGAAAAACCAGCAGTGTTGTTACACTATTCTATATGATAGTTCATTGTGGGAACACCAGCAGTGTTGCTACACTATTCTATATGATAGTTACATTGTGGGAAACACCAGCAGTGTTGCTACACTATTCTATATGATAGTTACATTGTGGGAACACCAGCAGTGTTGCTACACTATTCTATATGATAGTTACATTGTGGGAACACCAGCAGGTTGCTAAAATATTCTATATGATAGTTACATTGTGGGAACACCAGCAGTGTTGTTACACCTATTATATGTAGTTACATTGTGGGAACAACAGCAGTGTTGCTACACTATTCTATATGATAGTTACATTGTGGGAACACCAGCAGTGTTGCTACACTATTCTATATGATAGTTACATTGTGGGGAAAACCAGCAGTGTTGCTACACTATTCTATATGATAGTTACATTGTGGGGAAAACCAGCAGTGTTGTGTACACTATTTCTATATAGTTACATTGTGGGAACAACAGCAGTGTTGCTACACTATTCTATATGATAGTTACATTTTGGGAACACCAGCAGTGTTGCTACACTATTCTATATGATAGTTTACATTGTGGGAACACCAGCAGTGTTTGCTACAACTATATCTATATGATAGTTACATTGTGGGAACACCAGCAGTGTTGCTACACTATTCTATATGATAGTTACATTGTGGGAACACCAGCAGTGTTGCTACACTATTCTATATGATAGTTACATTGTGGGAACACCAGCAGTGTTGCTACACTATTCTATGAGATAGTTTTGTGTTGTATGCCACTCTAGCCCTGTCAAAGTATGTCTCGCCGGCTGATACAATCGAGTATCATCTACGTAATGAACAAGTCTCCTCCAGGGTGTACATCTCTTGACTGATGACGGGAAAGAAGACCTTTCAAGAAGGCATCAAAGAACCTTCTTAAAGACAGTGAAAAGTGGTCTTTAATGACCTATTCTCGGTCCTAAATGGACCACTCTTGCGAAGGTCCCAGACCTATTTTATGATAATATGAAGAGCAATGCTGCATTGACGTTCCCAGCATCCTAGCAACCTTCCTAGCATCCTAGCAACCTTCCCAGCATCCTAGCAACCTTCCCAGCATCCTAGCAACCTTCCCAGCATCCTAGCAACCTTCCCAGCATCCTAGCAACCTTCCCAGCATCCTAGCAACCTTCCCTGCATCCTAGCAACCTTCCCAGCATCCTAGCAACCTTCCCAGCATCCTAGCAACCTTCCCTGCATCCTAGCAACCTTCCCAGCATCCTAGCAACCTTCCCAGCATCCTAGCAACATTCCCAGCATCCTAGCAACCTTCCCTTCCCAGCATCCTAGCAACCTTCCTAGCATCCTAGCAACCTTCCAAGCATCCTAGCAACCTTCCCAGCATCCTAGCAACCTTCCTAGAATCCTAGCAACCTTCCCAGCATCCTAGCAACCTTCCCAGCATCCTAGCAACATTCTCAGCATCCTAGCAACCTTCCCTTCCCAGCATCCTAGCAATCTTCCTAGAATCCTAGCAACCTTCCCAGCATCCTAGCAACCTTCCCAGCATCCTAGCAACATTCCCAGCATCCTAGCAACCTTCCCTTCCACATCCTAGCAACCTTCCTAGCATCCTAGCAACCTTCCTAGTATCCTAGCAACCTTCCCAGCATCCTAGCAACCTTCCCAGCATCCTAGCAATCTTCTTTTCCCAGCATCCTAGCAACCTTCCCTTCCCAGCATCCTAGCAACCTTCCCAGCATCCTAGCAACCTTCCCAGCAGCCTAGCAACATTCCCAGCATCCTAGCAACCTTCCCTTCCCAGCGTCCTAGCAACCTTCCCTTCCCAGCATCCTAGCAACCTTCCTTTCCCAGCATCCTAGCAACCTTCCCTTCCCAGCATCCTAGCAACCTTCCCTTCCCAGCGTCCTAGCAACCTTCCCTTCGCAGCA
>NC_069489.1:13772724-13880275 GCF_026875155.1 Cherax quadricarinatus | reverse complement strand
AACAGTGTAGCAACACACTGCCTAGTGTCTAATCTCGTCATTTTAATAAATAAACATCTGATACTGTTTGGTATATACTGCCAATCTTAACTGCCACTTGTACTGCCCCTTTCCACCAGTTGCTTGTATCACCCCTCCCTGCCTCCCCTCACACCAATTACCCCTCTCTCAATGGCCTTACTGACCCGTAGCTGATGTAAGTTTGCTGGACACGCAGACAGCCAGGAAGACAGCATTTGGCCCTGTCTATCTTGTTTCGTGTGTGATACAGAGCTGTCAGTTCCCAAGACAGGATTTTTCCTTCCTGAAGGCAGGCTATCTTTCCCGTTTTTCCTGACTGCTTTTCCCTGTCTCTAATACAAAGCTGTCAGTCTGTAATACAAAGCTGTCAGTCTATAATTCAGAGCTGTTAATCTGTAATACACAGCTGGAAGTCTGTAATTCAGAGCTGTAAGTCTGTAATACACAGCTGTCAGTCTGTAATACAAACCTGTCAATCTGTAATACACAGCTGTCAGTCTGTAATACAGAGCTGTCAGTCTGTAATACACAGCTGTCAGTCTGTAATACACAGCTGTCAGTCTGTAATAAAGAGCTGTCAGTCTGTAATACACAGCTGTCAGTCTGTAATTCAGAGCTGTAGGTCTGTAATACACAGCTGTCAGTCTGTAATACAAACCTGTCCGTCTGTAATACACAGCTGTCAGTATGTAATACAGAGCTGTCAGTCTGTAATACACAGTTGTCAGTCTGTAATACAGAGCTGTCAGTCTGTAATACAGAGCTGTCAGTCTGTAACACACAGCTTTTCCTACCTGTAATGCACAGCTGTCAGTCTGTAATACACAGCTGTCAGTCTGTAACACACAGCTGTCAGTCTGCAATACAGAGCTGTCAGTCTGTAATACAGAGCTGTCAGTTTGTAACACACAGCTTTTCCTACCTGTAATACACAGCTGTCAGTCTGTAATACACAGCAGTCAGTCTGTAACACAGCTGTCGGTCTGTAACACACAGCTGTCGGTCTGTAACACACAGCTGTCAGTCTGTAACACACAGCTGCAGTCTGTACACGTGCATTGTAACACACAGCTGTCAGTCTGTAACACACAGCTGTCGGTCTGTAACACACAGCTGTCAGTCTGTAACACACAGCTGTCAGTCTGAAACCTACGTATTAACACTGGTGACTTGAGTTTCCAGACTCCTACTACTCTGGAAGCCCGGCCATGGACCAGGCTTGTCTGGTACTAGCCTAGGCAACCAGGTTGTTGCTGCTGGTGGTACTGGACCAGGCTTGTCTGATGCTAGTCTGGTCAACCAGGCTGCTATCAGCCGGACTCAGTGGGGAAACCAGGGAGAGAAACACGGTGGGAGAAACACGTGTTGGAGAACACGTGGGAGAACACGGTGGGGAAACACAGTGGGGAAACACAGTGAGAAGAACACGGGGAAAACACGGCGGCTGTAAAACACGCGGATAGAACACGGTATTGAAACCAGTCAAACGACTGGCCCTGATCCTTCTGAGACCAACAGCAACAACACAATGGAACCAGCAAGGACTGCTTGGCAGACAGCCTAGGCGATACATGGTCCTCGTGGTACGAACAGCAGAGTACACGTCACATGCTGTACACCGGTAAGTGTACAACTCGGTGGACAACACAGAAGTGTGTATATCTCAGTGGTATAACACGAGAGGTGTATACTACAGTGTTGGAAACACTGAGAAGGTGTATAACTCAGTGGGTAGATATACATGAGACAGTGAGATGTAATCTCGTGGATAACACGCTGAGAGGTGAGTACTCAGTGGATATACACTGGAGGTGTGTATCCAGTGTAATAAACACTGAGGGTGTAAATCTCAGGTGGATGATACACTGAGGGATGTAACACAGTGTAATATACACAGAGAGGTGTATCACTCAGAAATAATATCACACTTGAGAGGTGAGTAATGTCTCATGTGTATAACAACTGAGAGGTTATACACAGTGTATATACACTGAGAGTGTAATCTCAGTGTATATACACTGAAGTGTGTATATCTCAGTGTATATACACTGAGAGGTGTATATCTCAGTGTATATACACTGAGAGGTGTATATCTCAGTGTATATACACTGACAGGTGTATATCTCAGTGTATATACACTGAGAGGTGTATATCTCAGTGTATATACACTGAGAGGTGTATATCTCAGTGTATATACACTGAGAGGTGTAATATCTCAGTGTATATACACTGAGAGGTGTATATACACTGAGAGGTGTATATCTCAGTGTATATACACAATGTATCAATCGCATCTGCTAGAAAAATGACAGGATGGATAATGAGAACCTTCAAAACTAGGGATGCCAAGCCCATGATGACACTCTTCAGGTCACTTGTTCTATCTAGGCTGGAATATTGCTGCACACTAACAGCACCTTTCAAGGCAGGTGAAATTGCTGACCTAGAAAATGTACAGAGAACTTTCACGGCGCGCATAACGGAGATAAAACACCTCAATTACTGGGAGCGCTTGAGGTTCCTAAACCTGTATTCCCTGGAACGCAGGCGAGAGAGATACATGATTATATACACCTGGAAAATCCTAGAGGGACTAGTACCGAACTTGCACACGAAAATCACTCACTACGAAAGCAAAAGACTTGGCAGACGATGCAACATCCCCCCAATGAAAAGCAGGGGTGTCACTAGCACGTTAAGAGACCATACAATAAGTGTCAGGGGCCCGAGACTGTTCAACTGCCTCCCAGCATACATAAGACCCCTGGCTGTCCCTTTAAGATCCCTGACTACTTCAAACCCCCAGCTTTCTTTAAGAACCCCTGGCTGTCTTCAAAACCACTGGCTGTCTTCAAGACCCTGCTCTCTTCAACATCCCTGGGTGTCTTCAAGACCCCTGGGTTTTCTTCAAAACCACTGGCTGTCTTCAAAACCACTGGCTGTCTTCAAGACCCTGGCTCTCTTCAACATCCCTGGCTGTCTTCAAGACCCCTGGCTGTCTTCAAGAACCCCTGGCTGTCTTCAAGAACCCTGGCTGTCTTAAAACCACTGGCCTTCAGCCCTGTCTTCAAGACCCTGCTGTCTTCAAGAACCCTGGCTGTCTTCAAGAACCCTGGCTGTCTTCAAAACCACTGGCTGTCTTCAAGACCCCTGGCTCTCTTCAACATCCCTGGCTGTCTTCAAGAACCCTGGCTGTCTTCAAGACCCCTGGCTGTCTTCAAGACCCCTGGCTATCTTCAATGCCCCTGACTGTCTACAAGACCCCTGACTGTCTTCAAGAAGGCACTGGACAGGCACCTAAAGTCAGTACCTGACCAGCCGGGCTATGCTCGTACGTCGGTTGCGTCTGCCAACAGTAACAGCCTGGTTGACCAGACCCTGATCCACCATGAGGCCTGGCCACAGACGGGGCCGCGGGGGCGTTGACCCCCGAAATACCCTTCACGGATACACTCAATATATATAAATATATAAATATAATATATATAAATATATAATATAAATATAATATATATATATATAAAATATAATAAAAATAATATATATATATATATATAATATATATATAATACATATATAATATATATAATATATATATATAATATATATAAAATATATAGTTACTGCCTTTTTAGACCTGACTCCTGGGCCCATGTCACAGTCTACTCACAAGCAACATTCCACTAATCCACTCATCTAACACATTTTTAAAGCCACTCCAAGTCCTGTTTTTAGGACGTAGATTATTCCACTCATCTACAACTCTACTGCCAAAGAATCACTTCCCTAAATCCCTTTTAGATCTAAATTTCTGCAACTTGGAACCGCTGCTGCGAGTCCTGTCTTGGTTAGATATTTTGAGACTGTATTTACATTCCCTTTATTTAGTCTAGGTTATAAATAACGTGTCGAAAATAACGGGAGGTGGTGAGGATGTGGAGCTACGGGGGTCAGTCCCACTGACTTTATATGAGCACCTTTAAATAACTTCATGACTGAGGAGTGAACACCACAACTTTAAGTCCTGGAGGTGGGCAGTACAGTACCTGTACTCTGAAGGATGAGTGAGGATGTTACAGTCCTGGAGGTGGGAAGTACAGTACCTGTACTCTGAAGGATGAGTGAGGATGTTACAGTCCTGGAGGTGGGAAGTACAGTACCTGTACTCTGAAGGATGAGTGAGGATGTTACAGTCCTGGAGGTGGGAAGTACAGTACCTGTACTCTGAAGGATGAGTGAGGATGTTACAGTCCTGGAGTGGGAAGTACAGTACCTGTACTCTGAAGGATGAGTGAGGATGTTACAGTCCTGGAGGTGGGAAGTACAGTACCTGTACTCTGAAGGATGAGTGAGGATGTTACAGTACTGGAGGTGAGAATGTTACAGTACTGGAGGTGAGAATGTTACAGTACTGGAGGTGAGAATGTTACAGTACTGGAGGTGAGAATGTTACAGTACTGGAGGTGAGAATGTTACAGTACTGGAGGTGAGAATGTTACAGTACTGGAGGTGAGAATGTTTACAGTACTGGAGGTGAGAATGTACAGTACTGGAGGTGAGAATGTTACAGTACTGGAGGTGAGAATGTTACAGTACTGGCGTGAGAATGTTACAGTACTGGAGGTGAGAATGTTACAGTACTGGAGGTGAGAATGTTACAGTACTGGCGGTGAGAATGTTACAGTACTGGAGGTGAGAATGTTACAGTACTGGCGGTGAGAATGTTACAGTACTGGCGGTGAGAATGTTACAGTACTGGAGGTGAGAATGTTACAGTACTGGCGGTGAGAATGTTACAGTACTGGAGGTGAGAATGTTACAGTACTGGCGGTGAGAATGAGTTTTGGTTAATATTTTTCGTCTCCTACACCAACTTACGACGGTGGGAGACAGCCGGTGGTCGTAATCACCTTCACTGACGTAAGATGAGCGTCATATGGTCACAATAGGCCTATCGGGCCCATAGGCTTACAGGGGACCCATTGTAAACACGCCAGAAAAACCCTCCCTATGTTTCCCCTTCTCCCCACCATGTTCCTCCCCTCGTAGACTCTCCCCTCTCCCCTCACATCTCAAATATCATCATTACACACATTCCCCTCAACCTTCATGTCTCGGATACCAGTCGTGTCTGAGTTGGAGTGCGTGTTCTCAGCAGCAACAGCGTGGGTGATCAGTCTCTCACTCCCTGTCAACTGTGACAGGTCACCCAAGCTGTCATGACTGGGTGGGCCTGCAAACGCTGACGACAATAGCCTGGTTGTCCAGTCAAAGAGACAATCTGCTCTCAGGGCTTGTGAGGGAGAACAGAACCAACGCCTCAGGAAAGGACAAAGCTCGTCTCCTGGCGGTGAAGGCACCACACTCAGGAGATTTCCTTTTAGCTGTTCCCAATTCCTCCCTGGGTACTCGACTCGACCCACAGGTCATTCGGATTGGTGTTGCTCTTCGCCTAGCCGCCCCCATCCTCACTGAACATAAGTGTATTTGCGGCAGGGCGATGGCTGATCAATTCGGACTTCATGGTCTCGTGTGTCACACATCAGAAGGGAAGTATGCCAGACATGAGGAGGCAATGACATCAAAAGAGAAACCCGCACAGCCCGTTGCCCACTCAAGGGAACCCCAAAAACAAGTCTGAGGAAGTCTAAAGTGTCCTGATGGAGCCCCAGTTCCCTGGGAAAGGAAGGGAACCAATTGCCTGGGACTACACCTTGTCGCCACATTTGGGAGACACCTACTTGACATACTCCTATGGAAGGTGGGGGAGCGCCCCCACAGGGGACCCAGAAGACCCCCAAATTGAAAATTTTCCCCTTGCTATAACTTCATCCCCAAAAGGGTCGGGAGACCCTTACATGGGGGAAAATGGTCTCAAAGTTCCCCAAAGAGCTGGGTGAAAACCATCAAGAAAACCCAAGGACCACAGGGGGGCCAGCTTCCCTTTTAGAGATTAAGTTGTTCGATCCAGAGAGGGAAAATGCCTACAGCAAATTGGGGCCCAGCACGTTCCAGAGGTGGTACCCCCTTTATATATAATAATTTTATGTATAAAATAAAAATATATATATATATATATATATATATTAAAAAATTATATATATTTTATATATATAACCTCAAACCAAACACTGATCTATTAACTAATCACTAATCACTTTAAATAAACATAATCTACTTTTCTAAACCCAATCTACTTCAAATATCATGAGTCTCAACTAACAGGGTGTACCAACAAAACACGACATACTCAACTAATCACTGACATACTCAACTAACAGTGATGTACTAAATAATCATGACATACCAACTAATCACGAATACTCAACTAAAATGACATACCAACTAATCACGACATACCCCAAAAAAATCAGTGATGTACCCAAATAATCACGACATCTCAAAAACCTGACATATCAACAACATGACATACCAACTAATCAGGGTTATCAAAATAATCACTGACATATCAACTAATCACTGCATCTCAACTTCACTGAATCCCAAAAACACTGAATACCAAAAATCACGACATACTCAACAATCACTGACTACTCAAATAATCAGTATGTAATAACTAAACACTGACATATCAACCAACACTGAATTCAACTAATCACTGACTACTCAACTAATCTTGATGTACTCAAATAATCCTGACTATCAACTAATCACTGACATACCAAATAATCCCTGACAACCCAACTAATCACTGAATACTCAAAATAATCATGACATACTCAAATAACACGACAAAATCAACTAATCACTGACATCTCACTAAATCAGTGATGTACTCAACTACCATGACAACCAACAACATGACTATAACAATCAGACAAAATCAACAAACACTGCTCTAACTAATCACTGACATACTAACTAATCCTGAATACTCAACTAATCACTGACATACTCAACTAACAGTGATGACTCAACTAATCATGACAACTCAACAATTTATGACATACCAACTAATCACTGCCCTACTCAACTAATAATGACATACTCAACAATCACTGACATACTAACTAAAACACTACATACTCAAAATAATCGGATGTATCAACTAAACACTAAACTACTCAATAATCACTGACATACTCAACTAACACTGACATACTCAACTAATCACGACATACTCAACTAACACGGCTACTCAACTAATCACTGACTACTCAACAAACTGACAACCAACTAATAGACATACTCAACAATCAGTGAAAGTACTCAACTAATCACTAAACTACTCAACAATCACTGACCAACTAATAATCACCGCATACCAACTTTACTGACCTCAATAATCACTACATATCAACTAATCATGACAACTCAACTAATCACGCTACCAAATAATCACTGACAACCAATAATCAGTGATGTACCAAAAAATCAGGACATTCCCCAATCACTGACAAAACCCAAATAACACTGACAATAAAAACCGACTACTCAATTAAACATGATGTAAAACTAAACACAAAACTATCAACTAACATGACTACTCAACTAATCACTGACAAATCAACTAATCAGACTACTAACTAATCAGGTGTACCAAATAATCTGACATACCAACTAATCACTGACTACTCACTAATCAAGCAACTCAACAATCGGAGTACTCAACTAATCATGACCTCAACAAAAGTGATGTACTCAACTAATCATGACAAAACCCAATAATCACTGACTACTCAACTAATCAGAAACTCAACTAATCATGACTACTCAACAATCACGACATATCACAACTTGGGTGTTTCTTATAAAGGCCAATAAATCCCCATCAAAGGTTAGCGTTACCAGAAATTAGTGATGTTTGTAAAGGGGACATTTTGACGATCCCTCCCTCTCTTCCTCCCTCTCTCACCCCCCAACCCCCTCCCCCTTTCCCCCCCCCCCCATTCCCTTTCCCCCCCCCCCCCCCCCCCCTCCCCCCCTCCTCCCCCCGCCAACTTTCCCCCCCCCCCCCCCCTCCCCCTCCTTCCACACCCCCCCCCCCCCAAAATTTCCCCCCTTTCCCCCTTTCCCCCCTTCCCCCCCCCCCAAACCCCCTTTTTCCCCCCCCCCTCCCAAAAAACCCCCCCAAACCCCCCCCCCCCCCCCCCCCCCCCCCCCCCCCCCCCATACTCCCCTTTTTTCCCCCCCCCCCCCCCCCCTTCACCCCCCCCTCCCCTTTTTTCCCCTTCCCCCCCCTTTTTTTTCCCCCCCCCCTTTTTTTTTTTTTTCCCCCCCCCCCCCCCCGCCCCCCCCCCCCCCTCCCCCCTCCCATTCCCCCCTCTTCCCCCCCCCCCTCCCCCCTTTTTTAAACCCCCCCCCCCCCCCCTCCCCCCCCATCCCCTTTTTCCCCCCCGCCCCCCCAAAAATTTCCCCAAAAAACCCCCCCCCCCCCCCCCCCCCCCCCTCCTCTCCTCCTCCCCCTCTCCCCCCTCTCTTCTCTCATCTCTGCTCTCTCCCCCCCCCCCCCCCCTCTCCCCACCCCCCCCCTCCCTACTCCCCTCTCTCTTCTTCCTCTAAACCCCTCCTCTCTCCCCCCCCCCTCCCCTCTCTCTCTCTCCTCCTTCTCCTCTCTCTCCTCTCCCTTTTCCTTTTTCTCTCTCTTCTTTTCTCCTCTCCTCTCTCTCTCTCTCTCTTTCTCTCTTCTCTCCTCCTCTCTCTCTTCTCCCTCTTCCTCTCTCTTCTCTCTTCCCCTCTCCTCTCTCTCCTCCTCCTCTTTTTTCCTCCTCTCTCCCCCCTCTCTCTCCTCTCTCTCTTCTCTCTCTCTCTCTCTTTCCTCTCTCTCTCTCTCCTCTTCCCTCTCTCTCTCTCTTTTCTCTTCTCCTCTCTCCTTCCTTTTTCCCTCTCCTCTCCTCTCTCCTCTCCTCTCTCTTCCTCCTCTCTCTCCCCTCTCTCCTCTTTTTTCTCTCTCCTCTCTCCTCTCTCTCTTTTTTTTCTCTCTTTTCTCTCTCCCCTCTCCTCTCTCTCTCTTTTCCCCTCTCTTTCTTCTTCCCCTCTCTCTCCCCCTTCTCCTCTCTTTCCCCCCTCTCCTCCTCCCTCCTCATCCTCTTCTTTCTCTCTTCCCCTCTCTCCCCCTCTCTCTCTTCTCCTCTCTCCCTCTCTCCCTCTCCTCCCTCTTCCCTCTCTCTCTCTCCTCCCCTCTCTCCCTCTCTCTCCTCTCTCTCTCTCTCTCCTCCTCTCTCTCTCTCCCTCTCTCTCTCTCCCTCTCCTCTCTTTTTTCTCTCTCTCCTTCCCTTTTTTCTTTCTTCTCTCTTCCTCTCTCTCTCTCTCTCTCTCTCCTCTCTCTCTCCTCCATTCTCTCTCTCCCCTCTCTCTTTTTCCCCCTTTTTCCTCTCTCTCTCCTCTCCCTCCTCTCTTCTTTCTCTCTCTCTCTCTCTCCTCTCTTTTCTCTTCTCTCTCCTCTCTTCTCTCCCCTTCTTTCCCCCTCCTCCCTCTCTCTCTCTCCTTTTTTTCTTCTCTCTCCCCCTCTCCTCTCTCTCTCTCTCTTTTTCCTCTCTCTCCTCTCTCTCTCTCTCCTCTCTTTCTCTCCTTCTCTCCTCTCCTCCTTTTCCCTTTTTCCCCCCCTTCCCCTCTCCCCCCTTTTCTCTTCCCCCTTTTTCTCTCCTCTCTCTCTCTCTCCCCCCTCTTAACCCCTCTCCTCTCCCCTCTCCCTTCCCTCTTCTTCTCTTCTCTCCTTTCCCCCCCCCTTTTTTTTTTTTTCTCCCCCCCCCCCCTTTTTTTTTTTTCCCCCCCCCCCAAAAAAACCCCCCCGGGTTTCCTTTCCCTTTTCCCCCCTCCCCCCCCTTTTTTTTTTCCCCCCCCTTTTTTTTTTTTTTTTTTTTTTAAACCCCCCCCCCCTTTTTTTTTTTTTCCCCCCCCCCCCCCCCCCCCCCTTTTTTTTTTTTTTTTTTTTTTTTTAAAAAAAACCCCCCCCCCCCCCCCCCCCCCCCCCCCCCCCCCCAAAAAAATTTTTTTTTTTTTTTTTTTTTTTTTTTTTTTTTTTTTTTTTTTTTGGGTTTTTTTTTTTTTTTTTTTTTTTTTTAAGGGGGGGACCCCCAAAAAAAAATTTTTTTTTTTAAACTTTTAAAACAAAATTTTTTTCTTTTTTTGGGAAAAACGGGGTTTTTTAAAACAAAAAATTTTTAAGGGGGGCAAAAAAAATTTTTAAAAATTATTTAAAGGGGGAAAAGGGGAATTTTGGGGGGGGCAAAATTTTTTTAAAACCCCCAAAAAATTGGGAAGGGGCAAAAATAAATTTAAAACAGAAGGGGAAATATTTAAAAAATTTTTTTAGGTTAAGGGGGGGAAAAAAATTTTTTTTAAAACCCCCTTTTTTTTGGGGGGGGAAAAATATGTGGGGGGGGCCCCCTTTTTTTTTCCCCCGGGGGGGGACGAATTTTTTAAAAACAAATTTTCCCCCCCCTTTTTCCCCCCCCTTTTTTTTAAAAATTTTGGGGGGAACCCCCTTTCCCCTCCCCCTCCCCACCCCCTCCTCCAACCCTCCCAAACCCCTCCTACACACCCCTCCCGCCGGGCCCCAGGCACCACCTCCCCCCACCTCCTGAAACCCCTCCCCCCCTCCTCCCAGTCCCCAAACCCCTCCCCCACCCTCCCCCGGTCTGGACCAACCTCCCCCGACCGGCCTCCAACCCAAAAACCTCCCAACCCCTGGGCCCCGGGGCCCAACCCGGCTCCCCCCCCCGGAGAGGTGGGAACCACCCCCAGCCGGCCCCAAAAACCCGGGAAACAGGTTACAAATCCCCCCCCCTCCGGCACAAGGAGCGGTGGAAAAGGGACAGGGAAAAGGTGAAGGAAGGACAAGGAAAAGGTTGGAAAAAGGGCCCCAAGGGAAAAAGGTAAAAGGGGACAAAGGAGAAGTTGGAAAAAAAACCCCCGAAAGGGACAAAGGTGAAAGGGGGGACAAAGGGGAGGGCCCCCCCGGAAAAGGAAAGGGGGGGACAGAGGGAGAATATGTGGTGAAGGGAGGGACAGAGGGAGAATATGTGGTGAAGGGAGGGACAGAGGGAGAATATGTGGTGAAGGGAGGGACAGAGGGAGAATATGTGGTGAAGGGAGAGAAAGAACAGCACGAACCCTTTGCCGATAGACACACACCGGTCCCAGACCAGGCCTCCTGGACACACACCGGTCCCAGACCAGGCCTCCTGGACACACACCGGTCCCAGACCAGGCCTCCTGGACACACACCGGTCCCAGACCAGGCCTCCTGGACACACACCGGTCCCAGACCAGGCCTCCTGGACACACACCGGTCCCAGACCAGGCCTCCTGGACACACACCGGTCCCAGACCAGGCCTCATGGACACACACCGGTCCCAGACCAGGCCTCCTGGACACACACACCGGTCCCAGACCAGGCCTCCTGGACACACACCGGTCCCAGACCAGGCCTCCTGGACACACACCGGTCCCAGACCAGGCCTCCTGGACACATACCGGTCCCAGACCAGGCCTCCTGAACACACACCGGTCCCAGACCAGGCCTCCTGGACACACACCGGTCCCAGACCAGGCCTCCTGGACACACACCGGTCCCAGACCAGGCCTCCTGGACACACACCGGTCCCAGACCAGGCCTCCTGGACACACACCGGTCCCAGACCAGGCCTCATGGACACACACCGGTCCCAGACCAGGCCTCCTGGACACACACCGGTCCCAGACCAGGCCTCCTGGACACACACCGGTCCCAGACCAGGCCTCCTGGACACATACCGGTCCCAGACCAGGCCTCCTGGACACACACCGGTCCCAGACCAGGCCTCCTGGACACACACCGGTCCCAGACCAGGCCTCCTGGACACACACCGGTCCCAGACCAGGCCTCCTGGACACACACCGGTCCCAGACCAGGCCTCCTGGACACACAACGGCCCCAGACCAGGCCTCCTGGACACACACCGGTCCCAGACCAGGCCTCTTGGCTGACAGCCTGGTCAACCAGCCTCTTTCTGGAGAAATTGTCTCCAACAGGGGGCAGCAACCCCTCTGATGGGGGCAAAGACCCCTGTCCCCCGCAGTGATTACTTCAGGTAACGCTGACAGAACTTCAGGTAACGCTGACAGAACTTCAGGTAACGCTGACAGAACATAAGGTAACGCTGACAGACTTCAGGTAACGCTGACAGAACTTCAGGTAACACAGACAGAACATCAGGTAACGCTGACAGAACATCAGGTAACGTTGACGGAACTTCAGGTAACGCTGAGAGAACATCAGGTAACGCTGACAGAACATCAGGTAACGTTGACGGAACTTCAGGTAACGCTGAGAGAACATCAGGTAACGCTGACAGAACTTCAGTCATCACCACGACAGCTGACTCAGGTGAGACAGGTGAAGTGAGCTGTCAGCTTGGGTCAGCTGACAGCCGGAGTCACACTAGGGTATTTAACCGGATTTACTAATAATTTCAAGCCGGATGATTGACGTTAATGAAGCCGGCCAAGACAAGCCGGGACCGGCCAGGACCTGGAAGGACCAGCCACAGCGAGTACTGTACCTTGTGGAACACTGGGAGCCAGTACTGTACCTTGTGGAACACTGGGAGCCAGTACTGTACCTTGTGGAACACTGGGAACCAGTACTGTACCTTGGGAACACTGGGAACCAGTACTGTACCTTGTGGAACACTGGGAGCCAGTACTGTACCTTGTGGAACACTGGGAGCCAGTACTGTACCTTGTGGAACACTGGGAGCCATACAGTACCTGTGGAACACTGGGAGCCAGTACTGTACCTTGTGGAACACTGGGAGACAGTACTGTACCTTGTGGACCCCGGGAGCCAGTACTGTACCTTGTGGAACACTGGGAAACCAGTACTGTTTCCCTGTGGAACACGGGAACCATACTGTACCTTGTGAAACCTGGGAGCCAGTACTGTACCTTGTGGAACACTGGGGGCCAGTACTGTACCTTGTGGAACACAGGTAGCCAATACTGTACCTTGTGGAACACGGGAAACCAGTACTGTACCTTGTGGAACACTGGGGGCCAGTACTGTACCTTTGTGAACACTGGGAGACAGTACTGTACCTTGTGGAACACAGGGAGCCAGTACTGTACCTTGTGGAACACTGGGGGCCAGTACTGTACCTTGTGGAACCTGGGAGCCAGTACTGTACCTTTTGGAACACTGGGAGAAATACTTGTACCTTGTGGAACACTGGGGCCAGTACGTACCTTGTGGAACACTGGGAGCCAGTACTGTTACCTTGTGGGAAAACTGAGGGCCAGTACTGTACCTTGTGGAATACTGGGAGACAGTAACTGTACCTTGTGGAAAAACTGGGACCAGTACTGAACCTTGTGAAACACGGGAGCCAGTACTGTACCTTGGGAACACTGGGGCCAGTACTGTACCCTTTTAGAACACTGGAAACAGTACTGTAAACCCTTTTGGAACACTGGGAGCCAGTACTGTACCTTGTGGAACACTGGGAGACAGTACTGTACCTTGTGGAACACTGGGAGCCAGTACTGTACCTTGTGGAACACTGGGAGACAGTACTGTACCTTGTGGAACACTGGGAGCCAGTACTGTACCTTGTGGAAACATGGGAGCCAGTACGTACCTTGTGGGAACACTAGGATCCAGTACTGTACCTTGTGGAACACTGGGAGCCAGTTACTGTACTTGTGGAACACTAGGAGCCAGTACTGTACCTTTGAAAAACTGGGAGCCCGTACTGTACCTTGTGGAACACTGGAGACAGTACTGTACCTTGTGGAACACTGGGAGACAATACTATACCTTGTGGAACACTAGGAGCCAGTACTGTACCTTGTGGAACACTAGGAAAGAGTACTGTACCTTGTGGAACACTGGGAGCCAGTACTGTACCTTGTGGAACACTAGGAGAGAGTACTGTACCTTGTGGAACACTGGAGCCAGTACTTTTACCTTGTGGAACACTGGGAGCCATACTGTACGTTGTGGGAAAACTAGGAGCCAGTATGTACCTTGTGGAACCTGGGAGCCAGTACTGTACCTTGTGGAACAACTGGAGACAGTACTGTACCTTGTGGAACACTGGGAGACATACTATACCTTTGTGAACCTAGAGCCAGTACTGTACCTTGTGGAACACTAGGGAAGAGTACTGTACCTTGTGGAACACTGGGAGCCATACTGTACCTTGTGAACACTGGGGGCCAGTAAATGTACCTTGTGGAACACTGGGGGGCCAGTACTGTACCTTGTGGAACACTGGGAGCCAGTACTGTACCTTGTGGAACACTAGGGCCATACTGTACCTTGTGGAACACTGGGGGCCAGTACTGTACCTTTGGAACACGGGAGCCAGTACTGTACCTTGTGGAACACTGGGAGCAAGTACTGTACCTTGTGGAACACTGGGAGCCAGTACTGTTTCCTTGTGGAACCTGGGGGGCCAGTAAATGTACCTTGTGGAACACTAAGACCATTACTGAACCTTGTGGAACACTGGAGAGAAATACTGTACCTTGTGGAACACTGGGGAGCCAGTACTGTACCTTGTTTGGGAAAACTGGGAGCCAGTTCCGTACCTTGTGAAACCTAGGAGAGAGTACTGTACCTTGTGGAACACGGGAGCCAGTACTGTACCTTGTTGGGAAAACTAGGAGCCAGTACTGTATTTTGTGGAACACTAGGGGCCATACTGTACCTCGTGGAACACTGGGGCCAGTACTGTAATTGTGGAACACTGGAGCCAGTACTGTACCTTGTGGAACACTGAGACCTGTACTGTACCTTGTGAAACCCTAGGAGAGGTACTGTACCTTGTGGAACACTAGGGGAGAGTACTGTACCTTGTGGAACACTAGGGAAGAGAACAGTAACCTTGTGGAACATTAGGAGAGATACGTACCTTGTGGAACAAATAGCAGAGAAACAGTACCTTGTGGGAAAACTAGAGAGTACTGTACCTTTTGGAACACTAGGAGAGTAAATGTACCTTGTGGGAAAACAAGAGAGTACGTACCTTGTGGGAAAACTAGGAGAGTACTGTACCTTGTGAACACTAGGAGAGAACAGTACCTTGTCGAACACTAGGAGAGAGAACAGTACCTTGTGGAACACTAGGAGAGTAATGTACCTTGAGGAACACTAGGAGAAGAACAGTACCTTGTGGAACACTAAAGGAAATACTGTACCTTGTGGAACACTAGAGAGTACGTACCTTGTGGAACACTAGGAAAAGAGAACAGACCTTGTGGAACACTAGGAGAGTACTGTACCTTGTGGAACACTAGGAGAGTAAATGACCTTGTGGGAAAACTAGGGGAGAGAAATACCTTGTGGAACACTAGGAGAGTACTGGGACCTTTTGGAACACTAGGGGAGAGAACAGTAAACCCTTGTGGAACACTAGGAGAGTACTGTACCTTGTGGAACACTAAGGAGAGAACAGTACCATGTGGAAAAACTAGAGAGTACTGAAACCCTTTTGGAACACTAGGAGAGTACTGTACCTTGTGGAACACTAGGAGAGAGAAGAGTACCTTGTGGAACACTAGGAGAGTACTGTACCTTGTGGAACACTAGGAGAGTACTGTACCTTGTGGAACACTAGGAGAGAGAACAGTACCTTGTGGAACACTAGGAGAGTACTGTACCTTGTGGAACACTAGGAGAGAGAACAGTACCTTGTGGAACACTAGGAAGTAAATGTACCTTGGGAACACTAGGAGAGAGAACAGTACCTTGTGGAACACTAGGAGAGTACTGTACCTTGCGGAACACTAGGAGAGTACAGTACCTTGCGGAACACTAGGAGAGAGAACAGTACCTTGTGGAACACTAGGAGAGTACTGTACCTTTGTGGGAAAACTAGGAGAGTACTGTACCTTGTGGAAAAAACTAGGAGAGTACAGTACCTTGTGGAACACTAGGAGAGTACTGTACCTTGTGGAACACTAGGAGAGAGAACAGTACCTTGTGGAACACTAGGAGAGTACTGTACCTTGTGGAACACTAGGAGAGTACTGTACCTTGTGGAACACTAGGAGAGAGAACAGTACCTTGTGGAACACTAGGAGAGAGAACAGTACCTTGCGGAACACTAGGAGAAGAACAGTACCTTTTGGGAAAACTAGGAGAGTACTGTACCTTGTGGAACACTAGAGAGTACAGTACCTTGGGGGAACACTAGGAGAGTACTGGGACCTTGTGTAACACTAGGAGAGAGAAACAGTACCTTTTGGGAAAACTAGGAGAGTACTGTACCTTGTGGAACACTAGGAGAGTACTGTACCTTGTGGAACACTAAAGGGGAAAAGAACATACCTTGTGGAACACTAGGAGAGTACTGTACCTTGTGGAACACTGAAGTACTGTACCTTGTGGAACACTAGGAGAGAGAACAGTACCTTGTGGAACACTAGGAGAGTACTGTACCTTGTGGAACACTAGGAGAGTACTGTACCTTGTGGAACACTAGGAGAGAGAACAGTACCTTGTGGAACACCACTAGGAGAGTACTGTACCTTGTGGAACACTAGGAGAGTACGTACCTTTTGGAACACTAGGAGAGAAAAAAAGTACCTGTGGAACCCCTAGGAGAGTACTGTACCTTTTGGGAAAACTAGGAGAGTACGGGACCTTGTGGAACACTAGGAGAGTACAGTACCTTGTGGAACACTAGGAGAGAGAACAGTACCTTGTGGAACACTAGGAGAGTACAGTACCTTGTGGAACACTAGGAGAGTACTGTACCTTGTGGAACACTAGGAGAGAGAACAGTACCTTGTGGAACACTAGGAGAGTACTGTACCTTGTGGAACACTAGGAGAGTACTGTACCTTGTGGAACACTAGGAGAGAGAACAGTACCTTGTGGAACACTAGGAAGTACTGTCCTGGGGGAACACTAGGAGAGTACTGTACCTTGTGGAACACTAGGAGAGAGAACAGTACCTTGTGGAACACTAGGAGAGTACAGTACCTTGTGGAACACTAGGAGAGTACTGTACCTTGTGGAACACTAGGAGAGAGAACAGTACCTTGTGGAACACTAGGAGAGTACTGTACCTTGTGGAACACTAGGAGAGTACTGTACCTTGTGGAACACTAGGAGAGAGAACAGTACCTTGTGGAACACTAGGAGAGTACTGTACCTTGTGGGAAAACAGGAGAGTACTGTACCTTGTGGAACACTAGGGGAGAGAACAGTACGTTGTGGAACACTAGGAGAGTAACTGTCCTGTGGAACACTAGGAGATACTGTAAACCCTTTTGGAACACTAGGAGAGTACTGTACCTTGTGGAACACTAGGAGAGTACTGTACCTTGTGGAACACTAGGAGAGTACTGTACCTTGTGGAACACTAGGAGAGAGAACATACCTTTTAGAACACTAAAGGGGAGTAAATGTACCTTGTGGAACACTAGGAGAGTACTGTACCTTGTGGAACACTAGGAGAGAGGACAGTACCTTGTGGAACACTAGGAGAGTACTGTACCTTGTGGAACACTAGGAGAGAGAAAAAGTACCTTGTGGAACACTAGAGGAGTAAAGTACCTTGTTTGGGAAAACTAGGAAGTACTGTACCTTGTGGAACACTAGAGAGAGAACAGTACCTTGTGGAACACTAGGAGAGTACTGTACCTTGTGGAACACTAGGAGAGAGAACAGTACCTTGTGGAACACTAGGAGAGTACAGTACCTTGTGGAACACTAGGAGAGAGAACAGTACCTTGTGGAACACTAGGAGAGTACAGTACCCTTGTGGGGAAAACTAGGGGAGTACTGTACCTTGTGGAACACTAGGAGAGAGAACAGTACCTTGTGGAACACTAGGAGAGTACTGTACCTTGTGGAACACTAGGAGAGAGAACAGTACCTTGTGGAACACTAGGAGAGAGAACAGTACCTTGTGGAACACTAGGAGAGAGAACAGTTACCTTTTTGAAAAACTAGGAAAAGAACAGTAACCTTGTGGAACACTAGAGAGAGAACAGTACCTTGTGGAACACTAGGAAGAGAACAGTACCTCGTGAACACTAGGGAGAGAGAACAGTACCTTGTGGAACACTAGGAGAGAGAACAGTACCTTGTGGAACACTAGGAGAGAGAACAGTACCTTGTGGAACACTAGGAGAGAGAACAGTACCTTGTTCCGTGTGTTAGATTCATTAGGTCATTTTTAACAAGCTATTCCTTCTGTACACGATGATCGTATTTGTTTAAGACATTTGCAGTGCATCCAAGACCATGTCATAGTGGTCCAGTAGTTGTGTGAGGCAGGAGTGACCATCCAAGACCATGTCATAGTGGTCCAGTAGTTGTGAGAGGCAAAGTGAAACCCTCCAAGACCATGTCATAGTGGTCCAAGTTGTGTGAGGCAGGGGCGACCATCCAAGACCATGTCATAGTGGGCCATTTGTTGTGTGAGGCAGTAAATGACCATCCAAGACCATGTCATAGTGGTCCAGTAGTTGTGTGAGGCAGGAGTGACCATCCAAGACCATGTCATAGTGGTCCAGTAGTTGTGTGAGGCAGGAGTGACCATCCAAGACCATGTCATAGTGGTCCAGTAGTTGTGAGAGGCAGGAGTGACAATCCAAGACCATGGGCATAGTGATCCAGTAGTTTGTGAGGCAGTAGTGACCATCCAAGACCATGTCCCTAGTGGTCCAGTAGTTGTTGAGGCAGTAGTGACCATCCAAGACCATGTCATAGTGATCCAGTAGTTGTGTGAGGCAGTAGTGACCATCCAAGACCATGTCATAGTGGTCCAGTAGTTGTGTGAGGCAGGAGTGACCATCCAAGACCATGTCATAGTGGTCCATATTTGTGTTTAGGCAGGAGTGACCATCCAAGACCATGTCATAGTGGTCCAGTAGTTGTGAGAGGCAGGAGTGACCATCCAAGACCATGTCATAGTGATCCAGTAGTTGTTTTGAGGGAGTAGTGACCCTCCAAGACCATGTCAAAGTGGTCCAGTAGTTGTGTGAGCAGTAGTGACCATCCAAGACCATGTCATATGATCCAGTTTTGTGTGAGGCAGTAGTGACCATCCCAAAACCCTGTCATAGTGGTCCAGTAGTTGTGTGAGGCAGGAGTGACCATCCAAGACCATGTCATAGTGGTCCAGTAGTTGTGTGAGGCAGGAGTGACCATCCAAGACCATGTCATAGTGATCCAGTAGTTTTTGTGAGGGAGTAGTGACCATCCAAGACCAGTCATAGTGGTCCAGTAGTTGGTGAGGCCAGGAGTGACCATCCAAGACCATGTCATAGTGGTTTTGTAGTTGTGTGGACAGGAGTGACCATCCAAACCATGTCATAGTGGTCCAGTAGTTGTGAGAGGCAGGAGTGACCATCCAAGACCATGTCATAGTGGTCCAGTAGTTGTGTGAGGCAGGGGCGACCATCCAAGACCATGTCATAGTGGTCCAGTAGTTGTGTGAGGCAGTAGTGACCATCCAAGACCATGTCATAGTGGTCCAGTAGTTGTGTGAGGCAGGAGTGACCATCCAAGACCATGTCATAGTGGTCCAGTAGTTGTGTGAGGCAGGAGTGACCATCCAAGACCATGTCATAGTGGTCCAGTAGTTGTGAGAGGCAGGAGTGACCATCCAAGACCATGTCATAGTGGTCCAGTAGTTGTGTGAGGCAGGGGCGACCATCCAAGATCATGTCATAGTGGTCCAGTAGTTACGTGAGGCAGTAGTGACCATCCAAGACCATGTCATAGTGGTCCAGTAGTTGTGTGAGGCAGGAGTGACCATCCAAGACCAAATTTATAGTGGTCCGTAATTGTTGAGGCAGGGGTTTACCATCCAAGACCATGTCAAGTGGTCCATTAGGTTTTGAAGCAGGAGTGACCATCCAAGACCATGTCATAGTGATCCAGTAGTTGTGTGAGGCAGTAGTGACCATCCAAGACCATGTCATAGTGGTCCAGTAGTTGTGTGAGGCAGTAGTGACCATCCAAGACCATGTCATAGTGATCCAGTAGTTGTGTGAGGCAGTAGTGACCATCCAAGACCATGTCATAGTGGTCCAGTAGTTGGGTGAGGCAGGGGTTTACCATCCAAGACCATGTCATATGGTCCAGTAGTTTGTGTGAGCAGGAGTGACCATCCAAGACCATGTCATATGTCCAGTAGTGTGAGAGGCAGGAGTGACCATCCAAGACCATGTCATAGTGATCAGTAGTTTGTGAGGCAGTAGTGACCATCCAAACCATGTCATAGTGGTCCAGTAGTTGTGTGAGGCAGTAGTGACCATCCAAGACCATTCATAGTGAACCAGTATTGTGTGAGGCAGTAGTGACCATCCAAGACCATGTCATAGTGGTCCAGTAGTTGTGTGAGGCAGGAGTGACCATCCAAGACCATGTCATAGTGGTCCAGTAGTTGTGTGAGGCAGGAGTGACCATCCAAGACCATGTCATAGTGATCCAGTAGTTGTGTGAGGCAGTATGACCATCCAAACCATTCATAGTGTCCAGTAGTTGTGTGAGGCAGGAGTGACCATCCAAGACCATGTCATAGTGGTCTAGTAGTTGTGTGAGGCAGGAGTGACCATCCAAGACCATGTCATAGTGGTCCAGTAGTTGTTTAGAGGCAGGAGTGACCATCCAAGACCATGTCATAGTGGTCCAGTAGTTTGAGAGGCAGGGGCGACCATCCAAGACCATGTCATAGTGGTCCAGTAGTTGTGTGAGGCAGTAGTGACCACCAAGACCATGTCATAGTGATCCAGTATTGTGTGAAAGGGAGGAGTGACCATCCAAGACCATGTCATAGTGGTCCAGATTGTGTGAGGGAGGAGGACCATCCAAAACCATGTCATAGTGGTCCAGTAGTTGTGAGAGGCAGGATGACCATCCAAGACCATGTCATAGTGGTCCATAGTTGTGTGAGGCAGGGCGACCATCCAAGATCATGTCATAGTGGTCCAGTATTTTTGTGAGGCAGGAGTGACCACCAAGACCATGTCATAGTGGTCCAGTAGTTGTGTGAGGCAGGAGTGACCATCCAAGACCATGTCATAGTGGTCCAGTAGTTGTGAGAGGCAGAGTGACCATCCAAACCATGTCATAGTGATCCAGTAGTTTTTGTGGGCAGTAGTGACCATCCAAGACCATGTCATAGTGGTCCAGTAGTTGTGTGAGGCAGTAGTGACCATCCAAGACCATGTCATAGTGATCCAGTAGTTGTGTGAGGCAGTAGTGACCATCCCAAAACCATGTCATAAATGGTCCAGTAGTTTGTGATGCAGGAGTGACCATCCAAGACCATGCATAGTGGTCCAGTATTGAGTGAGGCAGAGTGACCATCCAAGACCATGTCATAGTGGTCCAGTAGTTGTGAGAGGCAGGAGTGACCATCCAAGACCATGTCATAGTGATCCAGTAGTTGTGTGAGGCAGTAGTGACCACCAAGACCATGTCATAGTGGGCCAGTAGTTGTGTGAGGCAGTATGACCAACCAAACCCTGTCATAGTGATCCAGTAGTTTGTGAGGCAGTAGTGACCATCCAAGACCATGTCATAGTGGTCCAGTAGTTGTGTGAGGCAGGAGTGACCATCCAAGACCATGTCATAGTGGTCCAGTAGTTGTGTGAGGCAGGAGTGACCATCCAAGACCATGTCATAGTGATCCGTAGTTGTGTGAGGCATAGGTGACCATCCAAGACCATGTCCTAGTGGTCCAGTAGTTGTGTGAGGCAGGAGTGACCATCCAAGACCATGTCATAGTGGTCTAGTAGTTGTGTGAGGCAGGATGACCATCCAAGACCATGTCATAGTGGCCAGTAGTTGTGTGAGGCAGGAGTGACCATCCAAGACCATGTCATAGTGGTCTATAGTTGTGTGAGGCAGGAGTGACCCTCCAAGACCATGTCATAGTGGCTAGTGTTGTGTGAGGCAGGAGTGACCATCCAAGACCATGTCATAGTGGTCCAGTATTGTGAGAGGCAGTAGTGACCATCCAAGACCATGTCATAGTGATCCATAGTTGTGAGAGGCAGGAGTGACCCACAAGACCATGCCATAGTGGTCTAGTAGTTGTGTGAGGGAGGATGACCATCCAAGACCATGTCATAGTTTATTCAGTAGTTGTGAGAGGCAGGAGATGACCATCCAAAACCATTTATAGTGATCCAGTAGTTGGAGAGGGAGGAGTGACCATCCAAAAACCATGTCATAGTGATCCAGTAGTTGTGAGGCAGGAGTGACCATCCAAGACCATGTCATAGTGGTCCAGTAGTTGTGTGAGGGAGAGTGACCAACCAGAACCATGTCATAGTGGTCCAGTAGTGTGAGAGGCAGAGTGACCATCCCAAAACCATGTCATAGTGGTCCAGTATTGTGTGAGGCAGGGGTGACCATCCAAGACTATGTCATAGTGACCAGTAGTTGTGTGAGGCAGGGGTGAAACCCTCCAATACCATGTCATAGTGATCCAGTAGTTGTGAGAGGCAGGAGTGACCATCCAAGACCATGTCATAGTGGTCCAGTAGTTGTGAGAGGCAGGAGTGACCATCCAAGACCATGTCATAGTGGTCTAGTAGTTGTGTGAGGCAGGAGTGACCATCCAATACCATGTCATAGTGGTCCAGTAGTTGTGAGAGGCAGGAGTGACCATCCAAGACCATGTCATGGTGATCCAAATAGTTGTGAGAGGCAGGAGTGGGCCATCCAAGAACATGTCATAGTGGTCCAGTAGTTGTGGAAGGGAGGAGTGACCAACCAATACCCTGTCCATAGTGATCCAGTAGTTGTGTGAGGCAGGAGTGACCATCCAAGACCATGTCATAGTGGTCCAGTAGTTGTGAGAGGCAGGAGTGACCATCCAAGACCATGTCATAGTGGTCTATTAGTTGTGTGAGGCAGGAGTGACCATCCAAGACCATGTCATAGTGGTCCAGTAGTTGTGAGAGGCAGGAGTGACCATCCAAGACCATTCATATGGGTCAGTAGTTTGTGAGGCAGGAGTGACCATCCAAGACCATGTCCCTAGTGGTCCAGTAGTTTTTGAGAGGCAGGAGTGACCATCCAAGACCATGTCATAGTGGTCTAGTAGTTGTGTGAGGCAGGAGTGACCATCCAAGACCATGTCATAGTGGTCAAGTAGTTGTGTGAGGCAGGAAATGACCTCCAATACCATGTCTAGTGTCCAGTAGTTGTGAGAGGCAGGAGTGACCATCCAAGACCATGTCATAGTGTTCCAGTAGGTTGTGAGAGGCAGGGGTGACCATCCAAGACCATGTCATAGTGGTCCAGTAGTTGTGTGAGGCAGGAGTGACCATCCAATACCATGTCATAGTGGTCCAGTAGTTGTGAGAGGCAGGAGTGACCATCCCCAAACCATGTCATAGTGGTCCAGTAGTTGTGAGAGGCAGGAGTGACCATCCAAGACCATGTCATAGTGTTCCAGTAGTTTGTGAGAGGGAGGAGTGACCATCCAAGACCATGTCATATTGGTCCAGTAGTTTGTGGGAGGCAAAGGAACCATCCAATACCATGTCATAGTGGTCCATAGTTGTGAAGGCAGGAGTGACCATCCAAGACCATGTCATAGGTTCCAGTAGTTGTGAGAGGCAGGAGTGACCATCCAAGACCATGTCATAGTGTCCAGTAGTTGTTGGAGCAGGAGTGACCATCCAATACCATGTCATAGTGGTCCAGTAGTTGTGAGAGGCAGGAGTGACCATCCAATACCACGTCATAGTGGTCCAGTAGTTGTGAGAGGCAGGAGTGACCATCCAATACCATGTCAAAGTGGTCCAGTAGTTGTGAGAGGCAGGAGTGACCATCCAAGACCATGTCATAGTGTTCCAGTAGTTGTGAGAGGCAGGAGTGACCATCCAAGACCATGTCATAGTGGTCCAGTAGTTGTGAGAGGCAGTAGTGACCATCCAAGACCATGTCACAGTGTCCAGTTTGTTGTGAGAGGCAGTAGTGACCCATCCAGAAACCATGTCATAGTGATCCAGTAGTTGTGAGAAGGGAGTAGTGAACATCCAAGACCATTCATAGTGGCCAGTAGTTGTGAGAGGCAGGGCGACCATCTAAGACCATGTCATAGTGGTCCAGTAGTTGTGAGAGGCAGGATGACCATCCAAGACCATGTCTAGTGGGTCGAGTAGTTGTGAGAGGCAGTAGTGACCATCCAAGACCATGTCATAGTGGTCCAGTAGTTGTGAGAGGCAGTAGTGACCATCCAAGACCATATCATAGTGATCCAGTAGTTGCGAGAGGCAGTAGTGACCATCCAAGACCATGTCATAGTGGTCCAGTAGTTGTGAGAGGCATTAGTGACCATCCAAGACCATGTCATAGTGGTCCAGTAGTTGAAAGAGGCAGGAGTGACCATCCAAGACCATGTCATAGTGGTCCAGTAGTTGTAAGAGGCAGGAGTGTCCATCCAAGACCATGTCATAGTGGTCCAGTAGTTTGTAAGAGGCAGGAAGTGACCATCCAGACCATGCAAAGTGGTCCAGTATTGAAAGAGGCAGGAGTGACCATCCAAGACCATGTCATAGGGTCCAGTAGTTGTAAGAGGCAGGGGTGACCATCCAAAGACCATGTCATAGTAGTCCCAGTAGTTGTAAGAGGGAGGAGTGACCATCCAAGACCATGTCATAGTGGTCCCGTAGTTGTAAGAGGCAGGAGTGACCATCCAAGACCATGTCATAGTGGTCCAATAGTTGAAAGAGGCAGGAGTGAGAATCCAAGTCCATGGCATAGTGGTCCAGTAGTTGTAAGAGGCAGGAGTGACCATCCAAGACCATGTCATAGTGGTCCAGTAGTTGTGAGAGGCAGTAGTGCCATCCAAAACCATGTCACAGTGGTTCAGTAGTTGTGAAGGCAGGATGACCATCCAAGACCATGTTCATGGGGATCCAGTAGTTTATGAGAGCAGGGGTGACCACCAAGACCATGTCATAGTGGTCCAGTAGTTGTGAGAGGCAGTAGTGACCATCCAAGACCATGTCACAGTGGTCCAGTAGTTGTGAGAGGCAGGAGTGACCATCCAAGACCATGTCATGGTGTTCCAGTAGTTGTGAGAGGCAAGAGTGACCATCCAAGACCATGTCATAGTGGTCCAGTAGTTGAAAGAGGCAGGAGTGGCCATACAAGACCATGTCATAGGGGTCCAGTAGTTGTGAGAGGCAAGAGAGACCATCCAAGACCATGTCACAGTGGTCCAGTAGTTGTAAGAGGCAAGAGTGACCATCCAAGACTATGTCGCAGTGGTCCAGTAGTTGTGAGAGGCAGTAACGACCATCCTAGACCATGTCATAGTGGTCCAGTAGTTGTGTGAGGCAGGAGCGACCATCAAAGACTACGTCACAGTGGTCCAGTAGTTGTTTAAGGGAGGAGTGACCATTTCCCAAACCATGTCTAGGGTCCAGTAGTTGTGAGAGGAAGGAGTGACCATCCAAGACCATGTCATAGTGGTCCAGTAGTTATGAGAGGCAGGAGCGACCATCCTAGACCATGTCATAGTGGTCCAGTAGTTGTGTGAGGCAGGAGTGACCATCCAAGACCATGTCATAGTGGTCCAGTAGTTGTGAGAGGCAGGAGTGACCATCCAAGACCATGTCATAGTGATCCAGTAGTTGTGAGAGGCAGGGGTGACCCATCCAAGACCATGTCAAAGTGGTCCAGTAGTTGTGAGAGGCAGGAGTGACCATCCAAGACCATGTCATAGTGGTCCAGTAGTTGTGAGAAGCAGGATTGACCATCCAAGACCATGTCATAGTGGTCCAGTAGTTGTGAGAGGCAGGAGTGACCTGCAAGACCATGTCATAAATGATCCAGTAGATGTGAGAGGCAGGGGTGACCCCTCCAAGACTATGTCATAGTGATC
Source organism: Cherax quadricarinatus (assembly GCF_026875155.1). Classification (NCBI taxonomy): domain Eukaryota; kingdom Metazoa; phylum Arthropoda; class Malacostraca; order Decapoda; family Parastacidae; genus Cherax; species Cherax quadricarinatus. The sequence goes on along the minus strand of NC_069489.1, from coordinate 13,854,436 downwards.
CAGTAGTTGTGAGAAGCAGGATTGACCATCCAAGACCATGTCATAGTGGTCCAGTAGTTGTGTGAGGCAGGAGTGACCATCCAAGACCATGTCATAGTGATCCAGTAGTTGTGAGAGGCATTAGTGACCATCCAAGACCATGTCATAGTGATCCAGTAGTTGTGAGAAGCAGGATTGACCATCCAAGACCATGTCATAGTGGTCCAGTAGTTGTGTGAGGCAGGAGTGACCATCCAAGACCATGTCATAGTGGTCCAGTAGTTGTGAGAGGCAGGAGTGACCATCCAAGACCATGTCATAGTGGTCCATAGTTGTGAGGCAGGAGTGACCATCCAAACCATGTCATAGTGGTTCCAGTAGTTGTGGAGGCAGTAGTGACCATCCAATGACCATGTCATAGTGGTCCAGTAGTTGTGAGAGGCAGGGACCATCCAAGACCAAAGTCATAGTGGTCCAGTAGTTGTGTAAGGCAGGAGTGACCATCCAAGACCATGTCATAGTGATCCAGTAGTTGTGAGAGGCAGTAGTGACCATCCAAGACCATGTCATAGTGGTCCAGTAGTTGGAGAGGCAGTAGTTTACCATCCAAGACCATGTCATAGTGGTCCAGTAGTTGTGTGAGGCAGTAGTGACCATCCAAGACCATGTCATAGTGGTCCAGTAGTTGTGTGAGTCAGTAGTGACCATCCAAGACCATGTCATAGTGGTCCAGTAGTTGTGAGAGGCAGTAGTGACCATCCAAGACCATGTCATAGTGGTCCGGTAGTTGTGAGAGGCAGCAGCTACCTGTGCTAAACCCATGCTGCCCTGGGGGTGTGCAAGTCGAGTGAATCTAAGTGGTTAGTGATGTTACCCTTTAAAACACTCTCAAAAGTTTTGATAATATGGGACGCTGGTGCTATCAGTCTTCAGTTTTTGCCTGCACCACAGTCACCTGTGTAGAGTGGGGCTAATCCCTTGTTTGTACCGACTCCGGGATGGCCCCCGTGTCTAGTTTCCCTCTCCATAGAATATTTAAGGCTGATGATAAGGGGTATCTTGCGGTTCTGGACGAACACTCTGCCTGGGGCAGAGTGCATGGGCATGCTATGAAGGGTAAGGAGCGGTGCCTCGACACCCACAAACACAATTAGGTGATCAAATATACCATATGGCCCTGATGGCTAGAAACAACTTCTACAGACCATAGCTCACGTCAGTAGCATACTACTATATAGAAAGCCGCTTGTTATGCTGAGCATTTCACGCAAATTAGGTCAATTTTATCCCCCAGGATGCGACCCACCCCAGTAGACTAACACCCAGGTACCTACTTACTGCAAGGACAACATGGACAGCAGGTGTCTTAAGTAAACACGTTGTAATGTTTCCACCCGTGCCAGGGATCGAACCACGGACCTCAGTGTGCGAGGCAAGTGCGTCAACACCTGAGCTGTGACACCAACATCCAAATCTCTTAAACTAATTATATAAATTTAATATATAACAACACTCAGATGTTGGACATATATCTAATTCAACATATGTCGGTATACATACAATACACGTCCTCACCGTGTATACATTCTGCTACGAATGTATCTACACGTAGTGGGGTCAAATAATCGTGAGAACATAGTTACCAGGTACCTAGTTACCTCCTATCTGATCAGCAAGGTTGCTGTTACCTGGAATAATTTGTAGTGAGTTATGATCTGTGTATAATAGGCGAGGCAGGAAGCTGTCCTCAGTGTCAGAGGTCCTCGACTCTTCAACTGCACTATCTTCATCCATTTGATGAGTTCCGTGAGTCTACTCCCGGAGGCTCTTCTGGTGCTAGCCTGATCAACCAGGTTGTTGTTGCTGGTGGTCCACTGACCCACATATCCATCACAGCCTGGTTGATCTGGTGAAGATACTTGTCCAGTTTCCTCTGGAAGACTTCTACACTTGTTCCAGCAGTGTTTCTGATATCTTCTGGTAAGATGTTGAACAGTCTTGGTCCACGGATGTTGATACAGTGTTCTCTTATTGTGTTCATGGTGTCCCTGCTTTTCACTGGGTATATTTTATACTTCCTGTCATATCTCTCACTCCAGTATGTTGTTATGGCAGTGTGTAGATTTGTGACCAGACCCTCAACCACCTTCCAGGTATATATTATCATGTATCTCTATCTCCTCCGCTCCAGTGAGTACAGTCTTGGTCTACGGATGTTGATACAGTGTTCTCTTATTGTGTTCATGGTGTCCCTGCTTTTCACTGGGTATATTTTATACTTCCTGTCATATCTCTCACTCCAGTATGTTGTTATGGCAGTGTGTAGATTTGTGACCAGACCCTCAACCACCTTCCAGATATATATTATCATGTATCTCTATCTCCTCCGCTCCAGTGAGTAGTTTTCCTCCACGGATGTTGATACAGTGTTCTCTTATTGTGCCCGCCGCACCCCTGCTCCTCACCAGGTTAGATCTCAAGTCTAAGGACACTGACTCCCGGAAAACATCCATCGGGTATACTTCAGAAAGGAGCCCCCACTACAGTAAATTAAGAGCCCATCTCCACCAACAGATTACACATCCAGTGACAGGAATAACAACGTGAGTATAACAACGTTTCAACTGATTTCTGAGAAACCATCAGTCTGTGGTATCATCTCAAATCATCACCAGGAAGGACAAAAACTCTATAATTGCCAAAAATGATGACAAAGTCGTAGGGAAAGATGATAACACAGGCAGACAAGGTAATTGGGTAGTTAGAACAAGACGCTAACTACCGGAAGTTTGATGCTGGAAAAACACTTAGATTGTAAGTACTTAGTTATTCAGAGGATTTCAGTAGGCAAGGTTTTTATTTTGAAACATTTCGCCCACAGTGGGGGCGAAATGTGCCATATGAACGTTTCGCGAGTGAGACGTAGGCTAAGCATTTCATGATGTGGGACGTGAGGTTGACACAGAAGCAATAGCCTGGCCAACCAGGTTGTTGCTGCTGGTGGTCCACTGACCCACATGTCCATCACAGCCTGGATGATCTGGCGCCTGGTGAAGATACTTGTCCAGATTCCTCTTGAAAACTTCTACACTGAAGTCTCTACGAGAGAGAGAGAGAGAGAGAGAGAGAGAGAGAGAGAGAGAGAGAGGCATAGCAGACAGTGCCACTAGCAGCAACAACCTAGCTAACCAGGCTAGCACCAGACAAGCCTGACCTATGGCCGGGCTACGGGACTTGAAACTCACGGAACCCATCAAAGGTATATATATGTGTGTGTGTGTGTGTGTGTGTGTGTGTGTGTGTGTGTGTGTGTGTGTGTGTGTACGTTTATTAAGGAAACACTACCACTTACCCCTCACCTCCCCCTCCCTCTCTCCCCCCCCTCAACCTCCCCCTCCCTGCCCCTCCCCCTCCCTCTCTCCCCCCTCACCTCCCCCTCCCTGCCCCTCCCCCTCCCTCTCTCTCCCCCTCACCTCCCCCTCCCTGCCCCTCCCCCCAACAAGTAAGAGCATAACAGTTCAACATCATAATTACTGTCATTAATGTAAGGCGGAGTTAATGACTGGTGCTTTCTCCAGCCTCTCTGACTGACGCTTCCTGCTGCCTCCTGCTGCTGCCTCTGCTGCCTCTGATGCTGCCTCTGACTGCATGCCTCTGACTGCCTCTCTGCCTGCGCCTCCTGCTGCTGCCTCCTGCTGCCTCTGATGCTGCCTCTGATGCCCTCTGCTGCCTCCTGCTGCTGCTCCTCTGCTGCCTCTGATGCTGCCTCTGATGCCTCTGCTGCCTCCTGCTGCTGCCTCTGCTGCCTCTGATGCTGCCTCTGATGCCTCTGCTGCCTCCTGCTGCTGCCTCTGCTGCCTCTGATGCTGCCTCTGATGCCTCTGCTGCCTCCTGCTGCTGCCTCTGCTGCCTCTGATGCTGCCTCTGATGCCTCTGCTGCCTCCTGCTGCTGCCTCTGCTGCCTCTGATGCTGCCTCTGATGCCTCTGCTGCCTCCTGCTGCTGCCTCTGCTGCCTCTGATGCTGCCTCTGATGCCTCTGCTGCCTCCTGCTGCTGCCTCTGCTGCCTCTGCTGCCTCCTGCTGCTGCCTCTGATGCCTCTGCTGCCTCCTGCTGCTGCCTCTGCTGCCTCTGATGCTGCCTCTGATGCCTCTGCTGCCTCCTGCTGCTGCCTCTGCTGCCTCTGATGCTGCCTCTGATGCCTCTGCTGCCTCCTGCTGCTGCCTCTGCTGCCTCTGTGACTGCTGCCCTCTGATGCCTCTGCTGCTCCTCTGCTGCTGCCTCTGCTGCCTCTGCTGCTGCCTCTGATGCCTCTGCTGCCTCCTGCTGCTGCCTCTGATGCCTCTGCTGCCTCTGATGCTGCCTCTGATGCCTCTGCTGCCTCCTGCTGCTGCCTCTGCTGCCTCTGCTGCTGCCTCTGATGCCTCTGCTGCCTCCTGCTGCCTCTGCTCTGCTGCCTCTGATGCCTTGCTGCCTTCTGATGCCTCTGCTGCCTCCTGCTGCTTGCCTCTGCTGCCTCTGTGCTGCTCCTGATGCCCTCTGCTGCCTCCTGCTGCTGCCTCTGCTGCCTCTGATGCTGCCTCTGTGCCTCTGATCTCTGCTTGCCTCTGCCTGATGCTGCTCTGATGCCTCTGCTGCCTCCTGCTGCTGCCTCTGCTGCCTCTGCTGCCTCTGATGCCTCTGCTGCCTCCTGCTGCTGCCTCTGATGCCTCTGCTGCCTCCTGCTGCTGCCTCTGATGCCTCTGCTGCCTCCTGCTGCTGCCTCTGCTGCCTCTGCTGGCCTCGCTGCCCTGCTGCTCCTGCTGACTGCCTCTGCCTGCCTCCTGCTGCTGCCTCTGATGCCTCTGCTGCCTCCTGTGCTGCCTCTGCTGCCTCCTGCTGCTGCCTCTGATGCCTCTGCTGCCTCCTGCTGCTGCCTCTGCTGCCTCTGCTGCCTCCTGCTGCTGCCTCTGATGCCTCTGCTGCCTCCTGCTGCTGCCTCTGATGCCCTTGTGCCTCTGCATGTGCCCTCTGTGCCTCTGCTGCCTCCTGCTGCTGCCTCTGATGCCTCTGCTGCCTCCTGCTGCTGCCTCTGATGCCTCCTGCTGCTGCCTCTGCTGCCTCCTGCTGCTGCCTCTGCTGCCTCTGTCTTGCCTCCCTGCTGCCTGCCTGCTGCTCTCTGATGCCTCTGCTGCCTCCTGCTGCTGCCTCTGATGCCTCTGCTGCTCTATCCCTGCTGCTGCCTCCTGTCTGCCTCTGATGCCTCTGCTGCCTCCTGCTGCTGCTCTGCTGTGCCTCTCTGCTGCCTCTATGCCCTCTGCTGCTCTCCTGCTGCCTCCTGCTGCCTTGCTGCCTCTGATGCCCTCCTGTCTGCTGCCTCTGCATGCCTTCTGCCCTGCTGGCTGCTCGTGATGCCTCTGCTGCCTCCTGCGCTGCCTCTGATGCCCTCTGCTGCCTCGCTGCTTGCTGCCTCCTTGATGCCTCTGCTGCCTCCCTGCTGCCTCTATGCCTCCTCTGCATGCCTCTGCTGCCTCCTCTGCTGCCCTGATGCCTCTGCTGCCTCCTCGCTGCCTTGCTGCCTCTGTCTAGCCTCCTGCTGTGCCTCTGGCCTGCTGGCCTGACCTCTGATGCCTCTGTGCTGCCTCTGTGCCTCTGCTGCCTCTCTGCTTGTGCCTCCTGCTGCTGCCTCTGATGCCTCTGCTGCCTATGCCTGCTGCTGCCTCTGATGCCTCCTGCTGTCCTCTGCTGCTTGCTGCCTCCTGTTGCCTCTGCTGCCTCTTGCCTCTGCTGCCTCTGATGCCTCTGGCCTGCTCTGCTGTCCTGCTGCTGCCTCTCTGATGCCTCCTGCTGCTGCCTCTGATGCCTCTGCTGCCTGCCTCTGCTCCTCTGCTGCCTCTGATGCCTCTGCTGCCTCCTGCTGCCTCTGCTCTCTGATGCCTCTGTGCCTCCTGCTGCTGCCTCTGAGCCTTCTGCCTCCTCTGCTGCCTCTGCTGCCTCGGCCTCCTGCTGCTGCCTCTGATGCCTCTGCTGCCTCTGATGCCTCTGCTGCTTCTGATGCCTCCTGCTGCTGCCTCTGCTGCCTCTGATGCCTCTGTTGCTGCCTCTGATGCCTCTGCTGCCTCTGCTGCCTCTGATGCCTCTGCTGCCTCTGATGCCTCCTGCTGCTGCCTCTGATGCCTCCTGCTGCTGCCTCTGATGCCTCTGCTGCCTCTGATGCCTCCTGCTGCTGCCTCTGATGCCTCTGCTGGTGCCTCTGATGCCCTCCTGCTGCTGCCTCTGATGCCTCTGCTGCCTCTGCTGCCTCTGATGCCTCTGCTCATGCCTCGTGTCTGATGCCTCTGCTGTGCCTCTGATGCCTCATGCTGCTGCCTCTGATGCCTCTGCGCCCTTCTGATGCCCTCTGATGCCTCTGCTGCTCTGATGCCTTGCCTAGCCTTGCTGCCTCTGATGCTCTTTGCTGCCTCTATGCCTCTGCTGCCTCTGAGCCTGGCCCCTCCTCTGCCTCTGATGCCTCTGCTGCCTTTTGATGCCTCCTGCTGCTCTCTGATGCCTCTGTGTCCTCTGATGTCTCTGCTGCTCATCTCTGCTGCCCTCTGATGCCTCTGCTGCCTCTGATGCCTCTAAGCTGGCTGCTGCCTCTGATGCTCCTCTGCTTGCCTCTGATGCCTCCTGCTGCTGCCTCTGATGCCTCTGTGCCTCTGTGATGCCTCTGCTGCTCTCTGATGCCTTCTGCCTGCTGCTCTCTGATGCCTCCTGACTGCTGCCTCTGATGCCTCTGAGCACTCTGCGCCTTCTATGCCTGTATGCCTCTGCCTGTCCTCTGATGCCTTCTGCGCTGCCATGTCTCTGCTGCCTCTGATCCTGCTGCTGCCTTCTGCTGCCTCATGCTGATGCCTCTGCTGCCTCTGATGCCTCTGCTTGCCTCTCTGCCTCTGATGCCTTAGCTGCTGCTGCCTCTGATGCCTTGCTGTCCTACCTGCTGATGCCTCTGATGCTGTCTGCTTGCGCCTCTGATACCTCGCTGCCTCTGATGCTCACTGCTCTGCCTCTGATGCTTCTCTGCTGCTGCTCTCTGATGCCTCTGCTGCCTCTTTCATGCCTGCAGGCTGATAGCCTCTGCTGCCTCTATGCCTCCTGCTGATGCCTTCTGATGCCTCTGCTGCCTCTGATGTTATGCCTCTGCTGCCTCTGCTGATGACTCTGCTCTGCCTTATGCCTCTGCTGCCTCTGATGCCTCCATCTGCTGCCCATCTGATGCCTCTGCTGCCTCTGATGCTCCCTCATTCTAGCAGCCGTGTCATGCTGATGCCTCACTCGCTGCTCTGCAGCCTTATGCCCTCTGATAGCCTCTTCTGCCTCCAATCCTGCCTCTGATACCCCCCTGCTACTGAACTGCTTCCTGCTGTGCATCCTCACTGCCTGTCTAGTAATGCTCTTTCAAACTGCCACCATGTTTATTATCTCAGTGTAATACACTCAGAGTGTATATCTCAGTATATATACACTGACAGGGGTATATTTCAGTGTATATATACACTGAGAGTGTAATCTCAGTTATATACACTGAGAGGTGTATATTTCAGTATTATACACAGACGTGTGTGTATATACTCTGTGTAACATTATACACTGAGTAGATGATGTATAATCTCTTGTATATATACACTGACAGGTGTATATCTCTCGTGTAATATATACACTGACAGTTGTAATATCTCAGATATATACAAACTTGAAGGTGTAGTATGTGCTGAATACCTATACACTGGTAGTGTTACATTTTAATCCAGTATTTTAGGTACCTTAAAGTAGTTACTAGACAGATGGTAAACCAGGTGACGCACCTTAATGACCCTCGTGTAGTAGATAGACTTTAAACCCCATTAACCAACCTTAATGACCCTCGTGTAGTAGATAGACTTTAAACCCCATTAACCAGCCTTAATGACCCTCGTGTAGTAGATAGAATTTAAACCCCATTAACCAACCTTAATGACCCTCGTGTAGAAGATAGACTTTAAACCCCATTAACCAGCCTTAATGACCATCGTGTAGTAGATAGACTTTAAACCCCATTAACCAACCTTAATGACCCTCGTGTAGTAGATAGACTTTAAACCCCATTAACCAACCTTAATGACCCTCGTGTAGTAGGTAGACTTTAAACCCCATTAACCAACCTTAGTGACCCTCGTGTAGTAGATAGACTTTAAACACCATTAACCAACCTTAATGACCCTCGTGTAGTAGATAGACTTTAAACCCCATTAACCAACCTTAATGACCCTCGTGTAGTAGATAGACTTTAAACCCCATTAACCAACCTTAATGACCCTCGTGTAGTAGATAGACTTTAAACCCCATTCTCCACCACGTCACCTGTATTTTCAATGGTAGTAGTGTGTGTTATGGTCCCGGTCTAAGTAGTCACGCCATTAGGACAGCAATTAGAATATCAATACTGGTGCCAGGCCAGCATCATCACCACCTGCTGGATGCTGGATGCTGGATGCTGGATGCTGGATGCTGGATGCTGGATGCTGGATGCTGGATGCTGGGCCAAGATGACATCTTTCTTACCATCTATCCCGTCTCCCATTCTTAGGCTACCTTAGGAGGCTGTTCACCTAGCAGTAAATAGGTACCTGGGTGTTAGTTACCTTACACCTGCTGTCAGTGTTCACCTAGCAGTAAGTAGGTACCTGGGTGTTAGTTACAACTGCTGTCAGTGTTCACCTAGCAGTAAGTAGGTACCTGGGTGTTAGTCACCTTACACCTGCTGTCAGTGTTCACCTAGCAGTAAGTAGGTACCTGGGTGTTAGTTACCTTACACCTGCTGTCACTGTTCACCTAGCAGTAAGTAGGTACCTGGGTGTTAGTTACCTTACACTTGCTGTTAGTGTTCACCTAGCAGTAAGTAGGTACCTGGGTGTTAGTTACCTTACACTTGCTGTCACTGTTCACCTAGCAGTAAGTAGGTACCTGGGTGTTAGTCACCTTACACCTGCTGTCAGTGTTCACCAAGCAGTAAGTAGGTACCTGGGTGTTAGTTACCTTACACCTGCTGTCACTATTCACCTAGCACTAAGTAGGTACCTGGGTGTTAGTTACCTTACAACTGCTGTCAGTTTTTACCTAGCAGTAAGTAGGTACCTGGGTGTTAGTTACCTTACGCCTGCTGTCAGTGTTCACCTAGCAGTAAGTAGGTACCTGGGTGTTAGTTGCACCTGTTGTCACTGTTCCCTCCCTCTAGCTACCCTCCCTCCCTCTAGCTGCCCTCCCTCTAGCTACCCTCCCCTCCTCTCTAGTACCCTGCCTCTAGCTACTCCTCCCTCTAGCTACCCTCCTCCTCCTCTAGCTACCTTCCCTCCCTCTAGCTACCCTCCCTCCAGCTCCCTCCTCCCTTAGCTCCCTCCTCTAGCTACCTTCCCCCTTCCCCTCCTCTAGCTGTACCTCCTTCTCTAGTACCTTCCTCATCTAACGCCTCCCTCCCTCTAGCTACCCTCCCTCCCTCTAGCTACCTCCCTCCCTCTAGCTGCCCTCCCTCCCTCTACTGTCCTCCCTCTCTCTAGCTACCTTCCCTCAATCTAACTGCCCTCCTCCCCCTAGTGCCTCCCTCCCTAGCTACCCTCCCTCCCTCTAGCTACCCTCCCTCCCTCTAGCTGCCCTCCCTCCCTCTAGCTGCCCTCCCTCCCTCTAGCTACCCTCCTCCCTCTAGCTGCCTCTCCTCAGCGTTCCTCCCTCTAGCTACCCTCCCTCCCTCTAGCTACCCTCCCTCCCTCTAGCTGCCCTCCCTCCCTCTAGCTGCCCTCCCCCCTCTAGCTACCCTCCTCCCTAGCAGCCTCCCCTCTAGCTACCCTCCCTCCCTCTAGCTGCCCTCCCTCCCTCAGCTGCCCTCCCTCCGTACCACCTTCCTCCCTCTAGCACTTCCCTCTAGCTGCCCTCCCTCCCTCTAGCTGCCTTCCTCCCTCTAGCTGTCCCTTCCCTAGTTGCCCTCCCTCCCTCAGCTCCCTCCCTCCGCTTCCTCCCCTCAGCGCATCCCTCCCTCTAGCTGCCCCTCCCTCTAGCTACCTCCCTCTAGTCCCTTCCCTCCTCTACTGCCTCCTCCTAGCTGCCCTCCCCCTCTAGTGCTCCTCCTTACCCTTCCCTCCCTCTAGCTACCTTCCCTCCCTCTAGCTGCCCTTCCTCCCTCTAGCTGCCTCCCCCTCTAGCTGCCTCTCCTCCCTGCCCCTCCCTCTAGCTGCTCTCCTCCCTCTAGCTGCCCTCCCTCCCTCTAGCTGTCCCTCCCTCCTCTAGGCTCTCCTCCTCTAGCTCCTTCCTCCTCTAGCTGCTTCCTCCCTCTAGCTGCCCTCCCTCCCTCTAGCTGCCCTTCCCTCCCTCAGCTCCCTCCCTCCCTCTAGCTGCCTCCCTCCCTCTAGCTGCCCTCCCTCCCTCTAGCTGTCCTTCTGCTCCCTCCTTCCTCTAGCTACCTTCCCTCCCTCTAGCTACCTTCCATCCCTCTAGCTGCCCTTCCTCCCTCTAGCTGCCCTCCCTCCCTCTAGCTGCCCTCCCTCCCTCCAGCTGCCCTCCCTCCCTCTAACTGCCCCCCTCCCTCTTGCTGCCCTCCCTCCCTCTAGCTACCCTCCCTCCCTTTAGCTGCCCTCCCTCCCTCTAGCTACCCTCCGTCCCTCTAGCTGCCCTCCCTCCCTTTAGCTGCCCTCCCTCCCCTCTAGCTACCCTCCCTCCCTTTAGCTGCCCTCCCTCCCTCTAGCTACCCTCCCTCCCTCTAGCTGCCCTCCCTCCCTCAAGCTGCCCTCCCGCCCTCTAGCTGCCTTCCCTCCCTGCTGCCCTCCCTCCCTCTAGCTGCCTTCCCTCCCTCTAGCTGCCCTCCCTTCCTCTAGCTGCTCTCCCCCCCTCTAGCTACCCTCCCTCCCTTTAGCTGCCCTCCCTCCCTCTAGCTACCCTTCCTCCCTCTAGCTGCCCTCCCTCCCTCAAGCTGCCCTCCCTCCCTCTAGCTATCCTCCTCCCTTTAGCTACCCTCCCTCCCTCTAGCTGCCCTCCCTCCCTCTAGCTGCCCTCCCTCCCTCAAGCTGCCCTCCCTTCCTCTAGCTGCTCTCCCTCCCTCTAGCTCCCCTCCCTCCCTCAAGGTGCCCTCCCTTCCTCTAGCTGCTCTCCCTCCCTCTAGCTGCCCTCCCTCCCTCTAGCTGCCCTCCCTTCCTCTAGCTGCTCTCCCTCCTTCTAGCTATCCTCCCTCCCTTTAGCTACCCTCCATCCCTCTAGCTGCCCTCCCTCCCTCTAGCTGCCCTCCCTCCCTCAAGCTGCCCTCCCTCCCTCTAGCTGCCCTCCCTCCCTCCCTCCCTCCCTCCCTCCAAGCCAATGATGATCCTTTTCACATCACTTGTTCTCTCTAGGCTGGAATACTGCTGTACGTTAACATCTCCATACAAAGCAGGTGAAATCGCAGATCTAGAGAGTGTCCAGAGATCCTTTACTGCACGTATAAGTTCTGTCAAGCACCTTAACTACTGGGAACACTTGGAAGCACTTGACTTGTACTCACTGGAGCGCAGGAGAGAGAGATATATCATAATCTACACTTGGAAAATCTTGGAAGGTATGGTCCCAAATCTGCACACAGAAATCACTCCCTACGAAAGTAAAAGACTGGGCAGGCGATGCAAAATGCCGCCAATAAAAAGTAGGGGCGCCATTGGTACACTAAGAGAAAACACCATAAGTGTCCGGGGCCCAAGACTGTTCAACAGCCTCCCATCAAACATTAGGGGAATTACCAATAAGCCCCTGGCTGCCTTCAAGACCCCTGGCTGCCTTCAAGACCCCTGGCTGCCTTCAAGACCCCTGGCTCCCTTCAAGACCCCTGGCTGCCTTCAAGACCCCTGGCTGCCTTCAAAACCCTTGGCTACCTTCAAGACCCCTGGCTGCCTTCAACACCCCTGGCTGCCTTCAAAACCCCTGGCTGCCTTCAAGACCCCTGGCTGCCTTCAAGACCCTTGGCTGCCTTCAACACCCCTGGCTGCCTTCAAGACCCCTGGCTGCCTTCAACACCCCTGGCTGCCTTCAAGACCCTTGGCTGCCTTCAACACCCCTGGCTGCCTTCCAGACCCTTGGCTGCCTTCAACACCCCTGACTGCCTTCAACACCCCTGACTGCCTTCAACACCCCTGACTGCCTTCAACACCCCTGGCTGCCTTCAAGACCCCTGGCTGCCTTCAAGACCCCTGGCTGCCTTCAAGACCCCTGACTGCCTTCAAGACCCCTGGCTGCCTTCAAGACCCCTGGCTGCCTTCAAGACCCCTGGCTGCCTTCAAGACCCCTGGCAGCCTTCAAGACCCCTGGCAGCCTTCAAGACCCCTGGCTGCCTTCAAACACCCTGGCTGCCTTCAAGACCCCTGGCAGCCTTCAAGACCCCTGGCAGCCTTCAAGACCCCTGGCAGCCTTCAAGACCCCTGGCTGCCTTCAACACCCCTGGCAGCCTTCAAGACCCCTGGCAGCCTTGAAGACCCCTGGCTGCCTTCAACACCCCTGACTGCCTTCAAGACCCCTGGCTGCCTTCAAGACCCCTGGCAGCCTTCAAGACCCCTGGCTGCCTTCAACACCCATGGCTGCCTTCAACACCCCTGGCTGCCTTCAACACCCCTGACTGCCTTCAAGACCCCTGGCTGCCTTCAAGACCCCTGACTGCCTTCAAGACCCCTGGCTGCCTTCAAGACCCCTGGCTGCCTTCAAGACCCCTGGCTGCCTTCAACACCCCTGGCTGCCTTCAACACCCCTGACTGCCTTCAAGACCCCTGGCTGCCTTCAACACCCCTGGCTGCCTTCAACACCCCTGGCTGCCTTCAACACCCCTGGCTGCCTTCAACACCCCTGACTGCCTTCAAGACCCCTGACTGCCTTCAAGACCCCTGGCTGCCTTCAAGACCCCTGGCTGCCTTCAAGACCCCTGGCTGCCTTCAAGACCCCTGGCTGCCTTCAAGACCCCTGGCTGCCTTCAACACCCCTGGCTGCCTTCAACACCCCTGGCTGCCTTCAACACCCCTGGATGCCTTCAAGACCCCTGGCTGCCTTCAAGACCCCTGGCTGCCTTCAAGACCCCTGGCTGTCTTCAAGACCCCTGGCTGCCTTCAAGACCCCTGGCTGCCTTCAAGACCCCTGGCTGCCTTCAAGACCCCTGGCTGCCTTCAAGACCCCTGGCTGCCTTCAAGACCCCTGGCTGCCTTCAACACCCCTGGCTGCCTTCAACACCCCTGGATGCCTTCAAGACCCCTGGCTGCCTTCAAGAGAGAGCTGGACAGATACCTAAAGTCAGTGCCGGATCAGCCGGGCTGTGGCTCGTACGTTGGACTGCATGCGGCCAGCAGTAACAGCCTAGTTGATCAAGCCCTGATCCATCGGGAGGCCTGGTCATGGACCGGGCCGCGGGGGCGTTGATCCCCGGAACAACCTCCAGGTAACCTCCAGGTAACGGTGGTCAACGCCCCCGTGGCCTGGTCCATGACCAGGCCACGTGATGGATCAGGCCCTGATCTTCAGGTACTGACTTCAGGTACCTGCCAGGAACTGACTTCAGGTACCTGTCATTGAATACAGAAATAATCCGGGCATAGGAAAGAGAGGGAGAGAGAGAGAGAGAGAGAGAGAGAGAGAGAGAGAGAGAGAGAGAGAGAGAGAGAGAGAGAGAGAGAGAGATAGAAGAGAGAGAGAGAGAGAGAGAGAGAGAGAGAGAGAGAGAGAGAGAGAGAGAGAGAGAGAGAGAGAGAGAGAGAGAGAGAGAGAGAGAGAGAGAGAGAGAGAGAGAGAGAGAGAGAGAGGGGAGAGGGCCGATATGTACTATTTACAAGTGTAACTGGCTGCCTTACCTTCGTCAATTTAGTGTGACTAGTCAATGTGTGTGTGTGTGTGATATAATATATATATATATATATATATATATATATATATATATATATATATATATATATATATATATATAATATATATATTATATATATATATATTGTGTAAACTGGTGATAGGGAGAGGAGATGATGTTAGGGGTGGAGAGATGATGTCAGGGGTGGAGAGATGATGTCAGGGGTGGAGAGATGATGTTAGGGGTGGAGAGATGATGTTAGGGGTGGAGAGATGATGTTAGGGGTGGAGAGATGATGTTAGGGGTGGAGAGATGATGTCAGGGGTGGAGAGATGATGTTAGGGGTGGAGAGATGATGCCAGGGGTGGAGAGATGATGTTAGGGGTGGGGAGATGATGCCAGGGGTGGAGAGATGATGTTAGGGGTGGAGAGATGATGTTAGGGGTGGGGAGATGATGCCAGGGGTGGAGAGATGATGTTAGGGGTGGAGAGATGATGCCAGGGGTGGAGAGATGATGTCAGGGGTGGAGAGATGATGTCAGGGGTGGAGAGATGATGCCAGGGGTGGAGAGATGATGTTAGGGGTGGAGAGATGATGCCAGGGGTGGAGAGATGATGCCAGGGGTGGAGAGATGATGTCAGGGGTGGAGAGATGATGTCAGGGGTGGAGAGATGATGCCAGGGTGGAGAGATGATGTTAGGGGTGGAGAGATGATGCCAGGGGTGGAGAGATGATGCCAGGGGTGGAGAGATGATGTTAGGGGTGGAGAGATGATGTCAGGGGTGGAGAGATGATGTTAGGGGTGGAGAGATGATGCCAGGGGTGGAGAGATGATGCCAGGGGTGGAGAGATGATGCCAGGGGTGGAGAGATGATGCCAGGGGTGGAGAGATGATGCCAGGGGTGGAGAGATGATGCCAGGGTGGAGAGATGATGCCAGGGGTGGAGAGATGATGTCAGGGGTGGAGAGATGATGCCAGGGGTGGAGAGATGATGTCAGGGGTGGAGAGATGATGTCAGGGGTGGAGAGATGATGCCAGGGGTTGAGAGACGATGTCTGGACTTGGGAGATGATGTCAGGGATGCTGGTGGTCCAATTCATCTTACTAGTGATGTCAAGGACCTCCAGTCTGAGAGTACTGATAACATCAGGAATTAGAGAAACTATTGTGTACCATATCTAGTGATAGGTTAGTTGATCAGTGTGTGTGTGCACACCCCCCTCCCCTCTGTGCCCTCCCCCTCCCCTCTGTGCACACCCCCTCCCCTCTGTCCACACTCCCCTCCCCTCTTGAGATGTTTATGTTATTCCTGCCATGCTTTGATGACCTTAATAGTTGACCACAACCACGCCCACAACCCTCCCTCCCCCCACACTTCTTGTCACTGGCCCACGCCCACGTCACCTGTCCTGCGTCGTAAGCCACGCCACCTGTCCTGCTTCGTAAGCCACGCCACCTGCCCTGCTTCGTAAGCCACGCCACCTGTCCTGCTTCGTAAGCCACGCCACCTGTCCTGCTTCGGAAGCCACGCCACCTGTCCTGCTTCGTAAGCCACGCCACCTGTCCTGCTTCGTAAGCCACGCCACCTGTCCTGCTTCGGAAGCCACGCCACCTGTCCTGCTTCGGAAGCCACGCCACCTGTCCTGCTTCGGAAGCCACGCCACCTGTCCTGCTTCGTAAGCCACGTCACCTGTCCTGCTTCTTAAGCCACGCCACCTGTCCTGCTTCGTAAGCCACGTCACCTGTCCTGCTTCGTAAGCCACGCCACCTGTCCTGCTTCGTAAGCCACACCACCTGTCCTGCTTCGTAAGCCACGTCACCTGTCCTGCTTCGTAAGACCACGTCACCTGTCCTGCTTCGTAAGACCACGTCACCTGTCCTGCTTCGTAAGCCACGTCACCTGTCCTGCTTCGTAAGCCACGTCACCTGTCCTGCTTCGTAAGACCACGTCACCTGTCCTGCTTCGTAAGCCACGTCACCTGTCCTGCTTCGTAAGACCACGTCACCTGTCCTGCTTCGTAAGCCACGTCACCCTGTCCTGCTTCGTAAGACCACGTCACCTGTCCTGCTTCGTAAGCCACGTCACCTGTCCTGCTTCGTAAGCCACGTCACCTGTCCTGCTTCGTAAGCCACGTCACCTGTCCTGCTTCGTAAGCCACGTCACCTGTCCTGCTTCGTAAGACCACGTCACCTGTCCTGCTTCGTAAGCCACGTCACCTGTCCTGCTTCGTAAGACCACGTCACCTGTCCTGCTTCGTAAGCCACGTCACCTGTCCTGCTTCGTAAGACCACGTCACCTGTCCTGCTTCGTAAGCCACGTCACCTGTCCTGCTTCGTAAGCCACGTCACCTGTCCTGCTTCGTAAGACCACGTCACCTGTCCTGCTTCGTAAGCCACGTCACCTGTCCTGCTTCGTAAGCCACGTCACCTGTCCTGCTTCGTAAGACCACGTCACCTGTCCTGCTTCGTAAGCCACGTCACCTGTCCTGCTTCGTAAGCCACGTCACCTGTCCTGCTTCGTAAGCCACGTCACCTGTCCTGCTTCGTAAGACCACGTCACCTGTCCTGCTTCGTAAGCCACGTCACCTGTCCTGCTTCGTAAGCCACGTCACCTGTCCTGCTTCGTAAGACCACGTCACCTGTCCTGCTTCGTAAGCCACGTCACCTGTCCTGCTTCGTAAGCCACGTCACCTGTCCTGCTTCGTAAGCCACGTCACCTGTCCTGCTTCGTAAGCCACGTCACCTGTCCTGCTTCGTAAGACCAACGTCACCTGTCCTGCTTCGTAAGCCACGTCACCTGTCCTGCTTCGTAAGACCACGTCACCTGTCCTGCTTCGTAAGCCACGTCACCTGTCCTGCTTCGTAAGACCACGTCACCTGTCCTGCTTCGTAAGCCACGTCACCTGTCCTGCTTCGTAAGACCACGTCACCTGTCCTGCTTCGTAAGCCACGTCACCTGTCCTGCTTCGTAAGACCACGTCACCTGTCCTGCTTCGTAAGCCACGTCACCTGTCCTGCTTCGTAAGACCACGTCACCTGTCCTGCTTCGTAAGCCACGTCACCTGTCCTGCTTCGTAAGACCACGTCACCTGTCCTGCTTCGTAAGCCACGTCACCTGTCCTGCTTCGTAAGACCACGTCACCTGTCCTGCTTCGTAAGCCACGTCACCTGTCCTGCTTCGTAAGACCACGTCACCTGTCCTGCTTCGTAAGCCACGTCACCTGTCCTGCTTCGTAAGCCACGTCACCTGTCCTGCTTCGTAAGACCACGTCACCTGTCCTGCTTCGTAAGCCACGTCACCTGTCCTGCTTCGTAAGACCACGTCACCTGTCCTGCTTCGTAAGCCACGTCACCTGTCCTGCTTCGTAAGCCACGTCACCTGTCCTGCTTCGTAAGCCACGCCACCTGTCCTGCTTCGTAAGCCACGTCACCTGTCCTGCTTCGTAAGCCACGCCACCTGTCCTGCTTCGTAAGCCACGCCACCTGTCCTGCTTCGTAAGCCACGTCACCTGTCCTGCTTCGTAAGCCTACGTCACCTGTCCTGCTTCGTAAGACCACGTCACCTGTCCTGCTTCGTAAGACCACGTCACCTGTTCTGACACACACACACACACACACACTAGCTATCTTCCTACACCCTTTTAAATCTTGGAGAACCCCCTCCCCCCTGTTTTCGCCCCCCCCCCCCCTCCTGCACCCCCTCCCTTCCAACATCACGCATAATATACACCGACATAAACACAATAAACACAGGTCAGTGACACAGAGTAACACACACGGAGACAAACACCAGATAACAACACGGTATATTTGCTGCCTCGCACTGAGTCCCTTTTCAGTAGACGCAAAAACATGCTGGAGGTGAAGAGTGTGTACAAGTGGGACTGAATTAAGAGGACCAGGATCAAGGGGACACAGGTATCGCCCTGCTACCAGCAGGTATCAGCCTGTTACCAGCTGGTATCTGCCTGTTACCAGCAGGTATCAGCCTGTTACCAGCTGGTATCAGCCTGTTACCAGTAGGTATCAGCCTGTTACCAGCTGGTATCAGCCTGTTACCAGCAGGTATCAGCCTGTTACCAGCAGGTATCAGCCTGTTACCAGCAGGTATCAGCCTGTTACCAGCAGGTATCAGCCTGTTACCAGCAGGTATCAGCCTGTTACCAGCAGGTATCAGCCTGTTACCAGCAGGTATCAGCCTGTTACCAGCAGGTATCAGCCTGTTACCAGCAGGTATCAGAAACAAGAGGAAACGTGACCAATATCTGCTTAAAACAAACAAGAGCAGAGTAGGAAGCAGACAGCAGACTCTGAAGGGTCGTGGGTGTGTCATAGTAGGGGAGGGGGGAAGGGGGGTAGCCTGGCAGGGGAGAGGAGGCTGGCATGGCAGGAGAGGGGTTGATCTGGCAGGGGAGAGAAGTTTGGCCTGGCAGGGGAGAAGGGGGTTTGGCCTGGCAGGGGAGAGGGATTGATCTGGCAAAGGAGAGGGGGCTAGCATGGCAGGGGAGAAGACGGTTAGCCTGGTAGGGGAGAGGGGTTTGGCCTGGGGGAGAGGGGTTGATCTGGCAGGAGAGAGGGGGCTGGCCTGGCAGGAGAGAGAAGTTTAGCCTGGCAGGGGAGAGGTGTTTGGCCTGGGAGGGGAGAGGTGTTTGGCCTGGGAGGGGAGAGGGGTTGATCTGGCAGGGGAGAGGTGTTTGGCCTGTTAGGGGAGAGAAGTTTAGCCTGGGCAGGGGAGAGGTGTTTGGCCTGGCAGGGGAGAGAAGTTTAGTCTGGCAGGGGAGAGGTGTTTGGCCTGGCAGGGGAGAGAAGTTTAGCCTGGCAGGGGAGAGGTGTTTGGCCTGGCAGGGGAGAGAAGTTTAGCCTGGCAGGGGAGAGGTTTCTGGTCTGGCAGGGGAGAGAAGTTTAGCCTGGCAGGGGAGAAGGGGGTTTGGCCTGGCAGGGGAGAGGTGTTTGGGCTGGCAGGGGAGAGAAGTTCAGCCTGGCAGGGGAGAGGTGTTTGGCCTGGCAGGGGAGAGAAGTTTAGCCTGGCAGGGGAGAAGGGGGTTTGGCCTGGCAGGGGAGAGGTGTTTGGCCTGGCAGGGGAGAGGTGTTTGGCCTGGCAGGGGAGAGGTGTTTGGCCTGGCAGGGGAGAGGTGTTTGGCCTGGCAGGGGAGAGGGGTTTGGCCTGGCAGGGGAGAGGGGTTTGGCCTGGCAGGGAACAGGGGTTTGGCCTGGCAGGGGAGAGATGTTTGGCCTGGCAGGGGAGAGGTGTTTGGCCTGGCAGGGGTGAGGTGTTTGGCCTGGCAGGGGAGAGGTGTTTGGCCTGGCAGGGGAGAGGTGTTTGGCCTGGCAGGGGAGAGGTGTTTGGCCTGGCAGGGGAGAGGTGTTTGGCCTGGCAGGGGAGAGGTGTTTGGCCTGGCAGGGGAGAGGTGTTTGGCCTGGCAGGGGAGAGGTGTTTGGCCTGGCAGGGGAGAGGTGTTTGGCCTGGCAGGGGAGAGGTGTTTGGCCTGGCAGGGGAGAGGTGTTTGGCCTGGCAGGGGAGAGAAGTTTGGCCTGGCAGGGGAGAGGTGTTTGGCCTGGCAGGGGAGAGGTGCTTGGCCTGGCAGGGGAGAGGTGTTTGGCCTGGCAGGGGAGAGGTGTTTGGCCTGGCAGGGGAGAGGTATTTGGCCTGGCAGGGGAGAGGTGTTTGGCCTGGCAGGGGAGAGGTGTTTGGCCTGGCAGGGGAGAGGTGTTTGGCCTGGCAGGGGAGAGGTGTTTGGCCTGGCAGGGGAGAGGTGTTTGGCCTGGCAGGGGAGAGGTTTTTGGCCTGGCAGGGGAGAGGTGTTTGGCCTGGCAGGGGAGAGGTGTTTGGCCTGGCAGGGGAAGTGTTTTGGCCTGGCAGGGGAGAGGTGTTTGGCCTGGCAGGGGAGAGGTGTTTGGCCTGGCAGGGGAGAAGTGTTTGGCCTGGCAGGGGAGAGGTGTTTGGCCTGGCAGGGGAGAGGTGTTTGGCCTGGCAGGGGAGAGGTGTTTGGCCTGGCAGGGGAGAGGTGTTTGGCCTGGCAGGGAGAGGTGTTTTGGCCTGGCAGGGGAGAGGTGTTTGGCCTGGCAGGGGAGAGTGTTTGGCCTGGCAGGGGAGAGGTGTTTGGCCTGGCAGGGGAGAGGTGTTTGGCCTGGCAGGGGAGAGGTTTTTGGCCTGGCAGGGGAGAGGTGTTTGGCCTGGCAGGGGAGAGGTGTTTGGCCTGGCAGGGGAGAAGTGTTTGGCCTGGCAGGGGAGAGGTGTTTGGCCTGGCAGGGGAGAGGTGTTTGGCCTGGCAGGGGAGAAGTGTTTGGCCTGGCAGGGGAGAGGTGTTTGGCCTGGCAGGGGAGAGGTGTTTGGCCTGGCAGGGGAGAGGTGTTTGGCCTGGCAGGGGAGAGGTGTTTGGCCTGGCAGGGGAGAGGTGTTTGGCCTGGCAGGGGAGAGGTGTTTGGCCTGGCAGGGGAGAGGTGTTTGGCCTGGCAGGGGAGAGGTGTTTGGCCTGGCAGGGGAGAGGTGTTTTGGCCTGGCAGGGGAGAGGTGTTTGGCCTGGCAGGGGATCAGAAAAGTTCAACAATGTGACAGATGCCTCGCCTCTTACACTACTGACTCATTCCTTACATTCTTAGCCCATCTTACTGCCTCTCCCCTCCCCTCTCTCTCCCCTCCCCTCTCTCTCCCCTCCCCTCTCTCTCCCTCCCCTCTCTCTCCCCTCCCCTCTCTCTCCCCTCCCCTCTCTCTCCCCCTCCCCTCTCTCTCCCCTTCCCTCTCTCTCCCCTCCCCTCTCTCTCCCCTCCCCCTCTCTCTCCCCTCCCCTCTCTCTCCCCTCCCCTCTCTCTCCCCTCCCCTCTCTCTCCCCTCCCCTCTCTCTCCCCTCCCCTCTCTCTCCCCTCCCCTCTCTCTCTCCCTCCCCTCTCTCTCCCCTCCCCTCTCTCTCCCCTCCCCTCTCTCTCTCCCTCCCCTCTCTCTCCCCTCACCTGACACTCTCCCCCCTCCCCCCAGACACACTCCCCTCCCTCATTACTCCTCATATTTCTATATTTGATGAGTTCCTAGAGTTTTTCCTCTCCGTGAGCCCGGCCACAGTCCAGGCTTGTCTGGTGCTAACCTGGTCAACCAGGTTGTTGGTGCTGGTGATCCACTGACCTACATATCCATCACAGCCAGGTTGATCTGGTGAAGATACTTGTCCAGTTTCCTCTGGAAGACTTCTACACTTGTTCCAGCAGTGTTTCTGATATCTTCTGGTAAGATGTTGAACAGTCTTGGTCCACGGATGTTGATACAGTGTTCTCTTATTGTGTTCATGGTGTCCCTGCTTTTCACTGGGTATATTTTATACTTCCTGTCATATCTCTCACTCCAGTATTGAAACCGGAATTGCGTGATCAACCAGGCTATTGCTGCCAACGGCCACGCCACTTGGCTCACTTGGTCAGTGGCACCTAAGCCACAACACACACAAACACACACACTTAGAAGAAACTAATAACGACGTTTTGGTCCCTCCTGAGCCAGTATTAAGTACCAATTGGTCCAGGAATGGTACTGTGAGAGGGACATGGTCTGGGACCAGACCATGGAGGTGAAGACCACAGGAATGGAGAAATTTCCAGCCTCCAAACTACTTGACATCCTCTCCCCTATCAGCCTGAAGGGTGATCCAGGGGTCAGCGCCCCCCACGGCCCGGTCCCAGACCAATCTAGCATACACCTGGCAGGTTAGATAAGTTATCTAGAATCTCCAAGTCATACCGTTGCTACCATGCATTACCGATGCATTCTGTGTAGCGTTGATGGGGGAGATACAATCAGGACATGGAAAATACTCACAGGTCAGGTCCCCAGCATGCCCACCAGCATAGTAAACGCTAGTTGCCACTTGATCATTCCCCTGACACCTCGTTTTAAGTAGATTGATAGATAGTTCACACACTGAAGTCCGGGGTTCGATCCCCGGTACGGGTGAACACAATAGGATGTGTTTCCTTAAGACCCATGTTCACCTAGCAGTAAGTAGGTACCTGGATGTTAGTCACCTTACACCTGCTGTCTCTGTTCACCTAGCAGTAAGTAGGTACCTGGGTGTTAGTCACCTTACATCTGCTGTCTCTGTTCACCTAGCAGTAAGTAGGTACCTGGGTGTTAGTCACCTTACATCTGCTGTCTCTGTTCACCTAGCAGTAAGTAGGTACCTGGGTGTTAGTCACCTTACATCTGCTGTCTCTGTTCACCTAGCAGTAAGTAGGTACCTGGGTGTTAGTCACCTTACACCTGCTGTCTCTGTTCACCTAGCAGTAAGTAGGTACCTGGGTGTTAGTCACCTTACATCTGCTGTCTCTGTTCACCTAGCAGTAAGTAGGTACCTGGGTGTTAGTCACCTTACACCTGCTGTCTCTGTTCACCTAGCAGTAAGTAGGTACCTGGGTGTTAGTTACCTTACACCTGCTGTCTCTGTTCACCTAGCAGTAAGTAGGTACCTGGGTGTTAGTTACCTTACACCTGCTGTCACTCTTCACTTAGCAGTAAGCAGGTAATTGGATGTTAGTCACCTTACACCTGCTGTCACTGTTCACCTAGCAGTAAGTAGGTACCTAGGAGTTAGTCACCTTACACCTGCTGTCACTGTTCACCTAGCAGTAAGTAGGTACCTAGGAGTTAGTTACCTTACACCTGCTGTCAGTGTTCACCTAGCAGTAAGTAGGTGCCTGGGTGTTAGTCACCTTACACCTGCTGTCAGTGTTCACCTAGCAGTAAGCAGGTACCTGGGCGTCAGTCACCTTACAGCTGCTGTCAGTGTTCACCTAGCAGTAAATAGGTACCTGGGTGTTAGTTACAGCTGCTCTCAGTGTTCACCTAGCAGTAAGTAGGTACCTGGGTGTTAGTTACCTTACACCTGCTGTCAGTGTTCACATAGCAGTAAGTAGGTGCCTGGGTGTTAGTCACCTTACACCTGCTGTCAGTGTTCACCTAGCAGTAAGTAGGTACCTGGGCGTCAGTCACCTTACAGCTGCTGTCAGTGTTCACCTAGCAGTAAGTAGGTACCTGGGTGTTAGTTACACCTGCTGTCAGTGTTCACCTAGCAGTCAGTAGGTACCTGGGTGTTAGTTACACCTGCTGTCAGTGTGCACCTAGCAGTCAGTAGGTACCTGGGTGTTAGTTACACCTGCTGTCAGTGTTCACCTAGCAGTAAGTAGGTACCTGGGTGTTAGTTACACCTGCTGTCAGTGTTCACCTAGCAGTAAGTAGGTACCTGGGTGTTAGTTACACCTGCTGTCAGTGTTCACCTAGCAGTAAGTAGGTACCTGGGTGTTAGTTACACCTGCTGTCAGTGTTCACCTAGCAGTCAATAGGTACCTGGGTGTTAGTTACACCTGCTGTCAGTGTTCACCTAGCAGTCAGTAGGTACCTGGGTGTTAGTTACACCTGCTGTCAGTGTTCACCTAGCAGTCAGTAGGTACCTGGGT
The DNA here is from genome assembly GCF_026875155.1 of Cherax quadricarinatus. Lineage (NCBI taxonomy): Eukaryota > Metazoa > Arthropoda > Malacostraca > Decapoda > Parastacidae > Cherax > Cherax quadricarinatus. The sequence goes on along the minus strand of NC_069489.1, from coordinate 13,831,190 downwards.
GTTAGTTACACCTGCTGTCAGTGTTCACCTAGCAGTCAGTAGGTACCTGGGTGTTAGTTACACCTGCTGTCAGTGTTCACCTAGCAGTAAGTAGGTACCTGGGTGTTAGTTACACCTGCTGTCAGTGTTCACCTAGCAGTCAGTAGGTACCTGGGTGTTAGTTACACCTGCTGTCAGTGTTCACCTAGCAGTCAGTAGGTACCTGGGTGTTAGTTACACCTGCTGTCAGTGTTCACCTAGCAGTAAGTAGGTACCTGGGTGTTAGTTACACCTGCTGTCAGTGTTCACCTAGCAGTCAGTAGGTACCTGGGTGTTAGTGGACTGGTGTGGGTGGCATCCTGGGGGACAAAATTAACCTAAGTTGTGGGAAATGCTCTACATAACCAGGAACTTTCTATATAGTATGTCATTGTTGTGAGCTATGGTCTGTATAAGTTGTACCATCTACTGGTAGAAATAATAATTATTATTATTATTATTATTATTATTATTATTATTATTATATAGTATGTCATTGTTGTGAGCTATGGTCTGTATAAGTTGTACCATCTACTGGTAGAAATAAACATTATTATTGTGCCTAGGCCAGTAGGCCTACTGCAGTGTTCGTACCTGTGTTGATGAGACAGTAAGATTTACCTGTCGTTTAAGGCGAAATTCCAGCGGTAGTTAAAAATCTAAGAAAATGCAAGGTAATTTCACCCTTATGCTAGGGTGATTTAGGGGTTAAATTGCAATGCGGGTAAAGCTTAGAGACACGTACGGTAATTTCACCTTTATGCAAGGGGGCATTAGGAGTCAAAATTCCAAGACATTCTGAGGCCTAATTAAAACATTCTGAGGTATCCTGAGCGCCAGTGACCAACCCTCAAGGGTCCGCTCAATTTACAACACGAAGAAGTTGAATATTGCGGAGGCATGCACAGAGGCATGCACAGAGGCATGCACAGAGGCATGCACAGAGGCATGCACAGAGGCATGCACAGAGGCATGCACAGAGGCATGCACAGAGGGATACACAGAGGCATGCACAGAGGCATGCACAGAGGGATACACAGAGGCATGCACAGAGGCATGCACAGAGGCATGCACAGAGGCATGCACAGAGGCATGCACAGAGGCATGCACAGAGGCATGCACAGAGGCATGCACAGAGGCATGCACAGAGGGATACACAGAGGCATGCACAGAGGCATGCACAGAGGGATACACAGAGGCATCACAGAGGCATCACAGAGGCATCACAGAGGGATACGCAGAGGCATTTGACAAATGTGGTCATGTTGAGGTCAGTAGGTATACCCTGGAGAGTAGGCAAAGGAATAGTCAACTATCAGACAGACCACAGTAGTGGTCTGTCTGATAGTTGACCAAGTATTGTCTGACAGACCACAGTAGTGGTCTGTCAGACCACTACACAATACCCTGGCTCGACAAAGGGTTAGTCAACTATCAGAGAGTCCAAAGTGGTGGTGGTTGTAATAGTAGTAGTAGTAGTAGTAGTAGTAGCAGCAGCAGTAGTAGTAGTAGTAGTAGTAGCAGTAGTAGTAGTAGTAGCAGTAGTAGTAGTAGCAGTAGTAGTAGTAGCAGTAGTAGTAGTAGTAGTAGTAGTAGTAGTAGTAGCAGTAGTAGTAGTAGCAGTAGTAGTAGTAGCTGCAGTAGTAGTAGTAGCAGTAGTAGTAGTAGCAGTAGTAGTAGTAGTAGTAGTAGTAGCAGTAGTAGTAGTAGCAGTAGTAGTAGTAGTAGCAGTAGTAGTACTAGCAGTAGTAGCAGTAGTAGTAGTAGTAGCAGTAGTAGTAGTAGCAGTATTAGTAGTAGCAGTAGTAGAATCGTCAAAACATATTTCTTGGGTAGCAATAAAAATTGGGTTGGGCAGATATTTTGTTAGTGGGATGGATTGTAAAGGACCTGCCTAGTATGGGCCAACAGGCCTGCTGCAGTGTTCCTCCTTTCTAATGTTCTTAGTAGTACTGGTAGTAGTAGTAGTGGTAGTAGTGGTCGCATAGTCTAAACGTATGCTAAACAGTGTCCCTGTCAGGAATGTATAGATTTCAGACGATGCTGTGGCTTAGGACACACCGTCCAAAACACTGGTTCTGCAACACCTGTTGCAACACAGCAGATCCCGATCTCTTTCAGGGGCCATAGACGGGTCACCGGAAGATTAAGACCCGTGCCAGGGCTCCCGGTCTGGGCCAACATTACACATACATAGTCCGGAGAATCTACTGATCGTTCTGGCACACTGGCACAGCCACAGTGCCCTTGTAAGGTCATGCAGGTATATCAGCATTTGTGTAGAGTGTCACAGTGTCATAGGGCTGCCTCTCATAGGGCTGTAATGGCGCATCACTTGTACAAACTCCCAGCACTCCTTTGGGAGCCACTGCCGGGTCGCCACAGGGAGAATACTCGGGCCAGGACCCGCCCTGACAAACTTACATGAGCAGGGCACTGTCCTGGTACCCCTACTGTTTCTTATCACTATACAAAACTCAGTCACCCAATAGAAAGACTGGAACACGCGAAAGACCTGGGAGTAATAATGTCGACTGACCTTTCCTTGGCAATATAAAATCGTGTCAAACACTGCAGTAGAAACGTGACCTTTCCTTCAAAGAACACAGTCAAAGATCACGACAGACAGGAAGATGACGGGGTGGATAATGAGAACCTTTAAAAGAAGGGAGATAATGCCAATGGTGACACTTTTCAGATCACTAGTGTTCCCTCATCTGGACTACTGCTCAGTGTTGACGGCACCGTTCAAGGCTGGAGAAATATCACAGCTGGAACACATACAGAGATCGTTGGTTGATTAAGCTAGCACTAGATGAGCCTGGTCCATGGCCGGGCTCCAGGGGTAGAAAGACTCTGGAAACTCATCAAAGGTGATTTAAAGGAAGTAGAAGACGAACGCGAAAGAAAATAGAAAGGGAGATAAAAGGAGAGAATTATTAGGGAGGGAGATTGAGAGATAGAGGAGGGATCTCTGTTCTCTCTCTCTCTCTCTCTCTCTCTCTCTCTCTCTCTCTCTTTAATTCTCTGATATCGTTATGCAGTACGAACATGTTCAGGACACGAGTCATCCCCGGAATAAGTAACATCAGATAATGTCCTACAGAAGTGTACACAGTGTAGTTGCTGTTGGCTGCCCGTCTTGTGGTGCAGCAGCTTACTTCTCTCTCAGAGATGGGGAAGTGTATGAGGTGTGGGGGGTGTGGGGGTGGGTGTGGGGAGTGTATGAGGTGTGGGGGGGTGTGGGGGTGGGTATGGGGAGTGTATAGGGAGCGTGGGTCACCAGTGGGTTGATCACTGGCAGTAACAGCCTGGTTGATCACTGGTTAGGCAGACACAGGTAAGGTTCCACCCTAGAAACAGGTCACAGGTACTCTACCAGGTATGTACACCATCATCACCTTCCTCGTATCACACTCACCTGTAAGAAAATAAATAATAATAATAATAATAATAATAATAATAATAATAATAATAATAATAATAATAATAATAATAATAATAATAATCAGTCCCTCAGTCTGAAGTCTGTGTAATCAGTCCCTCAGGCTGGAGTCTGTGTAATCAGTCCCTCAGTCTGGAGTCTGTGTAATCAGTCCCTCAGTCTGGAGTCTATGTAATCAGTCCCTCAGTCTGGAGTCTGTGTAATCAGTCCCTCAGTCTGGAGTCTGTGTAATCAGTCCCTCAGTCTGGAGTCTATGTAATCAGTCCCTCAACCTGGAGTCTATGTAATCAGTCCCTCAGTCTGGAGTCTATGTAATCAGTCCCTCAGGCTGGAGTCTGTGTAATCAGTCCCTCAGCCTGGAGTCTGTGTAATCAGTCCCTCAGCCTGGAGTCTGTGTAATCAGTCCCTCAGCCTGGAGTCTATGTAATCAGTCCCTCAGGCTGGAGTCTGTGTAATCAGTCCCTCAGGCTGGAGTCTGTGTAATCAGTCCCTCAGTCTGGAGTCTGTGTAATCAGTCCCTCAGTCTGGAGTCTATGTAATCAGTCCCTCAGTCTGGAGTCTGTGTAATCAGTCCCTCAGTCTGGAGTCTGTGTAATCAGTCCCTCAGTCTGGAGTCTATGTAATCAGTCCCTCAACCTGGAGTCTATGTAATCAGTCCCTCAGTCTGGAGTCTATGTAATCAGTCCCTCAGGCTGGAGTCTGTGTAATCAGTCCCTCAGCCTGGAGTCTGTGTAATCAGTCCCTCAGCCTGGAGTCTGTGTAATCAGTCCCTCAGCCTGGAGTCTGTGTAATCAGTCCCTCAACCTGGAGTCTGTGTAATCAGTCCCTCAGCCTGGAGTCTGTGTAATCAGTCCCTCAACCTGGAGTCTGTGTAATCAGTCCCTCAGTCTGGAGTCTGTGTAATCAGTCCCTCAGTCTGGAGTCTGTGTAATCAGTCCCTCAGCCTGGAGTCTGTGTAATCAGTCCCTCAACCTGGAGTCTGTGTAATCAGTCCCTCAGTCTGGAGTCTGTGTAATCAGTCCCTCAGTCTGGAGTCTGTGTAATCAGTCCCTCAGTCTGGAGTCTATGTAATCAGTCCCTCAGTCTGGAGTCTGTGTAATCAGTCCCCCAGTCTGGAGTCTGTGTAATCAGTCCCTCAGTCTGGAGTCTGTGTAATCAGTCCCTCAGTCTGGAGTCTATGTAATCAGTCCCTCAGTCTGGAGTCTGTGTAATCAGTCCCTCAGTCTGGAGTCTATGTAATCAGTCCCCTCAGTCTGGAGTCTGTGTAATCAGTCCCTCAGTCTGGAGTCTGTGTAATCAGTCCCTCAGTCTGGAGTCTATGTAATCAGTCCCTCAACCTGGAGTCTATGTAATCAGTCCCTCAGTCTGGAGTCTATGTAATCAGTCCCTCAGGCTGGAGTCTGTGTAATCAGTCCCTCAGCCTGGAGTCTGTGTAATCAGTCCCTCAGCCTGGAGTCTGTGTAATCAGTCCCTCAACCTGGAGTCTGTGTAATCAGTCCCTCAGGCTGGAGTCTGTGTAATCAGTCCCTCAGTCTGGAGTCTGTGTAATCAGTCCCTCAACCTTGAGTCTGTGTAATCAGTCCCTCAACCTGGAGTCTGAGTAATCAGTCCCTCAGTCTGGAGTCTATGTAATCAGTCCCTCAACATGGAGTCTGTGTAATCAGTCCCTCAACCTGGAGTCTATGTAATCAGTCCCTCAGGCTGGAGTCTGTGTAATCAGTCCCTCAGCCTGGAGTCTATGTAATCAGTCCCTCAGTCTGGAGTCTGTGTAATCAGTCCCTCAGTCTGGACTCTATGTAATCAGTCCCTCAACCTGGAGTCTGTGTAATCAGTCCCTCAGGCTGGAGTCTGTGTAATCAGTCCCTCAGTCTGGACTCTATGTAATCAGTCCCTCAACCTGGAGTCTGTGTAATCAGTCCCTCAGGCTGGAGTCTGTGTAATCAGTCCCTCAACCTGGAGTCTGAGTAATCAGTCCCTCAGTCTGGAGTCTATGTAATCAGTCCCTCAACATGGAGTCTGTGTAATCAGTCCCTCAACCTGGAGTCTATGTAATCAGTCCCTCAACCTGGAGTCTGTGTAATCAGTCCCTCAGCCTGGAGTCTATGTAATCAGTCCCTCAGTCTGGAGTCTGTGTAATCAGTCCCTCAGTCTGGACTCTATGTAATCAGTCCCTCAACCTGGAGTCTGTGTAATCAGTCCCTCAGGCTGGAGTCTGTGTAATCAGTCCCTCAGTCTGGAGTCTGTGTAATCAGTCCCTCAGTCTGGAGTCTGTGTAATCAGTCCCTCAGTCTGGAGTCTATGTAATCAGTCCCTCAACCTGGAGTCTGTGTAATCAGTCCCTCAGTCTGGAGTCTGTGTAATCAGTCCCTCAGTCTGGAGTCTATGTAATCAGTCCCTCAACCTGGAGTCTGTGTAATCAGTCCCTCAGTCTGGAGTCTGTGTAATCAGTCCCTCAGTCTGGAGTCTATGTAATCAGTCCCTCAACCTGGAGTCTATGTAATCAGTCCCTCAACCTGGAGTCTGTGTAATCAGTCCCTCAACCTGGAGTCTTTGTAATCAGTCCCTCAGTCTGGAGTCTGTGTAATCAGTCCCTCAGTCCGGAGTCTATGTAATCAGTCCCTCAGGCTGGAGTCTATGTATTCAGTCCCTCAGCCTGGAGTCTATGTAATCAGTCCCTCAGCTTGGAGTCTATGTAATCAGTCCCTCAGGCTGGAGTCTATGTAATCAGTCCCTCACGCTGGAGTCTATGTAATCAGTCCCTCACGCTGGAGTCTATGTAATCAGTCCCTCAGGCTGGAGTCTATGTAATCAGTCCCTCACGCTGGAGTCTATGTAATCAGTCCCTCAGCCTGGAATCTATGTAATCAGTCCCTCACGCTGGAGTCTATGTAATCAGTCCCTCAGCCTGAAGTCTATGTAATCAGTCCCTCAGGCTGGAGTCTATGTAATCAGTCCCTCAGGCTGGAGTCTATGTAGTCAGTCCCTCAGGCTGGAGTCTATGTAATCAGTCCTTCAGGCTGGAGTCTATGTAATCAGTCCCTCAGGCTGGAGTCTATGTAATCAGTCCCTTAGGCTGGAGTCTATGTAATCAGTCCCTCAGGCTGGAGTCTATGTAATCAGTCCCTCAGGCTGGAGACTATGTAATCAGTCCCTCAGGCTGGAGTCTATGTAATCAGTCCCTCAGCCTGGAGTCTATGTAATCAGTCCCTCAGGCTGGAGTCTATGTAATCAGTCCCTCAGCCTGGAGTCTATGTAATCAGTCCCTCAGGCTGAAGTCTATGTAATCAGTCCCTCAGGCTGGAGTCTATGTAATCAGTCCCTCAGGCTGGAGTCTATGTAATCAGTCCCTCAGCCTGGAGTCTATGTAATCAGTCCCTCAGGCTGGAGTCTATGTAATCAGTCCCTCAGGCTGGAGTCTATGTAATCAGTCCCTCAGGCTGGAGTCTATGTAATCAGTCCCTCAGCCTGGAGTCTATGTAATCAGTCCCTCAGGCTGAAGTCTATGTAATCAGTCCCTCAGGCTGGAGTCTATGTAATCAGTCCCTCAGGCTGGAGTCTATGTAATCAGTCCTTCAGGCTGGAGTCTATGTAATCAGTCCCTCAGGCTGGAGTCTATGTAATCAGTCCCTCAGGCTGGAGTCTATGTAATCAGTCCCTCAGGCTGGAGTCTATGTAATCAGTCCCTCAGGCTGGAGTCTATGTAATCAGTCCCTCAGGCTGGAAGTCTATGTAATCAGTCCCTCAGGCTGGAGTCTATGTAATCAGTCCCTCAGGCTGGAGTCTATGTAATCAGTCCCTCAGGCTGGAGTCTATGTAATCAGTCCCTCAGTATTGATAAAAACACAGCAACAGCCCAGGTGTTAAATATCTGTCATATTTACACTAAGAAACAACACAGTAAATGTAAGAGGTTCAAGACTCTTCAACACTCTACCTGCCATACACAAGTAGAATCATGTAAATCTATACCTTGAACGTTGTACAGACTGGACCCAAGTTGGTGTAAGTGCTACTACCACACTAACAACAACCGTGGTAGCCACAACAAGGAGCTGGAAGACCTCACATAACCTGGTCTTGGTAAAGTCAGTAGCGGTAACCAGGTGTGACCTCCAGACACCATATTTAACAGGTCTCAGACGCTCCTAAGACAGGAGCCAAGGCTGGATCACCATCTGGAAACGACCCGGGTCAGTACCGGCGAATCAAGAATAACACAGAGTTCACAGACCGAGCCCACGGGGGGCGATGACCCCTAAAACCATCTCCAGGTATACGCCAGAAGTAACTCGAGATATTGTTCATACTGTGTCTGAATCGGTAGGCACTTAACCATCTATATACACTGTCCGAATGTACAATTTCGCCTGCTATATAAGGGCTCCTTTGTATACAGATATATACCAATCTGGAGAATACAGGTGTATTAAAGATTACCATCACGACCCTGTCATCTCGCTCTCAAGTTTCTTGTTATCCAGCCTATAATTTACATAGGTGTTATTACGGTAACATTGTGTGTCCCGAACACTGGGACTTGTAACATGGCTGCCGCAAGATTCCAGACTTCGAGTTCCCCACGATGGAATTATTTATCCGATTGCATTGGTATACCTGGAGAGGATTTCAGGGGTCAACGCCCCCCGTGGCCCGGTCTGTGACCAGGTCTCTTACATATCGAACTGAAATGTAATATCTTGGTAGAATTACCGAGAATATGTCAGGCAAAAGGAGACAAGTGCCACGATAAAATGGGCATTAGGTGCATCTGTGTCCCATTACCTACCTTCTATGTAGCAGTGGAAGACCTCGGTCAGATGACCGAAATCTCCAGATGCGAGACGTCATTCAAGACCTGCGTCAGAAAACAACAGGTCTGTTTCCAGATGAACCTTGCCTAACGTAATCCATGTAGGGGATACCTGGAGTCTACCTGGAGTCTACCTGGAGGGCATTCCGGGGATCAACGCCCCCGCGGTTCGGTCCACGACCAGGCCTCCCGGTGGATCAGGGCCTAATCAACCAGGCTGTTATTGCTAGTCGTACGTAGCCCAACGTACGAACCACAGCCCGGCTGATTCGGCACCGACTTTAGGTATCTGTCCAGCTCCCTCTTGAAGACAACCAGGGGACTTAAGACAGCCAGGGGTCTTGAAGACAACCAGGGGTCTTGAAGACAGCCAGGGATCTTGAAGACAACCAGGAGTCTTATTAAAGACAGCCAGGGATCTTGAAGACAACCAAGGGTCTTGAAGCCAACCAGGAGTCTTGAAGACAACCAGGGGTTTTGAAGACAACCAGGGGTCTTGAAGACAACAAGGGGTCTTGAAGACAACCAGGGATCTTGAAGACAACCAGGGGTCTTGAAGACAATTAGGGGTCTTGAAGACAACCAGGGGTCTTGAAGACAACCAAGGGTCTTGAAGACAACCAGGGGTCTTGAAGACAACCAGGAGTCTTGAAGACAACCAGGGGTCTGGACGACAACCAGAGGTCTTGAAGACAACCAGGGGTCTTGAAGACAACCAGGGGTCTTGAAGACAACCAGGGGTCTTGAAGACAACCAGGGGTCTATTGGCTGGAGGGAGACTGTTGAACAGTCTTGGGTTAAGTGAACGTGTTTTGGTCCCCCCAACAAACTGTCTTCCGTAGTCCTCCGTCAATCACGTTACACCACTATTTGCATCTTCCCCTACGTCAGATATGAGAGAAAGAAAATAGGAGCCAACACTCCGTCTTGAGGAACTGAGATCCTCACTACCAACAGTGGTCGGTAATGTCAGGGAACAAGACAAGTGTTTCCTGAAGCGGGTCTTAGTCACATGACCCACAGCTGGAGTTTTTGGTCAACTGACCGAGGCCTTCCACTGGCTTACCCTTCACCTAGGTGAACAATCTACAAATATTTTTAGGGTGGAGAGTCAGATGGAGAATGCTGGGTAGGTTGAATTTCAGACGAACTAGGAAGGGCTTAACGACGGCCCCTTGACAGTGTTAGGTTACACTGTTGTGAGGAATGTAAGTGGGTTGTCAGTCTTCAGTCTGATTACCGACTGTAGTCGGTACTGCAGGTGTTCAGCAGTCATCTGCCCTCAGAAGGTGTTCAGTAGTCATCTGCCCTCAGTAGGTGTTCAGCAGTCATCTGCCCTCAGAAGGTGTTCAGTAGTCATCTGCCCCCAGTAGGTGTTCAGCAGTCATCTGCCCTCAGTAGGTGTTCAGTAGTCATCTGCCCTCAGTAGGTGTTCAGTGATCATCTGTCCTCAGTAGGTGTTCAGTAGTCAACTGCCCTCTGTAGGTGTTCAGTAGTCAACTGCCCTCAGTAGGTGTTCAGTAGTCAACTGCCCTCTGTAGGTGTTCAGTAGTCAACTGCCCTCAGTAGGTGTTCAGTGATCATCTGCCCTCAGCAGGTGTTCAATAGTCATCTGCCCTCAGCAGGTGTTCAGTGATCATCTGTCCTCAGTAGGTGTTCAGTGATCATCTGTCCTCAGCAGGTGTTCAGTGATCATCTGCCCTCAGCAGGTGTTCAGTAGTCATCTGCCCTCAGTAGGTGTTCAGTGATCATCTGCCCTCAGAAGGTGTTCCGTGATCATCTGCCATCAGCAGGTGTTCAGTGATCATCTGCCCTCAGCAGGTGTTCAGTAGTCATCTGCCCTCAGCAGGTGTTCAGTAGTCAACTGCATTCAGTAGGTGTTCAGTGATCATCTGCCCTCAGCAGGTGTTCAGTAGTCATCTGCCCTCAGCAGGTGTTCAGTAGTCAACTGCCCTCAGCAGGTGTTCAGTAGTCAACTGCCCTCAGTAGGTGTTCAGTGATCATCTGCCCTCAGCAGGTGTTCAGTAGTCATCTGCCCTCAGTAGGTGTTCAGTGATCATCTGCCCTCAGCAGGTGTTCAGTGATCATCTGCCCTCAGCAGGTGTTCAGTGATCATCTGCCCTCAGCAGGTGTTCAGTAGTCATCTGCCCTCAGCAGGTGTCCAGTAGTCAACTGCCCTCAGTAGGTGTTCAGTGATCATCTGCCCTCAGTAGGTGTTCAGTAGTCATCTGCCCTCAGTAGGAGTTCAGTAGTCAACTGCCCTCAGTAGGTGTTCAGTGATCATCTGACCTCAGCAGGTGTTCAGTAGTCATCTGCCCTCAGTAGGTGTTCAGTAGTCATCTGCCCTCAGTAGGTGTTCAGTAGTCATCTGCCCTCAGCAGGTGTTCAGTAGTCATCTGCCCTCAGCAGGTGTTCAGTAGTCATCTGCCCTCAGTAGGTGTTCAGTAGTCATCTGCCCTCAGTAGGTGTTCAGTAGTCATCTGCCCTCAGTAGGTGTTCAGTAGTCATCTGCCCTCAGTAGGTGTTACTGACTCATCAACATGTGAGATGACAGGTAAATCTTACTGTCTAACTGCTCCCTACTTCTCCAAGCAGTACCTACTTCTCCAAGCAGTACCTACTTCTCCAAGCAGTACCTACTTCTCCAAGCAGTACCTACTTCTCCAAGCAGTACCTACTTCTCTAAGCAGTACCTATTTCTCCAAGCAGTACCTACTTCTCCCAGCAGTACCTACTTCTCCCAGCAGTACCTACTTCTCCAAGCACTACCTACTTCTCCCAGCAGTACCTACTTCTCCCAGCAGTACCTACTTCTCCAAGCAGTACCTACTTCTCCAAGCAGTACCTACTTCTCCAAGCACTACCTACTTCTCCAAGCAGTACCTACTTCTCTAAGCAGTACCTACTTCTCCAAGCAGTACCTACTTCTCCCAGCAATACCTACTTCTCCCAGCAGTACCTACTTCTCCAAGCACTACCTACTTCTCCCAGCAGTACCTACTTCTCCCAGCAGTACCTACTTCTCCAAGCAGTACCTACTTCTCCAAGCAGTACCTACTTCTCCAAGCAGTACCTACTTCTCCAAGCACTACCTACTTCTCCAAGCACTACCTACTTCTCCAAGCACTACCTACTTCTCCAAGCAGTACCTACTTCTCCCAGCAGTACCTACTTCTCCAAGCAGTACCTACTTCTCCAAGCACTACCTACTTCTCCAAGCACTACCTACTTCTCCAAGCACTACCTACTTCTCCCAGCAGTACCTACTTCTCCAAGCAGTACCTACTTCTCCAAGCAGTACCTACTTCTCCAAGCACTACCTACTTCTCCAAGCACTACCTACTTCTCCAAGCACTACCTACTTCTCCAAGCACTACCTACTTCTCCAAGCACTACCTACTTCTCCAAGCACTACCTACTTCTCCAAGCACTACCTACTTCTCCCAGCAGTACCTACTTCTCCAAGCAGTACCTACTTCTCCAAGCAGTACCTACTTCTCCAAGCACTACCTACTTCTCCAAGCACTACCTACTTCTCCAAGCACTACCTACTTCTCCAAGCACTACCTACTTCTCCAAGCACTACCTACTTCTCCAAGCTGTACCTACTTCTCCAAGCAGTACCTACTTCTCCAAGCACTACCTACTTCTCCCAGCAGTACCTACTTCTCCAAGCAGTAAAGACTTCTCCAAGCACTACCTACTTCTCCAAGCAGTACCTACTTTTCCAAGCACTACCTACTTCTCCAAGCACTACCTACTTCTCCAAGCAGTACCTACTTCTCCAAGCAGTACCTACTTCTCCAAGCACTACCTACTTCTCCAAGCACTACCTACTTCTCCAAGCAGTACCTACTCCTCCAAGCAGTACCTACTTCTCCAAGCTGTACCTACTTCTCAAAGCACTACCTACTTCTCCAAGCAGTACCTATTTCTCCAAGCAGTACCTACTTCTCCAAGCACTACCTACTTCTCCCAGCAGTACCTACTTCTCCAAGCAGTACCTACTTCTCCAAGCACTACCTACTTCTCCCAGCAGTACCTACTTCTCCAAGCAGTACCTACTTCTCCAAGCAGTACCTACTTCTCCAAGCAGTACCTACTTCTCCAAGCACTACTTCTCCAAGCAGTACCTACTTCTCCAAGCACTACTTCTCCAAGCACTACCTACTTCTCCCAGCAGTACCTACTTCTCCAAGCAGTACCTACTTCTCCAAGCACTACCTACTTCTCCAAGCACTACTTCTCCAAGCAGTACCTACTTCTCCAAGCAGTACCTACTTCTCCAAGCAGTACCTACTTCTCCAAGCAGTACCTACTTCTCCAAGCAGTACCTACTTCTCCAAGCAGTACCTACTTCTCCAAGCAGTACCTACTTCTCCAAGCAGTACCTACTTCTCCAAGCTGTACCTACTTCTCCAAGCACTACCTACTTCTCCAAGCAGTACCTATTTCTCCAAGCAGTACCTGCTTCTCCAAGCACTACCTACTTCTCCCAGCAGTACCTACTTCTCCAAGCAGTAGCTACTTCTCCAAGCACTACCTACTTCTCCCAGCAGTACCTACTTCTCCAAGCAGTACCTACTTCTCCAAGCACTACCTACTTCTCCAAGCAGTACCTACTTCTCCAAGCAGTACCTACTTCTCCAAGCACTACCTACTTCTCCAAGCACTACCTACTTCTCCAAGCACTACCTACTTCTCCAAGCACTACCTACTTCTCCAAGCAGTACCTACTTCTCCAAGCAGTACCTACTTCTCCAAGCACTACCTACCACCGCACCCCTGCTCCTCACTGGGTTTATTTTACACTTCCTGTCATATCTCTCACTCCAGTATGTTGTTATGGCAGTGTGTAGATTTGGGATCAAGCCCTCGAGTACCTTCCAGGTTTATATTATCATGTACCTCTCTCTCCTCCGCTCCAGTGAGTACATGTTCAAAACTTGAAGGTGTTCCCAGTAGTTCAGGTGCTTTACTGGCTCAGTGTGAGCCATAAATGATCTCTGTATTTGTTCCAGCTCCGATATTTCTCCTGTCCTGAACGGGACCGTCAACACTGAGCAATATTCTAAGTGAGGGAGAACTAGTGATTTGAAGAGTGTCACCACTGGCGTTATTTCCCTTGTTTTGAAAGTTCTCAATATCCACCCAGTGATCTTCCTGGCTGTCGTGATCTTTGTCTTGTTATGGTCTTTAAAACAAAGGTCCGCTGACATAATTACTCCCAGTGTTCAGTGGTCAGTCGTCAGTGTTCAGTGGTCAGTCGTCACGTGAGGTCACAGACCCTGAGCTGCTTTGGGGATTAGCGTGGACGGTTACAAAGCATGGCTTGCTTCTGCAGTGTTTTAAAAACTGAGTTTGGAGAGTTGAAGGAGGAGGTCTTGCTTCTCCAGGAGGAGATTAGGAGGCTGAAGGTCCACCTCAATGGGCCTGGGAGAGAGTGTGAGGTGGTTGGAGATGTGGGGAATGAGGCTTCTAGCAGTGAGGTGCAGTCTGTCTCTCACTGTGAGGAGGCTGTAGGTGGGGAGGTAGCAACGGGTACCAGCAGTGAGGTGCAGCCCAGCACCTGCTACAAGTGGCGAGTTGTTCACAGTAATGGGAGGCGCATCAGAGTAAGGAAAGTTAAGAGTGAAGATCTGAAGGTAGGAAATCGCTTCTCTGTTTCCAGGATGAATGTACTTCAGTGGCCAGTGAAGGTAAGGGTACTACTGCCCTGCTAATGAAGGTAAGCGCATTCTTGTGGTTGGTGACTCTCAGGTAAGATATGTTGACCGTGCTTTTTGTAATAGGAATAAGAAGATGAGAGATAGAGTGTGCTTCCCTGGAGCTGGTGTTGGGGACATTGTCAACAGACTGGATAATATCATGTCAGGTAATGGGAACAAGCCCATTATCTGTCTCAGTGCTGGTGGAAATGATATTGGGAAGGGTAGGAGAGAAGAGCTGCTAGATAAGTACAGGTCAGCTATAGATTTCATTAAGTCTAAGGGAGGATCCCAATCATATGTAGCATCTTGCCTAGAAGGGGAGTAGGAAATGAATGGTTGTCTAGGGCAATTGGTGTAAATTGCTGGCTAGACAGATACTGCAAGGAACTTGCAATCCCATTCATTGACAACTGGAACAACTTTTATGGCAAACATGATATGTATGCAAGGGATGGGGTTCATCTCTCTGGGGCAGGGGTGGTAGCACTTGCAGACTCGATTGAGAAGGCCATTGGTGAAATGCCTATGATTTTAAACTGATGGAAGATAGAGGTATGGTGTGTGTGGGGAAACAAGCAGGTTGCAGCACTAGGGTTGGAAACAGTAAATGTATAAAAGGATTCAGCATGAAGTATAAAATAAAGACAATAGAACAGGTCAGAAAACAAAGGGGGACAGCAGAGGGCAGCAAGGGACTAGCTCCCTTAAGGTTTACTATACTAATAGCAGGAGTGTTAGAAATAAGATAGATGAGCTAAGATTAATTGCAAGTGCAGGAAACATAGATATTATTGCTATAACAGAGACCTGGCTCAATCTGAAAGATAGAGAGATGCCATCTGAATGTCACATACAAGGCTATAAATTATTCCACACTGACAGGGTCAACAGGAAGGGTGGTGGAGTTAGCGATGTATGTCAGAGACAATTTAAATTGTTGTGTTAGACAAGATATTAAATTAGAAGCGTCAGCCACTGAATCTGTTTGGTTACAGCTTCTCGAGGGCCGAGAAAAACTAATTTTGGGTGTGATTTACAGGGCCCCAAATCTTGATAGGGAGTGCAGTAAACTTCTATGGGACGAAATTGTAAGGCATCTACATACGAAAATGTTGTGCTAATGGGAGATTTCAACTATAGACAGATTGACTGGAGCAATTTGACAGGAAATTTAGAGTCGGGTGACTTTCTTGATACGATCCAGGATTGTTTTTTTAAAACAGTTTGTGACAGAGCCAACTAGGGGAAATAACCTCCTTGACTTGGTTTTGCCAGTAGGGAAACACTAATTAATAATCTTGAGGTTAATGATGAGCTTGGGGAGAGTGATCACAAATCACTCAGTTTTAAACATATCATGGAATTCCCCTAATAATGGCAATCAAGTCTCCGTCCCTGACTTTCGCTTGGCTGATTTCATAGGACTGAAAAATTACTTAGGTGGGCTGTGAACTGGAATGACCTGACTAGGGGTCAGGTAGGTGGTGATGGTTGCCGATATGATGCTTTCCAGGGCATAGTTCTAGCTGCTCAGTCAAATTATGTTCCAAATAGGGAAATCAGATCAAACAAAATGATCCTAAATGGATGAACAATAGATTAAAATATCTGATTGGTCAAAAGAGAGGCATATATAGGCAAATCAAAAGAGGAGAGGGGCAATTAAGAAATCGATATATTCAGTTAAAGAGAGAAAAAAAAGGGAATTAGAAAAGCAAAAAGAGATTATGAGGTTAAAGTTGCAAGAGAATCGAAGACTAACCCAAAAGGATTCTTTCAGGTATACGAAGTAAGATCAGGGACAAGATAGGCCCACTCAAAAGTTCCTCGGGTCAGCTCACTGACAGTGATAAGGAAATGTGTAGAATTTTTAACACATACTTCCTCTCAGTTTTTACACAGGAGGATACCAGTGATATTCCAGTAATGATAAATTATGTAGAACAGGACGATAATAAACTGTGCACTATTAGGGTCACAAGTGACATGGTCCTTAGGCAAATAGATAAATTAAAACCTAACAAATCCCAGGCCCTGATGAACTGTATGCAAGGGTTCTAAAGGAATGTAAAGAGGAGCTTAGCCCCACCTTTGGCTAATCTTTTCAACATATCACTACAAACTGGCATGGTGCCAGATAAGTGGAAAATGGCAAATGTGATACCTATTTTCAAAACAGGTGACAGGTCCTTAGCTTCGAACTATAGACCAATAAGCCTAACCTCCATAGTGGGAAAATTTATGGAATCAATAATTGCCGAGGCAGTTCGTAGCCACCTTGAAAAGCATAATTAATCAACGAATCTCAGCATGGTTTTACAAAGGGACGTTCCTGCCTTACGAATTTATTAACTTTTTTCACTAAGGTATTTGAGGAGGTAGATCATGGTAACGAATATGATATTGTGTATATGGACTTCAGTAAGGCTTTTGACAGGGTCCCACATCAGAGACTATTGAGGAAAATTAAAGCACATGGAATAGGAGGAGAAATTTTTTCCTGGATAGAGGCATGGTTGACAAATAGGCAGCAGAGAGTTTGCATAAATGGGGAGAAATCAGAGTGGGGAAGCGTCACGAGCGGTGTTCCACAGGGGTCAGTGTTGGGCCCCCTGCTGTTCACAATCTACATAAACGACATAGATGAGGGCATAAAGAGCGACATCGGCAAGTTTGCCGATGACACCAAATAGGCCGTCGAATTCATTCTGACGAGGACATTCGAGCACTCCAGGAAGATTTGAATAGACTGATGCAGTGGTCGGAGAAGTGGCAGATGCAGTTTAATATAGACAAATGCAAAGTTCTAAATGTTGGACAGGACAATAACCATGCCACATATAAACTAAATAATGTAGATCTTAATATTACGGATTGCGAAAAAAGATTTAGGAGTTCTGGTTAGCAGTAATCTGAAACCAAGACAACAGTGCATAAGTGTTCGCAATAAAGCTAATAGAATCCTTGGCTTCATATCAAGAAGCATAAATAATAGGAGTCCTCAGGTTGTTCTTCAACTCTATACATCCTTGGTTAGGCCTCATTTAGATTATGCTGCACAGTTTTGGTCACCGTATTACAGATTGGATATAAATTCTCTGGAAAATGTACAAAGGAGGATGACAAAGATGATCCCATGTATCAGAAACCTTCCCTATGAGGATAGACTAAGGGCCCTGAAACTGCACTCTCTAGAAAGACGTAGAATTAGGGGGGATATGATTGAGGTTTATAAGTGGAAGACAGGAATAAATAAAGGGGATGTAAATAGTGTGCTGATAATATCTAGCCTAGACAGGACTCGCAGCAATGGTTTTAAGTTGGAAAAATTCAGATTCAGGAGGGATATAGGAAAGTACTGGTTTGGTAATAGAGTTGTGGATGAGTGGAACAAACTCCCAAGTACCGTTATAGAGGCCAGAACGTTGTGTAGCTTTAAAAATAGGTTGGATAAATACATGAGTAGATGTGGGTGGGTGTGAGTTAGACCTGATAGCTTGTGCTAACGGGTCGGTTGCCGTGTTCCTCCCTTGAGTCAATGTGACCTGACCTGACTAGGTTGGGTGCATTGGCTTAAGCCGGTAGGGACTTGGACCTGCCTCGCATGGGCCAGTAGGCCTTCTGCAGTGTTCCTTCGTTCTTATGTTCTTCTTCTTATGTTCTTAGGTCTTCCACGTGTTTCTTACGATCTATTTGGTGACCCTCTTGAGTTTTATATATAATGTTCCTTTTGAGTTGTTCAATCTTTCCAGACCTCAGCAGCTGGAACTTATCACCACTGAACGTCATGTTCTTCTCCACTGCCCACTGGAAAACCCTGTTTATGTCTTCCTGGACTTTTTCAGTGTCCTCTACCATACTGTCATAATTATTTTAGTGTCATCTGCAAATGTTGATACAAAAGTGTGCCGGGTGTTTTTGTCTGTGTCTGCTGTGAGGATGAGGAACAGCAGAGGTGCCAGGACAGTGCCTTGAGGCACTGAACTTTTGACCTCGTTGATGCTGGATCTTGCCCTGTTCGCTACTACTTTTTGTGTTCTGTGTGTTAGGAAACCGTAAATCCATCTGCCTACCTTCCCCGTGATGCCCATGACCGTCATGTTGTGCTCTATCTCCAGGATCACATTTGTCAAACACCTCTGCAACATCTGTGTAAGTCACATCTGCGTCTTGGTGGTCTTCCAGTGCCTCCGTAATTCTGTCATAATGGTCCAGCAGCTGTGACAGACATGATCGTCCTGCTCTAAAACCATGATGGTTCGGGTTATGTTGGTTGTGCTGCTCCATGAAGTTTGTAACCTGCCGTCTCATCACTCTTTCCAAGATTTTTATGACGTGAGAAGTTAGGGCTGCTGGTGTGTAACTTTTAGCTAGAGCTCAACCACCTCCCTTATACAAAGAAGTTATGTCTGCTCTCTTTAAGGCCTCCGGTATTTCACCTAGATCTGGTGAAGATACTTGTCCAGTTTCCTCTGGAAGACTTCTACACTTGTTCCAGCAGTGTTTCTGATATCTTCTGGTAAGATGTTGAACAGTCTTGGTCCACGGATGTTGATACAGTGTTCTCTTATTGTGTTGATGGTGTCCCTGCTTTTCACTGGGTATATTTTATACTTCCTGTCATATCTCTCACTCCAGTATGTTGTTATGGCAGTGTGTAGATTTGTGACCAGACCCTCAACCACCTTCCAGGTATATATTATCATGTATCTCTATCTCCTCCACTCCAGTGAGTACAGTCTTGGTCCACGGATGTTGATACAGTGTTCTCTTATTGTGTTCATGGTGTCCCTGCTTTTCACTGGGTATATTTTATACTTCCTGTCATATCTCTCACTCCAGTATGTTGTTATGGCAGTGTGTAGATTTGTGACCAGACCCTCAACCACCTTCCAGGTATATATTATCATGTATCTCTATCTCCTCCGGCACTGACTTTAGGTATCTGTCCAGCTCCCTCTAGAAGGAGGCCAGGGATCTTGAAGGCAGCCAGGGGTCTTGAAGACAACCAGGGGTCTTGAAGACAACCAGGGGTCTTGAAGACAACCAGGGATCTTGAAGACAACCAGGGATCTTGAAGACAACCAGGGGTCTTGAAGGCAGCCAGGAGTCTTGAAGACAACCAGGGATCTTGAAGACAACCAGGGGTCTTGAAGACAGCCAGGGGTCTTGAAGACAACCAGGGATCTTGAAGACAACCAGGGTTCTTGAAGACAACCAGGGATCTTGAAGACAACCAGGGGTCTTGAAGGCAGCCAGGAGTCTTGAAGACAACCAGGGGTCTTGAAGACAACCAGGGATCTTGAAGACAACCAGGGATCTTGAAGACAACCAGGGGTCTTGAAGGCAGCCAGGAGTCTTGAAGACAACCAGGGATCTTGAAGACAACCAGGGGTCTTGAAGACAACCAGGGGTCTTGAAGACAACCAGGGATCTTGAAGACAACCAGGGTTCTTGAAGACAACCAGGGATCTTGAAGACAACCAGGGGTCTTGAAGACAACCAGGGGTCTTGAAGACAACCAGGGGTCTTGAAGACAACCAGGGATCTTGAAGACAACCAGGGATCTTGAAGACAACCAGGGTTCTTGAAGACAACCAGGGATCTTGAAGACAACCAGGGTTCTTGAAGACAACCAGGGATCTTGAAGACAACCAGGGGTCTTGAAGACAACCAGGGATCTTGAAGACAACCAGGGGTCTTGAAGACAACCAGGGATCTTGAAGACAACCAGGGATCTTGAAGACAACCAGGGATCTTGAAGACAACCAGGGGTCTTGAAGACAACCAGGGGTCTTGAAGACAACCAGGGGTCTTGAAGACAACCAGGGATCTTGAAGACAACCAGGGATCTTGAAGACAACCAGGGATCTTGAAGACAACGAGGGGTCTTGAAGTCAGCCAAGGGTCTATTAGTAATTTCCCTTATACCTGGTGGGAGGCTGTTGAACAGTCTTGGGCCCCTGACATTTGTGTTCTCTTAGTGTACCAGTAACGCCCCTACTGTTCACTGGGGGTATGTTGCATCGTCTGCCAGGTCTTTTACTTTCATAGTGAGTAATTTCTGTGTGTACATTAGGGACCAGTTCCTCCAGGATCTTCCAGGTATATATTATCATGTATCTCTATCTCCTCCGCTCCAGTGAGTACATATATAGTACTCTGAGACGTTCCTAGTAATTTATATGTTTTATTAGCTGCGTGGACCGTAAATGATCTCTGTGTTTGTTCCAGCACTGATATCTCTCCTGCCCTGAACAATACTGTTCCAGCACTGATATCTCTCCTGCCCTGAACAATACTGTTCCAACACTGATATCTCTCCTGCCATGAACAATACTGTTCCAGCACTGATATCTCTCCTGCCATGAACAATACTGTTCCAGCACTGACATCTCTCCTGCCCTGAACAATACTGTTCCAGCACTGATATCTCTCCTGCCCTGAACAATACTGTTCCAGCACTGATATCTCTCCTGCCATGAACAATACTGATCCAGCACTGATATCTCTCCTGCCATGAACAATACTGTTCCAACACTGATATCTCTCCTGCCCTGAACAATACTGTTCCAGCACTGATATCTCTCCTGACATGAACAATACTGTTCCAGCACTGATATCTCTCCTGCCCTGAACAATACTGTTCCAGCACTGACATCTCTCCTGCCCTGAACAATACTGTTCCAGCTCCCCTCCCCTCCCTCCCCTTAACTCCCTCTCCTCTCCTCCCCTTCCCCTCCCCCTCCCCCTCCCCTACCCTCCCCCTCCCCCTCCCCCCCCCCTCCACCCACTAACATAAACAAAGGAACAAAAATGCACGTGGCTCCGCCCCTTTTGTCCAGACACACAATAGACAAAATGGCCGTTGAATGGCTCCCCTGGAGAAAATGGAGTGGGAGGGAGAAGTGGGAGGGAGGAGTGGGAGGGAGGAGTGGGAGGGAGGAGTGGGAGGGAGGACTGGGAGGGTGGAGTGGGAGGGAGGAGTGGAAGGGAAGGTGGGAAAGCTGAGAGGTGAGGAAGGAAAGGGATGGATGGAGTGATGGAGGAGACAGGGAGATGGAGTGATGGGGGAGACAGGGAGATGGAGGGATGGAGGAGACAGGGAGATGGAGTGATGGGGGAGACAGGGAGATGGAGGGATGGAGGAGACAGGGAGATGGAGTGATGGAGGAGAAAGGGAGATGAGTGATGGAGGAGACAGGGAGATGGAGTGATGGAGGAGACAGGGAGATGGAGTGATGGAGGAGACAGGGAGATGGAATGATGGGGGAGACAGGGAGATGGAGTGATGGAGGAGACAGGGAGATGAAGTGATGGAGGAGACAGGGAGATGGAGTGATGGAGGAGACAAGGAGATGGAGTGATGGAGGAGACAGGGAGATGGAGGGATGGAGGAGACAGGGAGATGGAGGGATGGAAGAGACAGGGAGATGGAGTGATGGAGGAGACAGGGAGATGGAGGGATGGAGGAGGACAGGGAGATAGAGGGATGGAAGAGACAGGGAGATGGAGTGATGGATGGAAGAGACAGGGAGGATGGAGGGATGGAGGAGGACAGGGAGATGGAGGGATGGAGAGACAGGGAGATGAAGTGATGGAGGAGACAGGGAGATGGAGTGATGGAGGAGACAGAGAGATGGAGTGATGGAGGAGACAGAGAGATGGAGTGATGGAAGAGACAGGGAGATGGAGGGATGGAGGAGACAGGGAGATGGAGTGATGGAGGAGACAGAGAGATGGAGTGATGGAGGAGATAGGGAGATGGAGTGATGGAGGAGACAGGGAGATGGAGGGATGGAGGAGACAGGGAGATGGAGTGATGGAGGAGATAGGGAGATGGAGTGATGGAGGAGACAGGGAGATGGAGGGATGGAGGAGACAGGGAGATGAAGTGATGGAGGAGACAGGGAGATGGAGTGATGGAGGAGACAGAGAGATGGAGTGATGGAGGAGACAGGGAGATGGAGAGATGAAGGATGGAGGGAGGGGGGAAGGGAGGATGGAGGGGGTTAGTGGAGGGAAAACGAGTTAGTATTACGGGTAGGGGAGGAGTGAGTGTTAGGGAGAGGGGAGTGAGAGGTTCATGAGGGGAGGGGAAATGAGGGAGGGAGGGAGAAAGGTAAGGTGGGAGGGGAGGAGGAGGGAGGGAGGGAGGGAGGGATGGAATTTGACACCAGTGGCCCACCAGCAACTACAACTTCGCCCACCACTATTAACGACCCCTACATCCTCGTCTCCATCACACACCAACTGCTCTCTCACCACACCTCAGCAAAACACCTCAGCCCTCCATCAACCACCAACACTCAGCTCCCATCCATGCCTCACACCACCAACACCTCAGATCACATCCCCAATCGTCACCATACCCAACACCTCAGCTCACCATACACACACCAACACCTCAGCTCCACCATCACACCACCAACACCTCAGCTCCACATCACACCACCAACACCTCAGCTCCACCATCAACCACCAACACCTCAGCTCCCATCACCCACCAACACTCAGCTCCACCATACCACCAGACACCTCAGCTCAACTTCACACCACCAACACTCAGCTCCACCATCACACCACCAACACTCAGCTCACCCATCACACCACCACACCTCAGCTCCTCCATCACACCACCAACACCTCAGCTCCACCATCACACACAACACTCAGCTCCACCATCACACCCCAACACCTCAGCTCACCATCCACCACCAACACCTCAGCTCCACCACCACACCACAACACCTCAGCTCCCCATCACACCACCAACACCTCAGCTCCACCATCACACCACCAACACCTCAGCTCCACCATCACACCACCAACACCTCAGCTCCACCATCACACCACCAACACCTCAGCTCCACCATCACACCACCAACACCTCAGCTCCACCATCACACCACCAACACCTCAGCTCCACCATCACACCACCAACACCTCAGCTCCACCATCACACCACCAACACCTCAGCTCCCCATCACACCACCAACACCTCAGCTCCACCATCACACCACCAACACCTCAGCTCCACCATCACACCACCAACACCTCAGCTCCACCATCACACCACCAACACCTCAGCTCCACCATCA
The DNA here is from genome assembly GCF_026875155.1 of Cherax quadricarinatus. Classification (NCBI taxonomy): domain Eukaryota; kingdom Metazoa; phylum Arthropoda; class Malacostraca; order Decapoda; family Parastacidae; genus Cherax; species Cherax quadricarinatus. The sequence goes on along the minus strand of NC_069489.1, from coordinate 13,808,105 downwards.
CACCACCAACCTCAGCTCCCCATCACACCACCAACACCTCAGCTCCACCATCACACCACCAACACCTCAGCTCCACCATCACACCACCAACACTCAGCTCCACCATCACACCACCAACACCTCAGCTCCACCACCACACCACCAACACTCAGCTCCACCATCACACCACCAACCTCTCAGCTCCACCATCACACCACCAACACCTCAGCTCCACCATCACACCACCAACACCTCAGCTCCACCATCACACCACCAACACCTCAGCTCCACCATCACACCACCAACACCTCAGCTCCACCACCACACCACCAACACCTCAGCTCACCATCACACCACCAACACCTCAGCTCCACCATCACACCACCAACACCTCAGCTCCACCATCACACCACCAACACCTCAGCTCCCTCACACCACCAACACCTCAGCTCCACATCACACCACCAACACCTCAGCTCCACCATCACACCACCAACACCTCAGCTCCCATCACACCCCAACACCTCATCACCTCACACACCACAACACCTCAGCTCCACCATCACACCACCAACACCTCAGCTCCTCCATCACACCACCAACACCTCAGCTCCACCATCACACCACCAACCTCAGCTCCACCATCACACCACCAACACCTCAGCTCCACCATCACACCACAACACCTCAGCTCCCCCACCACACCACAACACCTCAGCTCCACCATCACACACCAACACTCAGCTAAACCACCAACACCCACCACAACACCTCAAGACTCCTCCACATCACACCACCAACACCTCAGCTCCACCATCACACCACCAACACCTCAGCTCCACCATCACACCACCAAACACCTCAGCTCCACCATCACACCACCAACACCTCAGCTCCACCATCACACCACCAACACCTCAGCTCCACCATCACACCACCAAACACCTCAGCTCCACCAACCTCACATCCACCACAACACCTCAGCTCCACCATCACACCACACAAACACCTCAGCTCCACCATCACACCCCAACACCTCAGCTCTCACCACCACCCACCACCAACACCTCAGCTCCACCATCACACCACCAACACCTCAGCTCCTACCATCACACCACCAAAAACACCTCAGCTCCACCATCACACCACCAACACCTCAGCTCCACCACCACACCACCAACACCTCAGCTCCACCATCACACCACCAACACCTCAGCTCCACCATCACACCACCAACACCTCAGCTCCACCATCCACACCACCAACACCTCAGCTCCTCCATCACACCACCAACACCTCAGCTCCACCATCACACCACCAACACTCAGCTCCACCATCACCACCAACACTCGCCCATACACACCAAACTCAGCCTCCACCATCACACCACCAACACCTCAGCTCACCATCACACTCCAACACCTCACCCATCACACCACCATACCTCAGCTCCACCATCACACCACCAACACCTCAGCTCACCATCACACCACCAACACCTCAGCTCCACCATCACACCACCAACACCTCAGCTCCACATCACACCAAACACCTCAGCTCACCACCAACACCTCAGCTCCCATCCACCACCAACACTCAGCTCCACCATCACACCACCAACACCTCAGCTCCACCATCACACACACCAACCTTCAGCTCCACCATCACACCACCAACACCTCAGCTCCACCATCACACCACCAACACCTCAGCTCACCATCACACCACCAACACCTCAGCTCCACCACCACACCACCAACACCTCAGCTCCACCATCACACCCACCAACACCTCAGCTCCACACATCACACCACCAACACCTCAGCTCCACCATCACACCACCAACACCTCAGCTCCACCATCACACCACCAACACCTCAGCTCCACATCACACCACCAACACTCAGCTCCACCATCACACCACCAACACCTCAGCTCCACCATCACACCACCAACACCTCAGCTCCACCATCACACCACCAACACCTCAGCTCCACATCACACCACCAACACCTCAGCTCCACCACCAACACCTCAGCTCCACATCACACCACCAACACCTCAGCTCCACCATCACACCACCAACACCTCAGCTCCACCACTCACACACCAACCACTTCTAGCTCCACCATCACACCACCAACACCTCAGCTCCACCATCACACCACCACACCTCAGACTCCACCCTCACCCACCAAACAACCTCAGCTCCACCACCACACCTACCCAACACCTCAGCTCCACCATCACACCACCACACACCTCAGCCTCTCACCCATCACACCACCAACACCTCAGCTCCACCATCACACCACCAACACCTCAGCTCCACCACCACACCCACTCAACAACACCTCAGCTCCACCATCACACCACCAACACCTCAGCTCCACCATCACACCACCAACACCTCAGCTCCACACCAACACCTCAGCTCCACCATCACACACCACAACACCTCAGCTCCCCATCACACCACCAACACCTCAGCTCCACCATCACACCACCACAACACTTCAGCTCCACCATCACACACCAAACACCTCAGCTCCACCATCACACCACCAACACTCAGCTACACCATCACACCACCAACACCTCAGCTCCTCCATCACACCACCAACACCTCAGCTCCACCATCACACCACCAACACCTCAGCTCCACCATCACACCACCAACACCTCAGCTCCACCATCACACCACCAACACCTCAGCTCCACCATCACACCACCAACACCTCAGCTCCACCATCACACCACCAACACCTCAGCTCCTCCATCACACCACCAACACCTCAGCTCCACCATCACACCACCAACACCTCAGCTCCTCCATCACACCACCAAACACCTCAGCTCCACCATCACACCACCAACACCTCAGTCTCCCATCACACCACCAACACCTCAGCTCCACCATCACACCACCAACACCTCAGCTCCACCATCACACCACCAACACCTCAGCTCCCCATCACACCACCAACACCTCAGCTCCTCCATCACACCACCAACACCTCAGCTCCACCATCACACCACCAACACCTCAGCTCCACCATCACACCACCAACACCTCAGCTCCACCATCACACCACCAACACCTCAGCTCCACCATCCACCACCAACACCTCAGCTCCACCATCACACCACCAACACCTCAGCTCCACCATCACACCACCAACACCTCAGCTCCACCATCACACACACCAACACCTCAGCTCCACCATCACACCACAAACACCATCAGCTCCACCATCACACCACCAACACCTCAGCTCCACCATCACACCACCAACACCTCAGCTCCACCACCAACACCTCAGCTCCACCATCACACCACCAACACCTCAGCTCCACCACCACACCACCAACACCTCAGCTCCACCATCACACCACCAACACCTCAGCTCCACCATCACACCACCACACCTCAGCTCCACCATCACACCACCAACACACTCAGCTCCACCATCACACCACCAACACCTCAGCTCCACCATCACACCACCAACACCTCAGCTCCACCATCACACCACCAACACCTCAGCTCCACCACCACCCACCAACACCTCAGCTCCACCATCACACCACCAACACCTCAGCTCCACCATCACACCACCAACACCTCAGCTCCACCATCACACCACCAACACCTCAGCTCCACCATCACACCACCAACACCTCAGCTCCACCATCACACCACCAACACCTCAGCTCCACCACCACACCACCAACACCTCAGCTCCACCATCACACCACCAACACCTCAGCTCCACCATCACACCACCAACACCTCAGCTCCACCATCACACCACAAACACCTCAGCTCCACTATCACACCACCAACACCTCAGCTCCACCATCACACCACCAACACCTCAGCTCCACCATCACACCACCAACACCTCAGCTCCACCATCACACCACCAACACCTCAGCTCCACCATCACACCACCAACACCTCAGCTCCACCATCACACCACCAACACCTCAGCTCCTCCATCATCTAGACCAAGCTCTTTCACGCTACATAGAACATTCCATGAGTCTCTCTAGGCTGGAATACTGCTGTACGTTAACATCTCCATACAAAGCAGGTGAAATCGCAGATCTAGAGAGTGTCCAGAGATCCTTTACTGCACTTATAAGTTCTGTCAAGCACCTTAACTACTGGGAACGCTTGGAAGCACTTGACTTGTACTCACTGGAGCGCAGGAGAGAGAGATATATCATAATCTACACTTGGAAAATCTTGGAAGGAATGGTCCCAAATCTGCACACAGAAACCACTCCCTACGAAAGTAAAAGACTGGGCAGGCGATGCAAAATGCCGCCAATAAAAAGTAGGGGCGCCATTGGTACACTAAGAGAAAACACCATAAGTGTCCGGGGCCCAAGACTGTTCAACAGCCTCCCATCAAGCATTAGGGGAATTGCCAATAAACCCCTGGCTGCCTTCAAGACCCCTGGCTGCCTTCAAGACCCCTGGCTGCCTTCAAGACCCCTGGCTGCCTTCAAGACCCCTGGCTGCCTTCAAGACCCCTGGTTGCCTTCAAGACCCCTGGCTGCCTTCAAGACCCCTGGCTGCCTTCAAGGCCCCTGGCTGCCTTCAAGACCCATGGCTGCCTTCAAGACCCCTGGCTGCCTTCAAGACCCCTGGCTGCCTTCAAGGCCCCTGGCTGCCTTCAAGACCCATGGCTGCCTTCAAGACCCCTGGCTGCCTTCAAGACCCCTGGCTACCTTCAAGACCCCTGGCAGCCTTCAAGACCACTGGCTGCCTTCAAGACCCCTGGCTGCCTTCAAGACCCCTGGCTACCTTCAAGACCCCTGGCAGCCTTCAAGACCACTGGCTGCCTTCAAGACCCCTGGCTACCTTCAAGACCCCTGGCTGCCTTCAAGACCCCTGGCTCCCTTCAAGACCCCTGGCTGCCTTCAAGACCCCTGGCTGCCTTCAAGACCCCTGGTTGCCTTCAAGACCCCTGGCTGCCTTCAAGACCCCTGGCTGCCTTCAAGGCCCCTGGCTGCCTTCAAGACCCATGGCTGCCTTCAAGACCCCTGGCTGCCTTCAAGACCCCTGGCTGCCTTCAAGGCCCCTGGCTGCCTTCAAGACCCATGGCTGCCTTCAAGACCCCTGGCTGCCTTCAAGACCCCTGGCTACCTTCAAGAGCCCTGGCTGCCTTCAAGACCCCTGGCTGCCTTCAAGACCCATGGCTGCCTTCAAGACCCCTGGCTGCCTTCAAGACCCATGGCTGCCTTCAAGACCCCTGGCTGCCTTCAAGACCCCTGGCTGCCTTCAAGGCCCCTGGCTGCCTTCAAGACCCCTGGCTGCCTTCAAGGCCCCTGGCTGCCTTCAAGACCCATGGCTGCCTTCAAGACCCCTGGCTGCCTTCAAGACCCCTGGCTGCCTTCAAGACCCCTGGCTGCCTTCAAGAGAGAGCTGGACAGATACCTAAAGTCGGTGCCGGATCAGCCGGGCTGTGGCTCGTACGTTGGACTGCGTGCGGCCAGCAGTAACAGCCTAGTTGATCAGGCCCTGATCCATCGGGAGGCCTGGTCATGGACCGGGCAGCGGGGGCGTTGATCCCCGGAATAACCTCCAGGTAACCTCCAGGTGGTCCAGGAGCTGAGTGAACATTCCATGAGTCTGGTCCAGGAGCTGAGTGAACATCCTGAGTTTGTGATGTCTCGACTTCCCTGTGTACTTCTGTCAGGTATGACATCCTGAGTTTGTGATGTCTCGACTTCCCTGTGTACTTCTTGTGTCAGGTATGACATCCTGAGTTTGTGATGTCTCGACTTCCCTGTGTACTTCTGTCAGGTATGACATCCTGAGTTTGTGATGTCTCGACTTCCCTGTGTACTTCTGTCAGGTATGACATCCTGAGTTTCTGATGTCTCGACTTCCCTGTGTACTTCTGTCAGGTATGACATCCTGAGTTTGTGATGTCTCGACTTCCCTGTGTACTTCTTGTGTCAGGTATGACATCCTGAGTTATTGATGTCTCGACTTCCCTGTGTACTTCTTGTGTTAGGTATGACATCATGAGTTTCTGATGTCTCGACTTCCCTGTGTACTTCTGTCAGGTATGATATCCTGAGTTTGTGATGTCTCGACTTCCCTGTGTACTTCTGTCAGGTATGACATCCTGAGTTTCTGATGTCTCGACTTCCCTGTGTACTTCTTGTGTTAGGTATGACATCATGAGTTTCTGATGTCTCGACTTCCCTGTGTACTTCTGTCAGGTATGACATCCTGAGTTTCTGATGTCTCGACTTCCCTGTGTACTTCTGTCAGGTATGACATCCTGAGTTTCTGATGTCTCGACTTCCCTGTGTACTTCTTGTGTCAGGTATGACATCCTGAGTTTGTGATGTAATTCAGTGATGTCTCGACTAAGTCTGTCTTTGCTGTCTTGTATCAAATTTGTGTCTCTAAGCAGTTCAGTAACCCGTTCTCTTCGTGTGTACCATCGTCTACGATCTCTGTATATCTGATCTTCGTGTGTACCATCGTCTACGATCTCTGTATATCTGATCTTCGTGTGTACCATCGTCTACGATCTCTGTATATCTGATCTTCGTGTGTACCATCGTCTACGATCTTGTATATCTGATCTTCGTGTGTACCATCGTCTACGATCTCTGTATATCTGATCTTCGTGTGTACCATCGTCTACGATCTCTGTATATCTGATCTTCGTGTGTACCATCGTCTACGATCTCTGTATATCTGATCTTCGTGTGTACCATCGTCTACGATCTCTGTATATCTGATCTTCGTGTGTACCATCGTCTACGATCTCTGTATATCTGATCTTCGTGTGTACCATCGTCTACGATCTCTGTATATCTGATCTTCGTGTGTACCATCGTCTACGATCTCTGTATATCTGATCTTCGTGTGTACCATCACCTACGTTACAAGGGACATCGTGGTCTTGACAGACAAGGGACCATCGTGGTCTTCACAGACAACGGACCATCGTGGTCTTCACAGACAGGGGACCATCGTGGTCTTCACAGACAAGGGACCACCGTGGTCTTCACAGACAAGGGACCATCGTGGTCTTCACAGACAAGGGACCATCGTGGTCTTCACAGACAAGGGACCATCGTGGTCTTCACAGACAAGGGACCATCGTGGTCTTCACAGACAAGGGACCACCGTGGTCTTCACAGACAAGGGACCACCGTGGTCTTCACAGACAAGGGACCACCGTGGTCTTCACAGACAAGGGACCATCGTGGTCTTCACAGACAAGGGACCATCGTGGTCTTCACAGACAAGGGACCATCGTGGTCTTGACAGACAAGGGACCATCGTGGTCTTCACAGACAAGGGACCACCGTGGTCTTCACAGACAAGGGACCATCGTGGTCTTCACAGACAAGGGACCATCGTGGTCTTGACAGACAAGGGACCATCGTGGTCTTCACAGACAGGGGACCATCGTGGTCTTCACAGACAGGGGACCATCGTGGTCTTCACAGACAAGGGACCATCGTGGTCTTCACAGACAGGGGACCATCGTGGTCTTCACATACAAGGGACCATCGTGGTCTTCACAGACAGGGGACCATCGTGGTCTTCACAGACAGGGGACCATCGTGGTCTTCACAGACAGGGGACCATCGTGGTCTTCACAGACAAGGGACCACCGTGGTCTTCACAGACAGGGGACCATCGTGGTATTCACATACAAGGGACCACCGTGGTCTTCACAGACAGGGGACCATCGTGGTATTCACATACAAGGGACCATCGTGGTCTTCACAGACAGGGGACCATCGTGGTCTTCACAGACAGGGGACCATCGTGGTCTTCACAGACAGGGGACCATCGTGGTCTTCACAGACAGGGGACCATCGTGGTCTTCACATACAAGGGACCACCGTGGTCTTCACAGACAGGGGACCATCGTGGTCTTCACAGACAAGGGACCACCGTGGTCTTCACAGACAGGGGACCATCGTGGTCTTCACATACAAGGGACCATCGTGGTCTTCACAGACAGGGGACCATCGTGGTCTTCACAGACAGGGGACCATCGTGGTCTTCACAGACAGGGGACCATCGTGGTCTTCACAGACAGGGGACCATCGTGGTCTTCACAGACAGGGGACCATCGTGGTCTTCACAGACAGGGGACCATCGTGGTCTTCACAGACAGGGGACCATCGTGGTCTTCACAGACAGGGGACCACCGTGGTCTTCACAGACAGGGGACCATCGTGGTCTTCACAGACAGGGGACCATCGTGGTCTTCACAGACAGGGGACCATCGTGGTCTTCACAGACAGGGGACCATCGTGGTCTTCACAGACAGGGGACCATCGTGGTCTTCACAGACAGGGGACCATCGTGGTCTTCACAGACAGGGGACCATCGTGGTCTTCACAGACAGGGGACCATCCGTGGTCTTCACAGACAGGGGACCATCGTGGTCTTCACAGACAGGGGACCATCGTGGTCTTCACAGACAGGGGACCATCGTGGTCTTCACAGACAGGGGACCATCGTGGTCTTCACAGACAGGGGACCATCGTGGTCTTCACAGACAGGGGACCATCGTGGTCTTCACAGACAGGGGACCATCGTGGTCTTCACAGACAGGGACCACCCTGGTCTTCACAGCTACACATTAGGACAATGTGGGTGTCCCAGGGGGACTCATCTTGTTCTTACCAAAGGGATCCAGGCGGGTGGGCTGAGCGCATTTTCCAGGTGGGTACCACCGTGGTCTTACACAAGGGCCAGGGTCTTACCACACAGGGTACCCAGGGTCTTCGTTACCAGATGGGACCCAGGGCTGGGTTTACCTTCAAAGGCGGTACCCAGGCCCGGGTTTCCCAGTGCAGGGTACCCACGGTGGTTACTCAGCAGGGACCCCGGTGGGTTTACTCAAGGGTACCTCGGCGGTTCCCACATACCCCAGGGACTGGGTTTACCTACAGGGCTCGTGGTTTCACATTACAGGCAAGTACCCCGCGGACCCCAGGACTGGTTTACATCAAGGGGGTTACCTCGTGGTCTTCACAGCAGGGACCATCGTGGTCTACACAGGACAGGGGACCATCGGTGGTTCCTCAGGGGCCAGTGGTCTCCCAGGCAGGGGTACCCAGTGGCATTACCCAGGAGGTACCACCAGTAGGGTTCAGCCAGGGAGGGTTACCAGGCAGTTTGACAAGGGGGTCCCCACAGGTGACCAGGGCTGGGTTTACCCCTGTGGCAGGGTTACAGGGCAGGAGCGGCAGGTTTACCCCAGGGTAGGGTTACCCCAGGGCTGGGTTACCCCAGGGCAGGGTTACCCCAGGGCAGGGTTACCCCAGGGCTGCGTTACCCCAGGGCTGGGTTACCCCAGGGCTGGGTTACCTCAGGCCTGGGTTACCTCAGGGCAGGGTTACCCCAGGGCAGGGTTACCCCAGGCTGTGTTACCCAGGGCGGGTTACCCCAGGGCAGGGTTACCCAGGACAGGGTTACGCTCAGGGCAGGGTTACCCCAGGGCAGTGTTACCCAGAGGCAGGGTTACCCAGGGCAGGTTACCCAGGGCAGGGTTACCCCAGGGCAGGTTACCCCACGGCAGGGTTACCCCAGGACTGATTTACCTCAGGGCTGGGTTACCTCAGGGCTGGGTTACCACAGGGCAGGGTTACCCCAGGGCTGGGTTACCCCAGGGCTGGGTTACCTCAGGGCTGGGTTACCTCAGGGCAGGGTTACCCCAGGGCAGGGTTACCTCAGGGCAGGGTTACCCCAGGGCAGTGTTACCCCAGGGTAGGGTTACGCCAGGGCAGGGTTACCCCAGGGCAGTGTTACCCCAGGGCAGGGTTACCCCAGGGCAGGGTTACCCCAGGGCAGGGTTACCCCAGGGCAGGGTTACCGCAGGGCAGGGTTACCCCAGGGGAGGGTTACCCTAGGGCAGGGTTACCCCAGGGCATCGTTACCCCAGGGCAGGGTTACCCCAGGGCAGGGTTACCCCAGGGCAGGGTTACCCCAGGGCTGGGTTACCCCAGGGCAGGGTTACCCCAGGGCAGTGTTACCCCAGGGCAGTGTTACCCCAGGTCAGGGTTACCCCAGGGCAGTGTTACCCCAGGGCAGTGTTACCCCAGGGCAGTGTTACCCCAGGTCAGGGTTACCCCAGGGCAGTGTTACCCCAGGGCAGGGTTACCCCAGGGCAGGGTTCTCGACCATACCCTACTTTTCAACGCAGATATGTTGCAGTCTGACAGACTTGTCATAGGGAGTGATATCAGTGTGTAGATTTGGGTTAGGTTCCACACAGGTGTAAATTATGATGTATCTCTCTCGCCTACATTCCAAGGAGTACAGGGACTTCAAGTGTTCCTATTAGTAAAAACGCTTGAGTGAATTTAAACGAGTAGTGAAGGCTCTCTGCACATTCTCCAGCTCTGGATTTGCAGTCTTGTGGCCCGGCCTGGAGCCAGGCACTGCTCTTAGCTACTCCACTGGCCTCGTCTCCATTAACAGTGGAAGATAAGTTCTGTATTAAGACACAGGTGTAGCAGTTCGGTGTCTTGACTGACCACCATGGTGGTGGGCTGTTGGCCAGGCTGAGGGACTGACCACCATGGTAGTGGGCTGTTGCCCAGGCTGAGGGACTGACCACCATGGTGGTGGGCTGTTGCCCAGGCTGAGGGACTGACCACCATGGTGGTGGGCTGTTGTCCAGGCTGAGGGACTGACCACCATGGTGGTGGACTGTTGTCCAGGCTGAGGGACTGACCACCATGGTGCTGAACTCTCCTCCAGGCTGAGGGACTGACCACCATGGTACTGAACTCTCCTCCAGGCTGAGAGACTGACCACCATGGTACTGAACTCTCCTCCAGGCTGAGAGACTGACCACCATGGTACTGAACTCTCCTCCAGGCTGAGAGACTGACCACCATGGTGCTGAACTCTCCTCCAGGCTGAGAGACTGACCACCATGGTACTGAACTCTCCTCCAGGCTGAGAGTCTGACCACCATGGTGCTGAACTCTCCTCCAGGCTGAGAGACTGACCACCATGGTACTGAACTCTCCTCCAGGCTGAGAGACTGACCACCATGGTACTGAACTCTCCTCCAGGCTGAGAGACTGACCACCATGGTACTGAACTCTCCTCCAGGCTGAGAGACTGACCACCATGGTACTGAACTCTCCTCCAGGCTGAGGACTGACCACCATGGTACTGAACTCTCCTCCAGGCTGAGGACTGACCACCATGGTACTGAACTCTCCTCCAGGCTGAGAGACTGACCACCATGGTACTGAACTCTCCTCCAGGCTGAGGACTGACCACCATGGTACTGAACTCTCCTCCAGGCTGAGGGACTGACCACCATGGTACTGAACTCTCCTCCAGGCTGAGAGACTGACCACCATGGTACTGAACTCTCCTCCAGGCTGAGGGACTGACCACCATGGTACTGAACTCTCCTCCAGGCTGAGGGACTGACCATCATGGTACTGAACTCTCCTCCAGGCTGAGGGACTGACCACCATGGTACTGAACTCTCCTCCAGGCTGAGGGACTGACCACCATGGTACTGAACTCTCCTCCAGGCTGAGAGACTGACCACCATGGTACTGAACTCTCCTCCAGGCTGAGAGACTGACCACCATGGTACTGAACTCTCCTCCAGGCTGAGAGACTGACCACCATGGTACTGAACTCTCCTCCAGGCTGAGGGACTGACCACCATGGTACTGAACTCTCCTCCAGGCGAGGACTGACCACCATGGTACTGAACTCTCCTCCAGGCTGAGAGACTGACCACCATGGTACTGAACTCTCCTCCAGGCTGAGGGACTGACCACCTTAAATACATTTTCTCCACGACTACAACTGATGCTTCTGTATTCGACTGAAGAACACTACTGTCCAGGCCAAACATTACACCAATAAAAACACCCAGTTGTGGTTGAAGGGGTCGATTCACAGCTCCTGGCCCCGCCTATTCACTGGTCGCTACTAAGTCACTCTCCCTGAACCGTGAGCTTTATCATATCTCATCTTAAAGCTATGTCATGGTTCCTGACCTCCACTACATCACTTGCCAGGACTATTCCACTTCCTGACAACTCTGTGACTGAAGAAATACTTCCTAACATCCCTGAGACTCATCTGTGTCTTCAACTTCCAACTTGTTGCTGTGTCCCCTTGTTGCTGTGTCCCTTGTTGCTGTGCCCTTGTTGCTGTGTCCACTGTTACGCATTGCCCCCTTGTTGCTGTGTCCCTTGTTGCGTGTGTCCCTTGTTGTTGTGTCCCCTTGTTGCTGTGTCCCCTGTTGCTGTGTCCCCTTTTTGCTGTGTCCCCTTTTGCTGTGTCCCCTTGTTCCTGTGATCCCTTGTTGCTGTTCCCTTGTTGCTGTGTCCTCTTGTTTGTGTCCGTTGATTGCTCTGTGTCCCTTTTGTTTCCACTTGTTGCTGTGTCCCCTTGTTGCTGTGTCCCCTTGTTGTTGTGTCCCCTTGTTGCTGTGTCCCCTTGTTGTTTCTGTGTCCCCTTGTTGTTGTGTCCCGTTGTTGTTGTGTCCCCTTGTTGCTGTGTCCCCTTGTTGCTGTGTCCCCTTGTTGCTGTGTCCCCTTGTTGCTGTGTCCCCTTGTTGCTGTGTCCCCTTGTTGTTGTGTCCCGTTGTTGCTGTGTCCCCTTGTTGTTGTGTCCCCTTGTTGCTGTGTCCCCTTGTCGCTGTGTCCCCTTGTTGCTGTGTCCCCTTGTTGTTGTGTCCCCTTGTTGCTGTGTCCCCTTGTTGCTGTGTCCCCTTGTTGTTGTGTCCCGTTGTTGTTGTGTCCCGTTGTTGCTGTGTCCCCTTGTTACTGTGTCCCCTTGTTGCTGTGTCCCCTTGTTGCTGTGTCCCCTTGTTGCTGTGTCCCCTTGTTGTTGTGTCCCGTTGTTGCTGTGTCCCCTTGTTGTTGTGTCCCCTTGTTGCTGTGTCCCCTTGTTGCTGTGTCCCCTTGTTGTTGTGTCCCCTTGTTGCTGTGTCCCCTTGTTGCTGTGTCCCCTTGTTGTTGTGTCCCGTTGTTGTTGTGTCCCGTTGTTGCTGTGTCCCCTTGTTACTGTGTCCCCTTGTTGCTGTGTCCCCTTGTTGCTGTGTCCCCTTGTTGCTGTGTCCCCTTGTTGTTGTGTCCCCTTTTTGCTGTGTGCCATGTCTGGAACATCCTGTCTCTCTCCACCTTGTCACTTATTCGCAGTATTTTATACGTCGTTATCATGTCTCCCCTGACCCTCCTGTCCTCCAGTGTGAGTGTGTGTGTGTGTGTAAGTTTATTTAGACACAGGTATACATAAATGCAGTTATAACTTAGTCTAAATTACCCAGAATAACCCAAAAAAGCCAGTCAAAGTGACTTATTACCGGTGTGTGGACAAGTATTGGCAGATCTTGGAAAGTCAGGGTTTGATGCAAGACGTTATCGAGTTACCTTGAAAGGAAGAGTGGGAGAGAGAGAGAGCATACGGAGAGTAGAGAAGAAGTGAGAGAGAGAGAGAAGTCTGGGAGGAAGGAGGAACATGCAGAGTCAATGGTAGGAGAGAAGTCTGGGAGGAAGGAGGAACATGCAGAGTCAATGGTAGGAGAGAAGTCTGGGAGGAAGGAGGAACATGGAGAGTCAATGGAAGGAGAGAAGTCAGGGAGGAAGGAGGAACATGGAGAGTCAATGGAAGGAGAGAAGTCAGGGAGGAAGGAGGAACATGGAGAGTCAATGGAAGGAGAGAAGTCAGGGAGGAAGGAGGAACATGGAGAGTCAATGGAAGGAGAGAAGTCAGGGAGGAAGGAGGAACATGGAGAGTCAATGGAAGGAGAGAAGTCAGGGAGGAAGGAGGAACATGGAGAGTCAATGGAAGGAGAGAAGTCAGGGAGGAAGGAGGAACATGGAGAGTCAATGGAAGGAGAGAAGTCAGGAGGAAGGAGGGAACATGGAGAGTCAATGGAAGGAGAGAAGTCAGGAGGAAGGAGGAACATGGAGAGTCAATGGAAGGAGAGAAGTCAGGGAGGAAGGAGGAACATGGAGAGTCAATGGAAGGAGAGAAGTCAGGGAGGAAGGAGGAACATGGACAGTCAAAGGAAGGAGAGAAGTCAGGGAGGAAGGAGGAACATGGAGAGTCAATGGAAGGAGAGAAGTCAGGGAGGAAGGAGGAACATGGAGAGTCAATGGTAGGAGAGAAGTCAGGGAGGAAGGAGGAACATGGAGAGTCAATGGAAGGAGAGAAGTTAGGGAGATAGGAGAACATGGAGAGTCAATGGAAGGAGAGAAGTCAGGGAGGAGGAGGAACATGGAGAGTCAATGGAAGGAGAAAAAGTCAGGGGAAGGAGGAACATGGAGAGTCAATGGAAGGAGAGAAGTCAGGAGGAAGGAGGAACATGGAGAGTCAATGGAAGGAGAGAAGTCAGGGAGGAAGGAGGACATGGAGAGTCAATGGAAGGAGAGAAGTCAGGGAGGAAGGAGGAACATGGAGAGTCAATGGAAGGAGAGAAGTCAGGGAGGAAGGAGGAACATGGAGAGTCAATGGAAGGAGAGAAGTCAGGGAGGAAGGAGGAACATGGAGAGTCAATGGAAGGAGAGAAGTCAGGGAGGAAGGAGGAACATGGAGAGTCAATGGAAGGAGAGAAGTCAGGGAGGAAGGAGGAACATGGAGAGTCAATGGAAGGAGAGAAGTCAGGGAGGAAGGAGGAACATGGAGAGTCAATGGAAGGAGAAAGTCAGGGAGATAGGAGGAACATGGAGAGTCAATGGAAGGAGAGAAGTCAGGGAGGAAGGAGGAACATGGAGAGTCAAGGTAGGAGAGAAGTCAGGGAGGAAGGAGGAACATGGAGAGTCAATGGAAGGAGAGAAGTTAGGGAGATAGGAGGAACATGGAGAGTCAATGGAAGGAGAGAAGTCAGGGAGGAAGGAGGAACATGGAGAGTCAATGGAAGGAGAGAAGTCAGGGGGGAAGGAGGAACATGGAGAGTCAATGGAAGGAGAGAAGTCAGGGGGGAAGGAGGAACATGGAGAGTCAATGGTAGGAGAGAAGTCTGGGAGGAAGGAGGAACATGGAGAGTCAATGGAAGGAGAGAAGTCAGGGAGGAAGGAGGAACATGGAGAGTCAATGGAAGGAGAGAAGTCAGGGAGGAAGGAGGAACATGGAGAGTCAATGGAAGGAAGAGAAGTCAGGGAGGAAGGAGGAACATGGAGAGTCAATGGAAGGAGAGAAGTCAGGGAGGAAGGAGGAACATGGAGAGTCAATGGAAGGAGAGAAGTCAGGGAGATAGGAGGAACATGGAGGGGTCAATGGAAGGAGAGAAGTCAGGGAGGAAGGAGGAACATGGAGAGTCAATGGAAGGAGAGAAGTCAGGGAGGAAGGAGGAACATGGAGAGTCAATGGTAGGAGAGAAGTCTGGGAGGAAGGAGGAACATGGAGAGTCAATGGAAGGAGAGAAGTCAGGGAGGAAGGAGGAACATGGAGAGTCAATGGAAGGAGAGAAGTCAGGGAGAAAGGAGGAACATGGAGAGTCAATGGAAGGAGAGAAGTCAGGGAGGAAGGAGGAACATGGAGAGTCAATGGAAGGAGAGAAGTCAGGGAGGAAGGAGGAACATGGAGAGTCAATGGAAGGAGAGAAGTCAGGGGAGAAAGGAGGGAACATGGAGAGTCAATGGAAGGAGAGAAGTCAGGGAGAAAGGAGGAACATGGAGAGTCAATGGAAGGAGAGAAGTCAGGGAGGAAGGAGGAACATGGAGAGTCAGAGGGAGAAGAGAACCTACAATAAGTCAAGAAAGGCGAGCCAGGCCCAAGGAACCAGTCAGAAGAAGAATGGTAATACAAGTATGATAGACAGGAAGGCTGATAAGAGAAGCAGAGAGGAATCCTGGAGGTACACCAGTGGTGGGTGTGTTACCAGTGGTGGGTGTGTTACCAGTGGTGGGTGTGTTACCAGTGGTGGGTGTGTTACCAGTGCTGGGTGTGTTACCAGTGCTGGGTGTGTTACCAGTGCTGGGTGTGTTACCAGTGCTGGGTGTGTTACCAGTGCTGGGTGTGTTACCAGTGCTGGGTGTGTTACCAGTGCTGGGTGTGTTACCAGTGGTGGGTGTGTTACCAGTGCTGGGTGTGTTACCAGTGCTAGGTGTGTTACCAGTGCTAGGTGTGTTACCAGTGCTGGGTGTGTTACCAGTGCTGGGTGTGTTACCAGTGGTGGGTGTGTTACCAGTGCTAGGTGTGTTACCAGTGGTGGGTGTGTTACCAGTGCTGGGTGTGTTACCAGTGGTGGGTGTGTTACCAGTGGTGGGTGTGTTACCAGTGCTGGGTGTGTTACCAGTGCTGGGTGTGTTACCAGTGCTGGGTGTGTTACCAGTGGTGGGTGTGTTACCAGTGCTAGGTTTTTACCAGTGCTGGGTGTGTTACCAGTGCGGGTGTGTTACCAGTGCTGGGTGTGTTACCAGTGCTGGGTGTGTTACCAGTGCTGGGTGTGTTACCAGTGCTAGGTGTGTTACCAGTGCTAGGTGTGTTACCAGTGCTGGGTGTGTTACCAGTGCTGGGTGTGTTACCAGTGGTGGGTGTGTTACCAGTGCTAGGTGTGTTACCAGTGGTGGGTGTGTTACCAGTGCTGGGTGTGTTACCAGTGGTGGGTGTGTTACCAGTGGTGGGTGTGTTACCAGTGCTAGGTGTGTTACCAGTGGTGGGTGTGTTACCAGTGGTGGGTGTGTTACCAGTGCTAGGTGTGTTACCAGTGGTGGGTGTGTTACCAGTGGTGGGTGTGTTACCAGTGCTAGGTGTGTTACCAGTGCTGGGTGTGTTACCAGTGCTGGGTGTGTTACCAGTGCTAGGTGTGTTACCAGTGGTGGGTGTGTTACCAGTGCTAGGTGTGTTACCAGTGGTGGGTGTTACCAGTGCTGGGTGTGTTACCAGTGCTAGGTGTGTTACCAGTGGTGGGTGTGTTACCAGTGCTAGGTGTGTTACCAGTGGTGGGTGTGTTACCAGTGCTGGGTGTGTTACCAGTGCTAGGTGTGTTACCAGTGCTGGGTGTGTTACCAGTGCTGGGTGTGTTACCAGTGCTAGGTGTGTTACCAGTGGTGGGTGTGTTACCAGTGGTGGGTGTGTTACCAGTGCTAGGTGTGTTACCAGTGGTGGGTGTGTTACCAGTGCTAGGTGTGTTACCAGTGCTGGGTGTGTTACCAGTGCTGGGTGTGTTACCAGTGCTGGGTGTGTTACCAGTGCTGGGTGTGTTACCAGTGGTGGGTGTGTTACCAGTGCTGGGTGTGTTACCAGTGCTGGGTGTGTTACCAGTGGGTGGGTTGTGTTACCAGTGCTGGGTGTGTTACCAGTGCTGGTGTGTTACCAGTGGTGGGGTGTGTTACCAGTGCTGGGTGTGTTACCAGTGCTGGGTGTGTTACCAGTGCTGGGTGTGTTACCAGTGCTGGGTGTGTTACCAGTGCTGGGTGTGTTACCAGTGGTGGGTGTGTTACCAGTGCTGGGTGTGTTACCAGTGGTGGGTGTGTTACCAGTGGTGGGTGTGTTACCAGTGCTGGGTGTGTTACCAGTGCTGGGTGTGTTACCAGTGCTGGGTGTGTTACCAGTGCTGGTGTGTTACAGTGCTGGGTGTGTTACCAGTGCTGGGTGTGTTACCAGTGGTGGGTGTGTTACCAGTGCTGGGTGTGTTACCAGTGGTGGGTGTGTTACCAGTGCTGGGTGTGTTTACCAGTGGTGGGTGTGTTACCAGTGCTGGGTGTGTTACCAGTGCTGGGTGTGTTACCAGTGCTGGGTGTGTTACCAGTGCTGGTGTGTTACCAGTGCTGGGTGTGTTACCAGTGCTGGGGTGTGTTACCAGTGGTGGGTGTTTACCAGTGCTGGGTGTGTTACCAGTGCTGGGTGTGTTACCAGTGCTGGGTGTGTTACCAGTGCTGTGTGTTACCAGTGCTGGGGTTGTTACCAGTGGTGGGTGTGTTACCAGTGCTGGGTTGTTACCAGTGGTGGGTGTGTTACCAGTGCTGGGTGTGTTACCAGTGCTGGGTGTGTTACCAGTGGTGGTGTGTTACCAGTGCTGGGTGTGTTACCAGTGCTGGGTGTGTTACCAGTGGTGGGTGTGTTACCAGTGCTGGGTGTGTTACCAGTGCTGGGTGTGTTACCAGTGGTGGGTGTGTTACCAGTGCTGGGTGTGTTACCAGTGCTGGGTGTGTTACCAGTGCTGGGTGTGTTACCAGTGCTGGGTGTGTTACCAGTGCTGGGTGTGTTACCAGTGGTGGGTGTGTTACCAGTGCTGGGTGTGTTACCAGTGGTGGGTGTGTTACCAGTGGTGGGTGTGTTACCAGTGCTGGGTGTGTTACCAGTGGTGGGTGTGTTACCAGTGCTGGGTGTGTTACCAGTGCTGGGTGTGTTACCAGTGCTGGGTGTGTTACCAGTGCTGGGTGTGTTACCAGTGCTGGGTGTGTTACCAGTGCTGGGGTGTGTTACCAGTGCTGGGTGTGTTACCAGTGGTGGGTGTGTTACCAGTGCTGGGTGTGTTACCAGTGCTGGGTGTGTTTACCAGTGCTGGGTGTGTTACCAGTGCTGGGTGTGTTACCAGTGCTGGGGTGTGTTACCAGTGCTGGGTGTGTTACCAGTGCTGGGTGTGTTTACCAGTGGTGGGTGTGTTACCAGTGCTGGGTGTGTTACCAGTGGTGGGTGTGTTACCAGTGCTGGGTGTGTTACCAGTGCTGGGTGTGTTACCAGTGGTGGGTGTGTTACCAGTGCTGGGTGTGTTACCAGTGCTGGGTGTGTTACCAGTGGTGGGTGTGTTACCAGTGCTGGGGGTGTTACCAGTGGTGGGTGTGTTACCAGTGGTGGGTGTGTTACCAGTGCTGGGTGTGTACCAGTGCTGGGTGTGTTACCAGTGCTGGGTGGTTACCAGTGCTGGGTGTGTTACCAGTGCTGGGTGTGTTACCAGTGGTGGGTGTGTTTACCAGTGCTGGGTGTGTTACCAGTGGTGGGTGTGTTACCCAGTGCTGGGTGTGTTACCAGTGCTGGGGGTGTTACCAGTGCTGGGTGTGTTACAGTGCTGGGTGTGTTACCAGTGCTGGGTGGTTACGAGTGCTGGGTGTGTTACCAGTGCTGGGTGTGTTACCAGTGCTGGGTGTGTTACCAGTGCTGGGTGTGTTACCAGTGCTGGGTGTGTTACCAGTGCTGGGTGTGTTACCAGTGCTGGGTGTGTTACCAGTGCTGGGTGTGTTACCAGTGCTGGGTTTGTTACCAGTGCTGGTGTGTTACCAGTGCTGGGTGTGTTACCAGTGCTGGGTGTGTTACCAGTGCTGGTGTGTTACCAGTGCTGGGTGTGTTACCAGTGCTGGGTGTGTTACCAGTGCTGGGTGTGTTACCAGTGCTGGGTGTGTTACCAGTGCTGGGTATGTTTGTTACCACTGGTAACAACATGGCCCTGGTAGCAACATGGCCCTGGCAGCAACATGGCCCTGGCAGCAACATGGCCATGGCAGCAACATGGCCCTGGCAGCAACATGGCCCTGGCAGCAACATGGCCCTGGCAGCATCATGGCCCTGGTAGCAACATGGCCCTGGCAGCAACATGGCCCTGGCAGCAACAATGCCCTGGCAGCAACATGGCCCTGGTAGCAACATGGCCCTGGCAGCAACATGGCCCTGGCAGCAACATGGCCCTGGCAGCAACATGGCCCTGGCAGCAACATGGCCATGGTAGCAACATGGCCCTGGCAGCAACATGGCCCTAGCAGCAACATGGCCCTGGCAGCAACATGGCCCTGGTAGCAACATGGCCCTGGCAGCAACATGGCCCTGGCAGCAACATGGCCCTAGCAGCAACATGGCCCTGGCAGCAACATGGCCATGGCACCAACGAAACTCCATATCCATGTGTCGTACACAGATATGATCTATCTAATGAGAGGCGGAAACGAACAATGTTGCTGGAGTTTGTTGAACTACAGGTCCTCAAACCTACACACAATAAGAGAACACTGTATCAACATCCGTGGAGCAAGACTGTACTCACTGGAGCAGAGGAGATAGAGATACATGATAATATATACCTGGAAGGTGGTTGAGGGTCTGGTCACAAATCTACACACTGCCAAAACAACATACTGGAGTGAGAGATATGACAGGAAGTATAAAATATACCCAGTGAAAAGCAGGGACACCATGAACACAATAAGAGAACACTGTATCAACATCCGTGGACCAAGACTGTACTCACTGGAGCAGAGGAGATAGAGATACATGATAATATATACCTGGAAGGTGGTTGAGGGTCTGGTCACAAATCTACACACTGCCATAACAACATACTGGAGTGAGAGATATGACAGGAAGTATAAAATATACCCAGTGAAAAGCAGGGACACCATGAACACAATAAGAGAACACTGTATCAACATCCGTGGACCAAGACTGTTCAACATCTTCCCAGAAGATATCAGAAACACTGCTGGAACAAGTGTAGAAGTCTTCCAGAGGAAACTGGACAAGTATCTTCACCAGATCAACCAGGCTGTGATGGATATGTGGGTCAGTGGACCACCAGTAGCAAAAACCTGGTTGATCAGGCTAGCACCAGACAAGCTTGGTCCAGGACCACCAGGAGCAACCATCTGGTTGACCAGGCTAGCACCAGACAAGCGTGGTCCAGGACCACCAGCAACAATAACCTTGTTGACCAGGCTAGCACCAGACGAGCCCTGTCCATAACCGGGCTCCGGGAGTAGACTCTCGGAACTCATCAAAGGTAAGACGGGAAAGGTAGATAGTGACCTGGAATTAATTTGCTAGGTCGTCTGCGTACATCAGCGAAATTAACTGGAACATGACCTGACTCCTGGAAACTAGCGACCTAAGTTATCTCAGGGACAATTTCTGGAATCAGCGTCCCTAAGACCGGGTCCCAGACCGGAGAAAAGGCGTGTAAGTGCCGGAGATGAGGTGTTGTTATTAAGTTATCCAGGACTGTTTGTAGCCAGGGTCATCCCTTACCTCAGCTGTCATTCCTGGGTATTGTGCCTTGTGTTCTTTCGCAGCTGTCATCCTTTGACCTGTAGTGACCTGACCCACACTGATCATGTCTCCTTTCTCTCTCTCTCTCACCCTTTATCCCCCTCTCTATCTTTCTATCTCCTCTCTCTCCCCTGTTACAACTCCTATCTCACACATGTGGTAAATGCTGAATTAGGTGAAGGCGATTTAAGGCGGTCAACCCGCCCTTGGCCAGGTCCCAGACTATGTTTTCTGCGTGCTGGAGTGATCATCCAGGCTGTAGGTGTTGGCAACACACAATCCAACTTGTGCACCACAGCCCAGTTGATCAGGAATTGACTTCAGGAACTTATTAAAAGAGCATCAGGCACCCAATTACTGCCATTTTTTTCCCCCATTACTGCCATCTTTCCTCCCCATTACTGCCATCTTTCCTCCCCATTGCTGCCATCTTTCCTCCCCATTACTGCCATCTTTCCTCCCCATTACTGCCATCTTTCCTCCCCATTACTGCCATCTTTCCTCCCCATTACTGCCATCTTTCCTCCCCATTACTGCCATCTTTCCTCCCCATTACTGCCATCTTTCCTCCCCATTACTGCCATCTTTCCTCCCCATTACTGCCATCTTTCCTCCCCAATATAGAAGCAACACCTTTACCAACACCCCCAGCAGCAACACTCGAAGTAACAGCAGCGCCACTAGCAGCAAGCAGCGCCACTAGCACCAATACCCTGGCACCATCTAGGGGTCAACTAGACACATTGGTCAGCACCAACGGTGTTCCTGTGTTAACAACACAGGTCAGCATCAACGTCAATCTTAAGATTAGAACCAATATTGTTCTCACAGTGACCACCACTGTACCACACTACACCACTGTACCACACTACACCACTGTACCACACTACACCACTGTACCACACTGCACCACTGTACCACACTACACCACTGTACCACACTACACCACTGTACCACACTACACCACTGTACCACACTACACCACTGTACCACACTACACCACTGTACCACACTACACCACTGTACCACACTACACCACTGTACCACACTACACCGCTGTACCACACTACACCACTGTACCACACTACACCGCTGTACCACACTACACCACTGTACCACACTACACCACTGTACCACACTACACCACTGTACCACACTACACTGTACCACACTACACCACTGTACCACACTACACCACTGTACCACACTGCACCACTGTACCACACTACACCACTGTACCACACTACACCACTGTACCACACTACACCACTGTACCACACTACACCACTGTACCACTGCACCACTGTACCACACTACACCACTGTACCACACTACACCACTGTACCACACTACACCACTGTACCACACTACACCACTGTACCACACTGCACCACTGTACCACACTACACCACTGTACCACACTACACCACTGTACCACACTACACCACTGTACCACACTACACCACTGTACCACACTGCACCACTGTACCACACTACACCACTATACCACACTGCACCACTGTACCACACTACACCACTGTACCACACTACACTGTACCACACTACACCACTGTACCACACTACACCACTGTACCACACTACACCACTGTACCACACTACACTGTACCACACTACACCACTGTACCACACTGCACCACTGTACCACACTACACTGTACCACACTACACCACTGTACCACACTACACTGTACCACACTACACTGTACCACACTACACCACTGTACCACACTGCACCACTGTACCACACTACATCACTGTACCACACTACACCACTGTACCACACTACACCACTGTACCACACTGCACCACTGTACCACACTACATCACTGTACCACACTACACCACTGTACCACACTACAGTGTACCACACTACACCACTGTACCACACTACACTGTACCACACTACACTGTACCACACTACACTGTACCACACTACACCACTGTACCACACTACACTGTACCACACTACACTGTACCACACTACACCACTGTACCACACTACACTGTACCACACTACACCACTGTACCACACTACACTGTACCACACTACACCACTGTACCACACTACACTGTACCACACTACACTGTACCACACTACACTGTACTACACTACACTGTACCACACTACACCACTGTACCACACTACACTGTACCACACTACACCACTGTACCACACTACACTGTACCACACTACACTGTACCACACTACACTGTACCACACTACACCACTGTACCACACTACACTGTACCACACTACACTGTACCACACTACACTGTACCACACTACACCACTGTACCACACTACACCACTGTACCACACTACACCACTGTACCACACTACACCACTGTACCACACTACACTGTACCACACTACACTGTACCACACTACACTGTACCACACTACACCACTGTACCACACTACACCACTGTACCACACTACACTGTACCACACTACACCACTGTACCACACTACACTGTACCACACTACATCACTGTACCACACTACACCACTGTACCACACTACACTGTACCACACTACACCACTGTACCACACTACACTGTACCCCACTACACTGTACCACACTACACCACTGTACCACACTACACCACTGTACCACACTACACTGTACCACACTACACTGTACCACACTACACCACTGTACCACACTACACCACTGTACCACACTACACTGTACCACACTACACTGTACCACACTACACCACTGTACCACACTACACCACTGTACCACACTACACCACTGTACCACACTACCCACTGTACCACACTACACCACTGTACCACACTACACCACTGTACCACACTACACCACTGTACCACACTACACCACTGTACCACACTACACCACTGTACCACACTACACCACTGTACCACACTACACCACTGTACCACACTGCACCACTGTACCACACTACATCACTGTACCACACTACACTTTACCACACTACACTGTACCACACTACACCACTGTACCACACTACACCACTGTACCACACTACACCACTGTACCACACTACACCACTGTACCACACTACACCACTGTACCACACTACACTGTACCACACTACACCACTGTACCACACTACACTGTACCACACTACACTGTACCACACTACACCACTGTACCACACTACACTGTACCACACTACACCACTGTACCACACTACACTGTACCACACTACACCACTGTACCACACTACACTGTACCACACTACACTGTACCACACTACACTGTACCACACTACACCACTGTACCACACTACACTGTACCACACTACACCACTGTACCACACTACACTGTACCACACTACACTGTACCACACTACACTGTACCACACTACACCACTGTACCACACTACACTGTACCACACTACACTGTACCACACTACACTGTACCACACTACACCACTGTACCACACTACACCACTGTACCACACTACACCACTGTACCACACTACACCACTGTACCACACTACACTGTACCACACTACACTGTACCACACTACACCACTGTACCACACTACACCACTGTACCACACTACACTGTACCACACTACACCACTGTACCACACTACACTGTACCACACTACATCACTGTACCACACTACACCACTGTACCACACCACTGTACCACACTACACCACTGTACCACACTACACTGTAACCACACTACACTGTACCACACTACACCACTGTACCACACTACACCACTGTACCACACTACACTGTACCACACTACACCACTGTACCACACTACACTGTACCACACTACACTGTACCACACTACACCACTGTACCACACTACACCACTGTACCACACTACACTGTACCACACTACACCACTGTACCACACTACACCACTGTACCACACTACACCACTGTACCACACTACACCACTGTACCACACTACACCACTGTACCACACTACACCACTGTACCACACTACACTACTGTACCACACTACACCAATGTACCACGCTACACCACTGTACCACACTACACCACTGTACCACACTACACTGTACCACACTACACCACTGTACCACACTACACCACTGTACCACACTACACCACTGTACCACACTACACCACTGTACCACACTACACCACTGTACCACACTACACCACTGTACCACGCTACACCACTGTACCACGCTACACCACTGTACCACACTACACCACTGTACCACACTACACCACTGTACCACACTACACCACTGTACCACACTACACCACTGTACCCCACTACACCACTGTACCACACTACACCACTGTACCACACTACACCACTGTACCACACTACACCACTGTACCACACTACACCACTGTACCACACTACACTGTACCACACTACACCACTGTACCACACTACACTGTACCACACTACACACTGTATCACACTACACCACTGTACCACACTACACCACTGTACCACACTACACCACTGTACCACACTACACCACTGTACCACACTACACTGTACCACACTACACCACTGTACCACACTACACCACTGTACCACACTACACCACTGTACCACACTACACCACTGTACACACTACACTGTACCACACTACACCACTGTACCACACTACACCACTGTACCACACTATACTGTACCACACTACACCACTGTACCACACTACACTGTACCACACTACACCACTGTACCACACTACACCACTGTACCACACTACACTGTACCACACTACACCACTGTACCAAACTACACCACTGTACCACACTACACCACTGTACCAGACTACACTGTACCACACTACACTGTACCACACTACACCACTGTAAGACACTACACCACTGTACCACACTACATCACTGTACCACACTACACCACTGAACCACACTACATCACTGTACCACACTACACCACTGTACCACACTACACTGTACCACACTACACCACTGTACCACACTACATCACTGTAAACCCCACTACAAACCCCTGTACCACACTACACCACTGTACCACACTACACCACTGTACCACACTACATCACTGTACCACACTACATCACTGTACCACACTACACTACTGTACCACACTACACCACTGTACCACACAACACTGTACCACACTACACCACTGTACCACACTACACCACTGTACCACACTACACCGCTGTACCACACTACACGCTGATACCACACTACACCGCTGTACCACACTACCCCCACTGTACCCACTACACCACTGTACCACACTACACCACTGTACCACACTACAAACACTGTACCACTACACCACTGTACCACACTACACCACTGTACCACACTACATCACTGTACCACACTACACCACTGTACCACACTACACCACTGTACCACATTACACCACTGTACCACACTACACTGTACCACACTACACTGCACCACACTACAACACTGTACCACACTACACCACTGTACCACACTACACCACTGTACCACACTACACTGTACCACACTACACCACTGTACCACACTACACCACTGTACCACACTACACCACTGTACCACACTACACCACTGTACCACACTACACCACTGTACCACACTACACCACTGTACCACACTACACCACTGTACCACACTACACCACTGTACCACACTACATCACTGTACCACACTACACCACTGTACCACACTACACCACTGTACCACATTACACCACTGTACCACACTACACTGTACCACACTACACTGCACCACACTACAACACTGTACCACACTACACCACTGTACCACACTACACCACTGTACCACACTACACTGTACCACACTACACCACTGTACCACACTACACACTGTACACACTACACCACTGTCCACACTACACCACTGTACCACACTACAACCACTGTACCACAAATACACCACTGTACCACACTACACCACTGTACCACACTACACTACTGTACCACACTACACCAATGTACCACGCTACACCACTGTACCACACTACACCACTGTACCACATTACACCACTGTACCACACTACACCACTGTACCACACTACACCACTGTACCACACTACACCACTGTACCACACTACACCACTGTACCACGCTACACCACTGTACCACGCTACACCACTGTACCACACTACACCACTGTACCACACTACACCACTGTACCACACTACACCACTGTACCACACTACACCACTGTACCACACTACACCACTGTACCACACTACACCACTGTACCACACTACACCACTCTACCACACTACACCACTGTACCACACTACACCACTGTACCACACTACACTGTACCACACTACACCACTGTACCACACTACACTGTACCACACTACACTGTATCACACTACACCACTGTACCACACTACACCACTGTACCACACTACACCACTGTACCACACTACACCACTGTACCACACTACACTGTACCACACTACACCACTGTACCACACTAACACCACTGTACCACACTACACCACTGTACCACACTACACCACTGTACCACACTACACTGTACCACACTACACCACTGTACCACACTACACCACTGTACCACACTACACTGTACCACACTACACCACTGTACCACACTACACTGTAACCACACTACACCACTGTACCACACTACACCACTGTACCACACTACACTGTACCACACTACACCACTGTACCAAACTACACCACTGTACCACACTACACCACTGTACCAGACTACACTGTACCACACTACACTGTACCACACTACACCACTGTAAGACACTACACCACTGTACCACACTACATCACTGTACCACACTACACCACTGTACCACACTACATACTGTACCACATACACCACTGTACCACACTACACTGTACCACACTACACCACTGTACCACACTACATCACTGTACCACACTACACCACTGTACCACACTACACCACTGTACCACACTACACCACTGTACCACACTACATCACTGTACCACACTACATCACTGTACCACACTACACTACTGTACCACACTACACCACTGTACCACACAACACTGTACCACACTACACCACTGTACCACACTACACCACTGTACCACACTACACCGCTGTACCACACTACACCGCTGTACCACACTACACCGCTGTACCACACTACACCACTGTACCCCACTACACCACTGTACCACACTACACCACTGTACCACACTACATCACTGTACCACACTACACCACTGTACCACACTACACCACTGTACCACACTACATCACTGTACCACACTACACCACTGTACCACACTACACCACTGTACCACATTACACCACTGTACCACACTACACTGTACAACCAAAACTGCCCACACTACAACACTGTACCACACTACACCACTGTACCACACTACACCACTGTACCACACTACACTGTACCACACTACACCACTGTACCACACTACACCACTGTACCACACTACACCACTGTACCACACTACACCACTGTACCACACTACACCACTGTACCAACTACAATGTACCACCTACACCACTGTACCACACTACACCACTGTACCCACACTACACCACTGTACCACTACACACTGTACCACACTACACCACTGTACCACACTACACCACTGTACCACATTACACCACTGTACCACACTAACTGTACCACACTACACTGCACCACACTACAACACTGTACCACAACTACACCACTGTACCACACTACACCACTGTACCACACTACACTGTACCACACTACACCACTGTACCACACTACACCACTGTACCACACTACACCACTGTACCACACTACACCACTGTACCACACTACACCACTGTACCACACTACACACTGTACCACACTACACCACTGTACCACACTACACTACTGTACCACGCTACACAATGTACCCCGCTACACCACTGTACCACACTACCACTGTACCACACTACACCACTGTACCACACTACACCACTGTACCACACTACCCACTGTACCACACTACACCACTGTACCACACTACACCACTGTACCACACTACACCACTGTACCACGCTACACCACTTACCACGCTACAAACCCCTGTACCACACTACACCACTGTACCACACTACACCACTGTACCACACTACACCACTGTACCACACTACACCACTGTACCACACTACACACTGTACCACACTACACCACTGTACCACACTACACCACTCTACCACACTACACCACTGTAACCACACTACATCACTGTACCACACTACACTGTACCACACTACACCACTGTACCACACTACACTGTACCACACTACACTGTATCACACTACACCACTGTACCACACTACACCACTGTACCACACTACACCACTGTACCACACTACACCACTGTACCACACTACACTGTACCACACTACACCACTGTACCACACTACACCACTGTACCACACTACACCACTGTACCACACTACACCACTGTACCCCCTACACTGTACACACTACACCACTGTACCACACTACACCACTGTACCACACTACACTGTACCACACTACACCACTGTACCACACTACACTGTACCACACTACACCACTGTACCACAACTACACCACTGTACCATACTACACTGTACCACACTACACCACTGTACCAAACTACACCACTGTACCACACTACACCACTGTACCACACTACACTGTACAATACACTGTACCACACTACACCACTGTAGACACTACACCACTGTACACACACATCACTGTACCACATACACCACGTACCACACTAATCACTGTACCACACTACACCAAATGTACCACACTACACTGTAAACCACACTACACCACTGTACCACACTACATCACTGTACCACACTACACCACTGTACCACACTACACACTGTACACATAACCCCTGTACCACACTACTCATGTACCACACTACATCACTGTACCAACTACACTACTGTACCACACTACACCACTGTACCCCACAACACTGTACCACACTACACCACTGTACCACACTACACGCTGTACCACACTACACCCTGTACCACACTACACCGCTGTACCACACTACACCACTGTACCCACTACACACTGTACCCCACTACACCACTGTAACCACACTACATCACTGTACCACACTACACCACTGTACCACACTACACCACTGTACCACACTACATCACTGTACCACACTACACCACTGTACCACACTACACCACTGTACCACATTACACCACTGTACCACACTACACTGTACCACACTAACTGCACCACACTACAACACTGTACCACACTACATCCCCTGTACCCCACTACACTGTACCCCCTAACTGTACCACACTACATCACTGTACCACACTACACCTGTACCACACTACACCACTGTACCACACTACACCGCTTACCACACTCACGCTGTACCACACTACACACTGTACCACACTACACCGCTGTACCACACTAACCACTGTACCACACTACACCACTGTACCCCACTACACCGCTGTACCACACTACACCGCTGTACCACACTACACCACTGTACCAAAACAACACCACTGTACCACACTACACCACTGTACCACACTACACCGCTGTTTCCACACTACACCACTGTACCACACTACACCACTGTACCACACTACACCACTGTACCACACTACACCGCTGTACCACACTACACCACTGTACCACACTACACCACTGTACCACACTACACCACTGTACCACACTACACCGCTGTACCACACTACACCACTGTACCACACTACACCACTGTACCACACTACACCACTGTACCACACTACACCAATGTACCACGCTACACCACTGTACCACACTACACCACTGTACCACACTACACCACTGTACCACACTGCATCACTGTACCACACTACACCAATGTACCACACTACACCACTGTACCACACTACAAACCCCTGTACCACACTACACCACTGTACCACACTACACCACTGTACCACACTACACCAATGTACCACGCTACACCACTGTACCACACTACACCAGTGTACCACACTACACCACTGTACCACACTACACCACTGTACCACACTGCATCACTGTACCACACTACACCAATGTACCACGCTACACCACTGTACCACACTACACCACTGTACCACACTACACCACTGTACCACGCTACATCACACTACACTACCACAATACACCACTACACCACACTAACACACCACACACAGGAGATTTCAACTAATCTCAGAGCAGGACCTTAGACCAGGCTACCAGGTGACCAGGTCAGAACCAGGTCAGAGCCATGTATAGCTGTCTCACCGATACCTACTGCCGTTTTTAATCCTCTGTTTGACGTAATAAAACTCTACAAAGAACTACGACTGCCAGGAGATGGCGTAGTTGATAATCAGACCTTCAAAACAAGGGAAATAATATCAGGGTGACAGTTTTCAAATCACTAGTGTTCCCTCATCTGGACTACTGCTCAGTGTTGACGGCACCGTTCAAGGCTGGAGAAACATCACAGCTGGAACACATACAGAGATCATTAACGGCTCACACTGAGCCAGTCGTGAAGACAGCCAGGGTTTCTTGAAGACAGTCAGGGTTTCTTGAAGACAGCCAGGGTTTCTTGAAGACAGTCAGGGTTTCTTGAAGACAGCCAGGGTTTCTTGAAGACAGTCAGGGTTTCTTGAAGACAGCCAGGGTTTCTTGAAGACAGTCAGGGGGTCTTGAAGACAGCCAGGGTTTCTTGAAGACAGCCAGGGTTTCTTGAAGACAGCCAGGGTTTCTTGAAGACAGCCAGGGGTCTTGAAGACAGCCAGGGTTTCTTGAAGACAGTCAGGGGGTCTTGAAGACAACCAGGGTTCTTGAAGACAGCCAGGGTTCTTGAAGACAGCCAGGGGTCTTGAAGACAGTCAGGGGGTCTTGAAGACAGCCAGGGTTTCTTGAAGACAGCCAGGGTTTCTTGAAGACAGCCAGGGGTCTTGAAGACAGTCAGGGGGTCTTGAAGACAGCCAGGGGTCTTGAAGAAAGCCAGGGGTCTTGAAGACAGCCAGGGGTCTTGAAGACAGCCAGGGGTCTTGAAGACAGCCAGGTGTCTTGAAGACAGCCAGGGGTCTTGAAGACAGCCAGGTGTCTTGAAGACAGCCAGGGGTCTTGAAGACAGCCAGGTGTCTTGAAGACAGCCAGGTGTCTTGAAGACAGCCAGGGGTCTTGAAGACAGCCAGGTGTCTTGAAGACAGCCAGGGGTCTTGAAGACAGCCAGGTGTCTTGAAGACAGCCAGGTGTCTTGAAGACAGCCAGGTGTCTTGAAGACAGCCAGGTGTCTTGAAGACAGCCAGGGGTCTTGAAGACAGCCACGTGTCTTGAAGACAGCCAGGGGTCTTGAAGACAGCCAGGTGTCTTGAAGACAGCCAGGTGTCTTGAAGACAGCCAGGGGTCTTGAAGACAGCCAGGTGTCTTGAAGACAGCCAGGTGTCTTGAAGACAGCCAGGTGTCTTGAAGACAGCCAGGGGTCTTGAAGACAGCCACGTGTCTTGAAGACAGCCAGGGGTCTTGAAGACAGCCAGGGGTCTTGAAGACAGCCAGGTGTCTTGAAGACAGCCAGGTGTCTTGAAGACAGCCAGGGGTCTTGAAGACAGCCAGGTGTCTTGAAGACAGCCAGGGGTCTTGAAGACAGCCAGGGATCTTGAAGACAGCCAGGGGTCTTGAAGACAGCCAGGTGTCTTGAAGACAGCCAGGGGTCTTGAAGACAGCCACGTGTCTTGAAGACAGCCAGGGGTCTTGAAGACAGCCAGGGGTCTTGAAGACAGCCAGGTGTCTTGAAGACAGCCAGGTGTCTTGAAGACAGCCAGGGGTCTTGAAGACAGCCACGTGTCTTGAAGACAGCCAGGGGTCTTGAAGACAGCCAGGGATCTTGAAGACAGCCAGGGGTCTTGAAGACAGCCAGGTGTCTTGAAGACAGCCAGGTGTCTTGAAGACAGCCAGGGGTCTTGAAGACAGCCAGGTGTCTTGAAGACAGCCAGGGGTCTTGAAGACAGCCAGGTGTCTTGAAGACAGCCAGGGGTCTTGAAGACAGCCAGGTGTCTTGAAGACAGCCAGGGGTCTTGAAGACAGCCAGGTGTCTTGAAGACAGCCAGGGGTCTTGAAGACAGACACGTGTCTTGAAGACAGCCAGGTGTCTTGAAGACAGCCAGGTGTCTTGAAGACAGCCAGGTGTCTTGAAGATAGCCAGGGGTCTTGAAGACAGCCAGGTGTCTTGAAGACAGCCAGGTGTCTTGAAGACAGCCAGGTGTCTTGAAGACAGCCAGGGGTCTTGAAGACAGCCAGGGGTCTTGAAGACAGCCAGGTGTCTTGAAGACAGCCAGGTGTCTTGAAGACAGCCAGGTGTCTTGAAGACAGCCAGGGGTCTTGAAGACAGCCAGGGGTCTTGAAGACAGCCAGGGGTCTTGAAGACAGCCAGGGGTCTTGAAGACAGCAGGGGTTTTGAAGACAGCCAGGGGTCTTGAAGACAGCCACGTGTCTTGAAGACAGCCAGGGGTCTTGAAGACAGCCAGGGGTCATGAAGACAGCCAGGGGTCTTGAAGACAGCCAGGGGTCTTGAAGACAGCCAGGGGTCTTGAAGACAGCCAGGTGTCTTGAAGACAGCCAGGGGTCTTGAAGACAGCCAGGGGTCTTGAAGACAGCCAGGTGTCTTGAAGACAGCCAGGTGTCTTGAAGACAGCCAGGGGTCTTGAAGACAGCCAGGGGTCTTGAAGACAGCCAGGGGTCTTGAAGACAGCCAGGGGTCTTGAAGACAGCCAGGGGTCTTGAAGACAGCCAGGTGTCTTGAAGACAGCCAGGTGTCTTGAAGACAGCCAGGGGTCTTGAAGACAGCCAGGTGTGTTGAAGACAGCTAGGGGTCTTGAAGACAGCCAGGGGTCTTGAAGACAGCCAGGGGTCTTGAAGACAGCCAGGGTCTTGAAGACAGCCAGGGGTCTTGAAGACAGCCACGTGTCTTGAAGACAGCCAGGGGTCTTGAAGACAGCCAGGGGTCTTGAAGACAACCAGGGGTCTTGAAGACAACCAGGGGTCTTGAAGACAACCAGGGGTCTTGAAGACAGCCAGGGGTCTTGAAGACAACCAGGGGTCTTGAAGACAGCCAGGGTCTTGAAGACAACCAGGGGTCTTGAAGACAACCAGGGGTCTTGAAGACAACCAGGGGTCTTGAAGACAACCAGGGGTCTTGAAGACAGCCAGGGGTCTTGAAGACAACCAGGGGTCTTGAAGACAGCCAGGGTCTTGAAGACAACCAGGGGTCTTGAAGACAACCAGGGGTCTTGAAGACAACCAGGGGTCTTGAAGACAACCAGGGGTCTTGAAGACAACCAGGGGTCTTGAAGACAACCAGGGGTCTTGAAGACAACCAGGGGACTTGAAGACAACCAGGGGTCTTGAAGACAACCAGGGGTCTTGAAGACAACCAGGGGTCTTGAAGACAACCAGGGGTCTTGAAGACAACCAGGGGTCTTGAAGACAACCAGGGGTCTTGAAGACAACCAGGAGTCTTGAAGACAACCAGGAGTCTTGAAGACAACCAGGGGTCTTGAAGACAGCCAGGGGTCTTGAAGACAGCCAGGGGTCTTGAAGACAGCCAGGGGTCTTGAAGACAGCCAGGGGTCTTGAAGACAGCCAGGGGTCTTGAAGACAGCCAGGTGTCTATTGGTAATCCCCTTTATGTCCAGTAATTCCTCAAATACACATCTATGTTCTTTTTCTCCCCTCACTAATTCTCCACCCATTTCTTGCAGCCTTTCTGCACTCCCTTAACCCACCAACCCCTCACCCCACCCACGCCCAATACCCACCCCACCCACTGCACCAATACGGATGTCCCGAGGATGGGTTGGGGCAGGGCTAGGGCCGGGCTAGGGCGGGAGCCCTAGCCTAAATTCCAGTGTGCGGACACACGAGGCACAAGCCTCACTGCGAGTTTGTCATAATGGGCCTTACCTCCTCTAGGACCATGGGTCACCACAGTGGTCCTACCCCCACACCCAATACCCATGGACCAGGGTGCCCCTACGAGGGAGAGGCATGAGAGCCCTCAGCCAACAGGTAATTCCAAGCGGCCATACCTGTCTGTAGCTGTAATTGTGTCGGAGAGAAGGCTTACCTGTGACGGGTTTCCAGAGTTAAACCACCAGCTTGATGCTGATAGACTCCCTGATCCACCAGACTGTTGCTACCAGCAGCCTGCAAGGTCACATAGCCCTTTACGGCCTGCCTGACTTGTACTTGTGAGGGGTAATGAGAGTCTGGTCTGGGAAGGTGTCGGGGTAGTTAGCCGGAGAGTGTGAGGCAGGGAGGAGGGGTAGGGGAGGCAGGGTGGGAGGGAGGGAAGGGAGGAGTAGTGGCGGTAGGGGGTGAGGCAGAGCAGTGAGGAAGGGCAGTGAG
>NC_069489.1:13762724-13770224 GCF_026875155.1 Cherax quadricarinatus | reverse complement strand
GGTACAGCCAGGTAGGTACAGCCAGGTAGGTACAACCAGGTAGGTACAGCCAGGTAGGTACAACCAGGTAGGTACAACCAGGTAGGTACAGCCAGGTAGGTACAGCCAGGTAGTTACAGCCAGGTAGTTACAGCCAGGTAGGTACAGCCAGGTAGGTACAGCCAGGTAGTTACAGCCAGGTAGTTACAGCCAGGTAGGTACAGCCAGGTAGGTACAGCCAGGTAGGTACAGCCAGGTAGTTACAGCCAGGTAGTTACAGCCAGGTAGGTACAGCCAGGTAGGTACAGCCAGGTAGTTACAGCCAGGTAGTTACAGCCAGGTAGGTACAGCCAGGTAGGTACAGCCAGGTAGGTACAGCCAGGTAGGTGCAGCCAGGTAGGTACAGCCAGGTAGGTACAGCCAGGTAGGTACAGCCAGGTAGGTGCAGCCAGGTAGGTACAGCCAGGTAGGTACAGCCAGGTAGGTACAGCCAGGTAGGTGCAGCCAGGTAGGTACAGCCAGGTAGGTACAGCCAGGTAGGTACAGCCAGGTAGGTACAGCCAGGTAGGTGCAGCCAGGTAGGTACAGCCAGGTAGTTACAGCCAGGTAGGTACAACCAGGTAGGTACAGCCAGGTAGGTACAACCAGGTAGGTACAGCCAGGTAGGTACAGCCAGGTAGGTACAACCAGGTAGGTACAGCCAGGTAGGTACAACCAGGTAGGTACAACCAGGTAGGTACAGCCAGGTAGGTACAGCCAGGTAGTTACAGCCAGGTAGTTACAGCCAGGTAGGTACAGCCAGGTAGGTACAGCCAGGTAGGTACAGCCAGGTAGGTACAGCCAGGTAGTTACAGCCAGGTAGGTACAGCCAGGTAGGTACAGCCAGGTAGGTACAGCCAGGTAGGTACAACCAGGTATGTACAGCCAGGTAGGTACAGCCAGGTAGGTACAGCCAGGTAGTTACAGCCAGGTAGGTACAGCCAGGTAGGTACAACCAGGTAGGTACAGCCAGGTAGGTACAGCCAGGTAGTTGCAGCCAGGTAGGTACAGCCAGGTAGGTACAGCCAGGTAGGTACAGCCAGGTAGGTACAACCAGGTAGGTACAGCCAGGTAGGTACAGCCAGGTAGGTACAACCAGGTAGGTACAGCCAGGTAGGTACAACCAGGTAGGTACAACCAGGTAGGTACAGCCAGGTAGGTACAGCCCGGTAGGTACAGCCAGGTAGGTACAGCCAGGTAGGTACAGCCAGGTAGGTACAGCCAGGTAGGTACAGCCAGGTAGGTACAGCCCGGTAGGTACAGACAGGTAGGTACAGCCAGGTAGGTACACCCAGGTAGGTACAGCCAGGTAGGTACAGCCCGGTAGGTACAGCCAGGTAGGTACAGCCAGGTAGGTACAGCCAGGTAGGTACAGCCAGGTAGGTACAGCCAGGTAGGTATAGCCAGGTAGGTACAGCCAGGTAAGTACAGCCATGTAGGTACAGCCCGGTAGGTACAGCCAGGTAGGTACAGCCAGGTAGGTACAACCAGGTAGGTACAGCCAGGTAGGTACAGCCAGGTAGGTACAACCAGGTAGGTACAGCCAGGTAGGTACAACCAGGTAGGTACAACCAGGTAGGTACAGCCAGGTAGGTACAGCCCGGTAGGTACAGCCAGGTAGGTACAGCCAGGTAGGTACAGCCAGGTAGGTACAGCCAGGTAGGTACAGCCAGGTAGGTACAGCCAGGTAGGTACAGCCAGGTAGGTACAGCCAGGTAGGTACAGCCCGGTAGGTACAGACAGGTAGGTACAGCCAGGTAGGTACATCCAGGTAGGTACAGCCAGGTAGGTACAGCCCGGTAGGTACAGCCAGGTAGGTACAGCCAGGTAGGTGCAGCCAGGTAGGTACAGCCAGGTAGGTACAGCCAGGTAGGTATAGCCAGGTAGGTACAGCCAGGTAAGTACAGCCATGTAGGTACAGCCAGGTAGGTACAGCCAGGTAGGTACAGCCAGGTAGGTACAGCCAGGTAGGTACAGCCAGGTAGGTACAGCCAGGTAGGTACAGCCAGGTAGGTATAGCCAGGTAGGTACAGCCAGGTAGGTACAGCCAGGTAGGTACAGCCAGGTAGGTACAACCAGGTAGGTACAACCAGGTAGGTACAGCCAGGTAGGTACAGCCAGGTAGGTACAGCCAGGTAGGTACAGCCAGGTAGGTACAGCCAGGTAGGTACAGCCAGGTAGGTATAGCCAGGTAGGTACAGCCAGGTAGGTACAGCCAGGTAGGTACAGCCAGGTAGGTATAGCCAGGTAGGTACAGCCAGGTAGGTACAGCCAGGTAGGTACAGCCAGGTAGGTATAGCCCGGTAGTTACAGCCAGGTAAGTACAGCCAGGTAGGTACAGCCAGGTAGGTACAGCCAGGTAGGTACAGCCAGGTGGGTACAGCCAGGTAGGTACAGCCAGGTGGGTACAGCCAGGTAGGTACAGCCAGGTAGGTACAGCCAGGTAGGTACAGCCAGGTAGGTACAGCCAGGTAGACACTATCACGTAAGTACAACCAGGTCATAGTCCCTTTTCTCCCAATCTCGTACTGTATGCCAACCACCACAGTCTCCTTGCTCTCCAATCTATGTAACTATACACTGCCTCTAGGCTTACATATCTGCTTCAGTGATGTTGATCCGGCTTTCTATACACGCTTATTCATCACCATTTTCTCTGTTTTTATCGTTTATTCAGTTTTATTCTCTCTTTCTCTCCATCCATTCTCTTTTATCTCTCTCTTTCTCCACACCTTTACCTCCCTCCCTACTTTCCCCTGTCTATTCATTCTTCCAGTGGACCTGCCAACCACGAGTCTCGAACCTTGGTAAGTGTTGGCAGGGGGTAGGGGAAGCAGGGGGAGTTAAGGGGCAAAAGGGGGTGATATATGATTAGAGGCCCCCCACAGAGGTTACCTGATGGGTGGGTGACCCATATATATAGGCCTACCCTCGCCTATACCAGGAATAATGGAAGGTGAGGAGGGCAGATGGGTGATAGAAGCGGATAGAGAGGTGGATAGAAGGGGTGGGTAAAAGGGGTGGATATACCTCTTGCAGTTAAAGGTATCTTGGTACAAAGGTATCTTGGTACAAAGGTATCTTGGTACAAAGGTATCTTGGTACAAAGGTATCTTGGTACAAAGGTATCTTGGTACAAAGGTATCTTGATAACAAAGGTATCTTGGTACAAAGGTATCTTGGTACAAAGGTATCTTGGTACAAAGGTATCTTGGTACAAAGGTATCTTGGTACAAAGGTATCTTGGTACAAAGGTATCTTGGTACAAAGGTATCTTGATACAAAGGTATCTTGGTACAAAGGTATCTTGGTACAAAGGTATCTTGTTACATAAGAACATAAGAAAGAAGGAACACTGCAACAGGCCTACTGACCCATGCGGAGCAGGTCCATGTCCCCCCCCGGATTATCCCAATGACCCACCAGTCTGGTTACCTCCACTCAAGGATGGAGCACTGTACCACACCCAGCAGCACAAGCTAGTCAGGTCCAACTCACACCCACTCACACCCACTCATGTATTTATCTAAGCTATTTTTAAAGTTACAGAAGGTTTAAGCTTCTATAACTGTACTGGGGAGTTTGTTCCACTCATCCACAACTCTATTACCAAACCAGTACTTTCCTATATCCTTCCTGAATCTGAATTTTTCCAACTTAAAATCATTGCTGCGAGTCCTGTCTTGGCTAGATATTTTCACCACGTTATTTACATTCCCTTTATTTATTCCTGTCTTCCATTTATACACCTCAATCATATCCCCCCTAATTCTACGTCTTTCTAGAGAGTGCAGATTCAGGGCCTCAGTCTACCCGCATAGGATAGACAGGGCCCTCAGTCTATCCTCATAGGATAGACAGGGCCCTCAGTCTATCCTCATAGGATAGACAGGGCCCTCAGTCTATCCTCATAGGATAGACAGGGCCCTCAGTCTATCCTCATAGGATAGACAGGGCCCTCAGTCTATCCTCATAGGATAGACAGGGCCCTCAGTCTATCCTCATAGGATAGACAGGGCCCTCAGTCTATCCTCATAGGATAGACAGGGCCTCAGTATACCCTCATAGGATAGACAGGGCCCTCAGTCTATCCTCATAGGATAGACAGGGCCCTCAGTCTATCCTCATAGGATAGACAGGGCCTCAGTGTATCCTCATAGGATAGACAGGGCCTCAGTCTATCCTCATAGGATAGACAGGGCCCTCAGTCTATCCTCATAGGATAGACAGGGCCCTCAGTGTATCCTCATAGGATAGACAGGGCCTCAGTCTATTTCTCATAGGATAGACAGGGCCTCAGTCTATCCTCATAGGATAGACAGGGCCTCAGTCTATTTCTCATAGGATAGACAGGGCCTCAGTCTATCCTCATAGGATAGACAGGGCCTCAGTCTATCCTCATAGGTTAGACAGGGCCCTCAGTCTATCCTCATAGGATAGACAGGGCCCTCAGTCTATCCTCATAGGATAGACAGGGCCCTCAGTCTATCCTCATAGGATAGACAGGGCCCTCAGTCTATCCTCATAGGATAGACAGGGCCTCAGTCTATCCTCATAGGGAAGATTTCTGATACATGGGATCAACTTTGTCATCCTCCTCTGTACGTTTTCCAGAACATTTATATCCATTCTGTAATACTGTGACCAGAACTGAGCAGCATAGTCTAAATGAGGCCTAACCTCAGGCCTCCTGTTGTAGGCCTAACCAAGGATATACAGAGTTGAAGAACAACCTGAGGACTTCTATTATTTATACTTCTAGATATGAAGCCAAGAATTCTGTTAACTTTATTGCCAACACTAATGTACTGTTGTCTTGGTTTTAAATTACTACTAACCAGAACTCCTAAATCCTTTACACAATCCGTAATATTAAGATCTACATTATTTAGTTTATATGTGTCATGGTTATTGTCCTGTCCAACATTTAGAACTTTGCATTTGTCAATATTAAACTGCATCTGCCACTTCTCCGACCACTGCATCAGTCTATTCAAATCTTCCTGGAGTGCTCTAATGTCCTCGTCAGAATGAATTCGACGGCCTATTTTGGTGCCATCAGCAAACTTGCTTATGTCGCTATTTATGCCCTCATCTATGTCGTTTATGTAGATTGTGAACAACAAGGGGCCCAACACTGACCCCTGAGGAACACCACTTGTGGCGTGCCCCCATTCTGATTTCTCCCCATTTATGCAAACTCTCTGCTGCCTATTTGTCAACTATGCCTCTACCCAGGAAAAAATTTCTCCTCCTATTCCGTGTGCCTTAATTTTCCTCAATAGTCTCTGATGTGGGACGCTGTCAAAAGCCTTACTGAAGCCATATACACAATATCAGATTCATTACCATGATCTACCTCCTCAAACACCTTAGTGAAAAAGTTAGTAAATTCGTAAGACAAAGGTATCTTGGTACAAAGGTATCTTGGTACAATGGTATCTTGGTACAAAGGTATCTCGGTACAAAGGACATCTATTCTTCACCGAATATCTGCTAGTTACTAGTGAGAAGGGTTGGATTCCAGATGGAGCTGCCTTCCACTAGTGGATCCCGTCCCTTACACCGTCTTCCAGATCTTCCAGATCACATTCGACAGTATCTAAGACTACATTCTCATGGTTCAGCTTCGTATCGTTCCAGACCATGAAGCTGAACTGTTCTCTGAGGGTCTGACCACCTTGTTCCACACCTCGAAGCTGACACCTTGTTCCAGACCATGAAGCTGACACCTTGCTCCAGACCATGAAGCTGACACCTTGTTCCAGACCATGAAGCTGACACCTTGCTCCAGACCATGAAGCTGACACCTTGTTCCAGACCATGAAGCTGACACCTTGCTCCAGACCATGAAGCTGACACCTTGTTCCAGACCATGAAGCTGACACCTTGCTCCAGACCATGAAGCTGACACCTTGTTCCAGACCAGGAAGCTGACAACTTGTTCCAGACCATGAAGCTGACACCTTGTTCCAGGCCATGAAGCTGACACCTTGTTCCAGACCATGAAGCTGAGGGACTGACCCCCTTGTTCCAGACCATGAAACTGAGGGACTGACCACCTTGTTCCAGACCATGAAGCTGAGGGAGTGACCACCTTGTTCCAGACCATGAAACTGAGGGACTGACCACCTCAAATATTTTTTCTCCAAGGTTGATGGACTGACTACATCTTTTCACTACTACATATACCAGCCTACCATGAAGGTGGTAGTCAGTATACAACAGTATACCAGTCTGGAGAGACGCCAAGTGACTTAAAGCGTACCATCCCCTCAGTATCTCTTGTCTTGAAAGTTCTAGTTATCCAGTATGTACATATATATATATATATATATATATATATATATATATATATATATTAATATATATATATATATATATATATATATATATATATATATATACATATATATCCACACTGTTCTCCCTCTCACCATCTTTCTCTCACACACATCACTCTGTCTCTCTCAGAGTCATCATATATCTCATCTTCCCTGTTCTTGGGTGTTATCGTTACTCCCACCTTTATCACCCTCTCCATCTCCATGAAAGACTCGTTGCAACGCCACTGCCACCGAGACTAACTCTGGAAACCACCCACAGGTATGTTCCAGGCAGATGGGCCAGTAGGCCTCCTGCAGTGCTCCTTCTTCTAAGCTTAAAAGCCTCAGGTCTCATACCTTTTTTAAGACAAGGATCTTATGTTGCTTTCTTGGAATACTGAAAGGTATTAGAAAGACAATCTGATCACAGCAACCATCATAGCCTGGTGGATCAGGTCCTGGTTGGGAAACGGTCAGCAGAAGGGGCGGTGACGCCCGGAACTGACTTCAGGTAACCTGTTACCTGATGGGTTTCCAGAGTTTTGCTACTCCCACAGCCTGGTGGTGGACCAGGCTTGCCTGGTAGTGGACCAGGCTTGCCTGGTGGTGGACCAGGCTTGCCTGGTGGTGGACCAGGCTTGCCTGGTGCTGGACCAGGCTTGCCTGGTGCTAACCTGGTCAACCAGGTGACACTCTTCAAATCACTAGTGCTCCCTCACTTAGAATATTGGTCAGTGTTGACGGCCCCGTTCAGGGCAGGAGAAATATCAGAATAGGAACAAATACAGAGATCATTTATGGTTCACACTGAGCCAGTAAAGCACCTGAACTACTGGGAACACCTGCAAGTCTTGAACATGTACTCACTGGAGCGGAGGAGATAGAGATACATGATAATATATACCTGGAAGGTGGTTGAGGGTCTGGTCACAAATCTACACACTGCCATAACAACATACTGGAGTGAGAGATATGACAGGAAGTATAAAATATACCCAGTGAAAAGCAGGGACACCATGAACACAATAAGAGAACACTGTATCAACATCCGTGGACCAAGACTGTTCAACATCTTACCAGAAGATATCAGAAACACTGCTGGAACAAGTGTAGAAGTCTTCCAGAGGAAACTGGACAAGCATCTTCACCAGATCAA
>NC_069489.1:13740224-13757724 GCF_026875155.1 Cherax quadricarinatus | reverse complement strand
GTATACCCGAGGGATACCTAGTGTATACCCGAGGGATACCTAGTGTATACCCGAGGGATACCTAGTGTATACCCGAGGGATACCTAGTGTATACCCGAGGGATACCTAGGGTATACCCGAGGGATACCTAGGGTATACCCGAGGGATACCTAGTGTATACCCGAGGGATACCTAGTGTATACCCGAGGGATACCTAGTGTATACCCGAGGGATACCTAGGGTATACCCGAGGGATACCTAGTGTATACCCGAGGGATACCTAGTGTATACCCGAGGGATACCTAGTGTATACCCGAGGGATACCTAGTGTATACCCGAGGGATACCTAGTGTATACCCGAGGGATACCTAGGGTATACCCGAGGGATACCTAGTGTATACCCGAGGGATACCTAATGTATACCCGAGGGATACCTAGTGTATACCCGAGGGATACCTAGTGTATACCCGAGGGATACCTAGTGTATACCCGAGGGATACCTAGGGTATACCCGAGGGATACCTAGTGTATACCCGAGGGATACCTAGTGTATACCCGAGGGATACCTAGTGTATACCCGAGGGATACCTAGTGTATACCCGAGGGATACCTAGGGTATACCCGAGGGATACCTAGTGTACACCCGAGGGATACCTAGTGTATACCCGAGGGATACCTAGTGTATACCCGAGGGATACCTAGTGTATACCCGAGGGATACCTAGGGTATACCCGAGGGATACCTGACGGATACTTCAAGGATACCTGGGGGATACTTCTAAGACAATTAAGGAATACCTGGGGTATATCTGAAGTACACTTGGGGGATACCTGAGGTATACCTGAGGGATACCTCAAGGATACCTGGGAGATATTTGAAGGAAACCTGGAAAATTAAGGGAAGGGAGGGAATGAAGGAGGGAAGGGAGAAAGGGAGAGAGGGAAAGAGGGAGAGAGGGAGAGAGGGAGAGAGGGAGAGAGGGAGAGAGGGAGAGAGGGAGAGAGGGAGAGAGGGAGAGAGGGGGAGAGAGAGAGAGAGGGAGAGAGGGAGAGAGGGAGAAAGGGAGAGAGAGAGAGAGGGAGAGAGGGAGAGAGGGAGAGAGGGAGAGAGAGTGTCGTGCCTATCAGAGATAATTAACTTGTTAAGGTAACCTGATCGACACGTTCCACACCTAACTTCCTGCCCATCAGACAACCATCCCATCACTTGCCCCTTTGATATACCTTTGATGTGTTACCAGAGTCTTGCTACTCCCGGAGCCTGGCCATGGTCCAGGCTCGTCTGGTGCTAGCCTGGTCAACCAGGTGGTTGCTCCTGGTGGTCCTGGACCAGGCTTGTTTGGTGCTAGCTTGGTCAACCAGGTTGTTGTTGCTGGTGGTCCACTGACCCACATATCCATCACAGCCTGGTTGATCTGGTGAAGATACTTGTCCAGTTT
Organism: Cherax quadricarinatus; assembly: GCF_026875155.1. Classification (NCBI taxonomy): domain Eukaryota; kingdom Metazoa; phylum Arthropoda; class Malacostraca; order Decapoda; family Parastacidae; genus Cherax; species Cherax quadricarinatus. The sequence continues at coordinate 13,756,307 of NC_069489.1, read as the reverse complement.
CCTCTGGAAGACTTCTACACTTGTTCCAGCAGTGTTTCTGATATCTTCTGGTAAGATGTTGAACAGTCTTGGTCCGCGGATGTTGATACAGTGTTCTCTTATTGTGTTCATGGTGTCCCTGCTTTTCACTGGGTATATTTTATACTTCCTGTCATATCTCTCACTCCAGTATGTTGTTATGGCAGTGTGTAGATTTGTGACCAGACCCTCAACCACCTTCCAGGTATATATTATCAGGTATCTCTATCTCCTCCGCTCCAGTGAGTACAGTCTTGCTCCACGGATGTTGATACAGTGTTCTCTTATTGTGTTCATGGTGTCCCTGCTTTTCACTGGGTATATTTTATACTTCCTGTCATATCTCTCACTCCAGTATGTTGTTATGGCAGTGTGTAGATTTGTGACCAGACCCTCAACCACCTTCCAGGTATATATTATCATGTATCTCTATCTCCTCCACTCCAGTGAGTACATGTTCAAAACTTGAAGGTGTTTCCAGCAATTAAGATGCTTTACTGGCTCGATGTGAGCCGTAAATGATCTCTGTATGTGTTCCAGCTGTGATATTTCTCCAGCCTTGAACGGGGCCGTCAACACTGAGCAGTAGTCCAGATGAGGGAGCACTAGTGATTTGAAAAGTGTCACCATTGGCATTATCTCCCTTGTTTTAAAGGTTCTCATTATCCACCCCGTCATCTTCCTGTCTGTCGTGATCTTTGACTGTGTTCTTTGAAAGAAAGGTCAGTCGACATTATTACTCCCAGGTCTTTCACGTGTTCCATTCCTTCTATTTTGTAATCCTCTTGAGTTTTGTACACAATCTTACCATACCTAAGTAGCTGGAACTTATCACCACTGATAGTCATGTTCACCACTGACAGTCATGTTCACCACTGACTGTCATGTTGTTTTCCACTGCCCACTGGAAAACACTGCTTATATTCCTACTTACTGGTAGGTGAAGAGCGACAGCAGGTGTAAGGTGACTAACACCCAGTTACCTACTTACTGCTAGATGAACAGTGACAGCAGGTGTAAGGTAACTAACACCCAGTTACCTACTTACTGCTAGATGAACAGTGACAGCAGGTGTAAGGTGACTAACACCCAGTTACCTACTTACTGCTAGATGAACAGTGACAGCAGGTGTAAGGTGACTAACATCCAGTTACCTACTTACTGCTAGATGAACAGTGACAGCAGGTGTAAGGTGACTAACACCCAGTTACCTACTTACTGCTAGATGAACAGTGACAGCAGGTGTAAGGTGACTAACACCCAGTTACCTACTTACTGCTAGATGAACAGTGACAGTAGGTGTAAGGTGACTAACACCCAGTTACCTACTTACTGCTAGGTGAACAGTGACAGCAGGTGTAAGGTGACTAACACCCAGTTACCTACTTACTGCTAGGTGAACACTGACAGCAGGTGTAAGGTGACTAATTCCCAGTTACCTACTTACTGCTAGGTGAACACTGACAGCAGGTGTAAGGTGACTAACACCCAGGTACCTACTTACTGCTAGGTGAACAGTGACAGCAGGTATAAGGTGTCTAACACCCAGGTACCTACTTACTGCTAGGTGAACAGTGACAGCAGGTGTAAGGTGTCTAACACCCAGTTACCTACTTACTGCTAGGTGAACAGTGACAGCAGGTATAAGGTGTCTAACACCCAGGTACCTACTTACTGCTAGGTGAACAGTGACAGCAGGTATAAGGTGACTAACACCCAGTTACCTACTTACTGCTAGATGAACAGTGACAGCAGGTGTAAGGTGACTAACACCCAGGTACCTACTTACTGCTAGGTGAACAGTGACAGCAGGTATAAGGTGTCTAACACCCAGGTACCTACTTACTGCTAGGTGAACAGTGACAGCAGGTATAAGGTGACTAACACCCAGTTACCTACTTACTGCTAGGTGAACAGTGACAGCAGGTGTAAGGTGACTAACACCCAGGTACCTACTTACTGCTAGGTTAACAGTGACAGCAGGTATAAGGTGTCTAACACCCAGGTACCTACTTACTGCTAGGTGAACAGTGACAGCAGGTATAAGGTGTCTAACACCCAGGTACCTACTTACTGCTAGGTGAACACTGACAGCAGGTGTAAGGTGACTTAACTACACGTCTCACCTCGCCCAGAATCGACCCCGGGTCCACCTAGTGTAGACAAACGGTACTACCACTGAGCTACGAGGCAGCCAAGATCTTGTCTACACTGGGAGGAGGAGGGGAGGGGAGGGAAGACGAGGAAGGGGAAGGGGGTGATCAGGGGTAGGGGGTGAACAGGGGTAGGGGGTGATGAAGGTAAGGGGAGCTTAAGGTAAGTTAATTAGCTCCCTTCAACGCTCTCACGCTACATCCCCCCTCCCCTTCCCCTTCCCCCTCCCCTTCCCCTTCCCCCTCCCCTTCCCCTTCCCCCTCCCCTTTCAACGTACACACGTACACACACACACACGAAAGAGCTATGACTCGACCCCTGCAACCAAAAATAGGTAGGTACACACACACAGTAGCTACCGGTGAAGAGGCGGGGCCAGGAGCTATGACTCGACCCTTGCAACCACAACTACATGAGTACACAAAGACACACCTGGCCAAGCGTGTGAAGCAACCGGAAGATTTACCTGGAGTTTACCTGGAGAAGGTTTCGGGGGTCAACGCCCCCGCGGCTCGGTCTGAGACCGAGTCTCATGGTGGATCAGGATCTGATCAACCAGGCTGTTACTTCTGTTACAAACACATGGGTGGTTTTGATAATGGACCTGCCTAGTATGGGCCAGTAGGCGTCCTGCAGTGCTCCTTCAGGCTTGTGTTCTTACGAGGAGAGGCTGACCACCACTGCCATTATTTCCCAGTGTTGTGAAGCCTCTCATTATCCACCCCGTCACTCCCTGGCTGTCGTCACCTCTGTCTCACTGTGCTCTCTGAAGAAAGCTCAGTCGACATTATTACTCCCAGGTCTTTCACGTGTTCCATTCCTTCTATTTTGTAATCCTCTTGAGTTCTGTACACAATCTTACCATACCTAAGCAGCTGGAACTTATCACCACTGACAGTCATGTTCACCACTGACAGTCATGTTCACCACTGACAGTCATGTTCACCACTGACAGTCATGTTCACCACTGACAGTCATGTTCACCACTGACAGTCATGTTCACCACTGACAGTCACTGACCACTGTGATGGTACATAACTCTGTCGGGTGTTATTATGTGTCTGCTGTGATGATACATAACTGTGTCAGGTGTTATTATGTGTCTGCTGTGATGGTACACAACTGTGTCAGTGTTTTAGGCTGTGTGATATCTAACTGTGTCAGGTGTTATTTTTGCTGTGATGGTACACAACTGTGTCAGGTGTTATTATGTGTCTGCTGTGATAGTACATAACTGTGTCAGCTGTTATTATGTGTCTGCTGTGATGATACATAACTGTGTCAGGTGTTATTATGTGTCTGCTGTGATGATACATAACTGTGTCAGGTGTTATTATGTGTCTGCTGTGATGATACATAACTGTGTCAGGTGTTATTATGTGTCTGCTGTGATGGTACATAACTGTGTCAGGTGTTATTATGTGTCTGCTGTGATGGTACATAACTGTGTCAGGTGTTATTATGTGTCTGCTGTGATGGTACATAACTGTGTCAGGTGTTATTATGTGTCTGCTGTGATGATACATAACTGTGTCAGGTGTTATTATGTGTCTGCTGTGATGGTACATAACTGTGTCAGGTATTATTATGTGTCTGCTGTGATGGTACATAACTGTGTCAGGTGTTATTATGTGTCTGCTGTGATGGTACATAACTGTGTCAGGTGTTATTATGTGTCTGCTGTGATGATACATAACTGTGTCAGGTATTATTATGTGTCTGCTGTGATGGTACATAACTGTAGTGTTATCATCTATGTCTGCTGTGAGGATGAGAAACAGCAGAGGTGCCAGGACGGTGCCTTCGTGTACTCACCTTCTTACCTTCAAATAATTTAAATCTCGTTCACAACACTCTAACCTCTTCCCGTATTATCTAAACCTACCCCCCCCCACTTCTTACTCCCTTTACCTCTCTACTCTCTCTATCAGCTCTCTTAACCCTTTAGTCCCTTTACACCCTTCATTCCTGTCCCTATTACTTCCTTATCCTCCCTAACCAATGCCCACATATTCCTGTCCCTACTACTCCTTTATCCTCCCTAACCAATGCACATATATTCCTGTCCCTACTACTCCCTTATCCTCCCTAACCAATGCCCACATATTCCTGCCCCTACTACTTCCTTATTCTCCCTAACCAATGCACATATATTCCTGTCCCTACTACTCCCTTATCCTCCCTAACCAATGCACACATATACCTGTCCCTACTACTTCCTTATCCTCCCTAACCAATGCACATATATTCCTGCCCCTACTACTCCCTTATCCTCCCTAACCAATGCACACACATTCCTGCCCCTACTACTCCCTTATCCTCCCTAACCAATGCACATATATTCCTGCCCCTACTACTCCCTTATCCTCCCTAACCAATGCACACATAGTCCTGTCCCTACTACTCCCTTATCCTCCCTAACCAATGCACACATATTCCTGCCCCCTATGTGCTATTTTACACCATCCATTAAGACGTTGATCCCCTTACAACAGCATGCCACTTTGAACCTTACTGTTTCTCCTCACGTCTCAGTGTTGACGTCTTACTTACCTGGAAGACAAAAATAGAAAGATTGTTAATATTATGATAACAATATGCATAGAAATAATGTTACAGTGACAGGAAGTGCCTTGTTACAGTGACAGGAAGTGCCTTGTTACAGTGACAGGAAGTGCCTTGTTACAGTGACAGGAAGTGCCTTGTTACAGTGACAGGAAGTGCCTTGTTACAGTGACAGGAAGTGCCTTGTTACAGTGACAGGAACTGCCTTGTTACAGTGACAGGAACTGTCTTGTTACAGTGACAGGAAGTGCCTTGTTACAGTGACAGGAAGTGCCTTGTTACAGTGACAGGAACTGCCTTGTTACAGTGACAGGAACTGTCTTGTTACAGTGACAGGAACTGTCTTGTTACAGTGACAGGAACTACCTTGTTACAGTGACAGGAACTGCCTTGCTACAGTGACAGGAACTGCCTTGTTACAGTGACAGGAACTGTCTTGTTACAGTGACAGGAACTGTCTTGTTACAGTGACAGGAACTGCCTTGCTACAGTGACAGGAACTGCCTTGTTACAGTGACAGGAACTGTCTTGTTACAGTGACAGGAACTACCTTGTTACAGTGACAGGAACTACCTTGTTACAGTGACAGGAACTACCTTGTTACAGTGACAGGAACTACCTTGTTACAGTGACAGGAACTACCTTGTTACAGTGACAGGAACTGCCTTGTTACAGTGAACTTTCACTGTTCCTATACACTCAGGCATCTTAACTACTGCCAACAATTGAAGTCCCTTTAACTGTACTCCTTGCAACTTAGGCGACAAAGATACATCATATATATATATATATATATATATATATATTATATATATATATATATATATATATATATATATATATATATATATATATTAATATATATATGCAATAAGATCACAGTAAACAGATGATTTCAGAATATGCAAAACAACCACTGTGAAAGAATAATGAAATTCCAAGCGCTTTCGTGACTACTCACATTATCAAGGAACAATAAAAGTAATGCATCAAAGGAAGGCATATAAAGGGTCTAGACCACACCTCACCATCACATCCCACAACAAAGCAACACCTGACACGCAACCCATAAGAGAACACTGCAGTAGGCCCGCTGGCCAAACGAGATAGGTCCTTCATGCAACCCAACTATTCTACCCAAGAATTAAGAATTTTAAAATTTATTATTTGCCCAATGTATTATTAAATTCTTCCCAAATTCTATTAATTATAAATAGAACTAATTTATATAAATCAAAGGAAATATTCATATTATTGTCAAAACTGCTTTTTATGAAACAAGATCCAATATATGAGTCTGAAAGAGGAAGCTGGTCGCCCTGTGGTCCTTGGTTTCTATGATGAGCTTTTCACCCAGCTCTTTGAGGAACTTTAGAGCACACTTGCCCCATGCTCCAAGGGTCTCCGACCCTATTGGGATGAAGTTATAGCAAGGGGAAGGTCTTCGTATTTGCGGGTCTTCTGGGTCTCCCTGTGGCTGGCAGCTCCACCACCTTCCACTACGGAGTATGTCAAGTAGGTGTCTGCCAATGTGGCGACACAGGTGTAGTCCCAGGCAATCTGCTTCCCATCCTTCCAGGGTAACATAGTGGCTCCATCAGGACACTTTAGACTTCCGTCAGACCTCTGTACTTGGGGTTCCCGTTGAGCTGGGCAACGGGCTGTAGCGAGGCTTCTCTTTATGATGTCATTGACCTCCTCATGTCTGGCATACTTCCCTTCTGATGTGTGACACACGAGACCATGAAGTCCGAATTGATCAGCCATCGCCCTGCCGCAAATACACTTATGTTCAGTGAGGATGGGGGCGGCTAGGAGAAGAGCAACACCAATCCGAATGACCTGTGGGTCGAGTCGAGTGCCCAGGGAGGAATTGGGAACAGCTAAAAGAAAATCTCCTGAGTGTGGTGCCTTCACTGCCAGGAGACGAGCTTTGTCCTTTTCTGAGGCGTTGGAGAGCATTGTGTTGGCGATGTTTTCCATGATCGGTTTGTCCCAGTGGGACTGTTTGTGCTCTTTGGGAGGAGCTGGTCTACTGGAGGAGTCTGCGAGGGTGTCCCACCGAATCGTTGCTTCAGTAAACCTGGGGTCTTGAGCTCCTACCATGTCTCTCAAGCGTTCGGGAACAATCTTGATTAATGCACTGGGAGCCAAACACGAAGACAGAAAAGCAGGTAAAGCAACATGCGTTGGTTTGCGCACCCCTATACCTCCCAGTCGTACTGGGAGGGTTGCCTGATCCCATTGCTCATCCTCTAGTGACAGGTTCAGTGCATTCTTAAAGGTTGATCTCAGGTGTGCGTCATATTCGTCGAGTGTTGGGTTGTCAAAGGAGGCTGCACACCTCAGGAAGTGAGTCTTGGCATAGTAAGACACCTTTTGAGGAGATACAGAGCATCATGGGCATCAAGATCACTTATTTTCAACAGGTCATTCAATTTGTCCTTGAGGACAGTGTCGATGGCCTGGTGACCCAGCGGTGCTCCCAAGAGGGTACTGTTGGACGGAGTGGTAGTAGAGACTTCCAGGAGGATTCTTTGCACGGTATTGATTATTTCCTGGTTCAGTGTGATTTCACACTTGGAGGGATTGAGGATGAGTCCCAAGTCTTCTCCCTGTGTTTTCACCAGCTGTAGGTCCCCCACCAGGGACTCTTCAGTACCTGCCAGAGTGCCATCATCCAGGCACCAGATGTTGAGCTCGCTGCATAGGCTGGAAGTTAGTTCTCTTACTGCCAAGCAGAAGAGAAGTGGAGCTAGTGGGTCACCCTGCTGAACACCCTCTGATGATTGAATTTCATGTTCTCCAAACAAAAGAATTGAGGGTTTGCTGTAGCCGGCTGAAATGAAGGGAAAAAGACTGGGGAAGCGATCCCGAACAGCTGGCAAAACAGCATCTCTCTTCACCATATTAAAGGCATTTCTAAAATCAAGTTTGACTATGGCCTTGTCTTCTGGTAGGTCCCTGATGTAGGCCCTTGCCGCATGAGCTGCGGCTTCACTGCCTTGAGAGACCCCAAAGCCCAGTTGGTGTGGCTGGAGTAAAGTGGCAGCTTCTAGGCGAATGTTTCTCACTGCTGCTTTGGCAACGAGACGGCGAAGAGTGTTACCAACAACAATGGGTCTAATTCCCCCATCCTTCTTCTTCAACGTACATAGTGAGGCTCCAAAAAAGAAAGGTTTAATTTCTTTTGGGATTCGCCCAGCCAGGCAGTTGTTGACGAAAGTTGACGAGTGGTATTGATCAATAACAACACTGCGCTAGCCAAGGATTCGAACCCATGTTGTACTGGCCTGCCATTGTGAGCGAGAACCACATGATGCCTTAACCCACAGGACCACCCAATCCTACAAGAACCAAGCACCCAGCCAAGCTAGGTATGTTACTCTTGTTCCGATGACTCATGTTCGTGGTTACTAATAATATATATAATATATATATATATATATATATATAATATATATATATATATATAATATATATATATATATATATATATATATATATATATAACGAGAGAGAGAGAGAGAGAGAGAGAGTCACTTGTCTGCTTCAATTTGAAGTAAAAATTCAAACAGATGCAAGAAGTTACTAACTCTCTCACGTTCACTGTACCTTCACGTTCACTGTACCTTCATGTTCACTGTACCTTCACGTTCACTGTACCTTCACGTTCACTGTACCTTCACGTTCACTGTACCTTCACGTTCACTGTACCTTCACGTTCACTGTACCTTCACGTTCACTGTACCTTCACGTTCACTGTACCTTCACGTTCACTGTACCTTCACTAAGTTCACTGTACCTTCACTACGTTCACTGTACCTTCACTGTACGTTCACCACGTTCACTGTACGTTCACTGTACGTTCACCACGTTCACTGTACCTTCACCACGTTCACTGTACCTTCACCACGTTCACTGTACGTTCACCACGTTCACTGTACGTTCACCACGTTCACTGTACCTTCACCACGTTCACTGTACGTTCACCACGTTCACTGTACCTTCACCACGTTCACTGTACGTTCACCACGTTCACTGTACCTTCACTACGTTCACTGTACCTTCACCACGTTCACTGTACCTTCACTACGTTCACTGTACCTTCACCACGTTCACTGTACCTTCACCACGTTCACTGTACCTTCACTACGTTCACTGTACCTTCACCACGTTCACTGTACCTTCACCACGTTCACTGTACCTTCAATACGTTCACTGTACCTTCACTACGTTCACTGTACCTTCACTACGTTCACTGTACCTTCACTACGTTCACTGTACCTTCACTACGTTCACTGTACCTTCACAACGTTCACTGTACCTTCACTACGTTCACTGTACCTTCACCACGTTCACTGTACCTTCACTACGTTCACTGTACCTTCACCACATTCACTGTACCTTCACTACGTTCACTGTACGTTCACCACGTTCACTGTACCTTCACTACGTTCACTGTACCTTCACGACGTTCACTGTACCTTCACCACGTTCACTGTACCTTCACTACGTTCACTGTACCTTCACTACGTTCACTGAACCTTCACTACGTTCACTGTACCTTCACTACGTTCACTGTACCTTCACTACGTTCACTGTACCTTCACTACGTTCACTGTACCTTCACCACGTTCACTGTACCTTCACCACGTTCACTGTACCTTCACTACGTTCACTGTACCTTCACTACGTTCACTGTACCTTCACTACGTTCACTGTACCTTCACTACGTTCACTGTACCTTCACTACGTTCACTGTACCTTCACTGTACCTTCACTACGTTCACTGTACCTTCACTACGTTCACTGTACCTTCACTACGTTCACTGTACCTTCACTACGTTCACTGTACCTTCACTGTACCTTCATTACGTTCACTGTACCTTCACTACGTTCACTGTACCTTCACTACGTTCACTGTACCTTCACTACGTTCACTGTACCTTCACTACGTTCACTGTACCTTCACTACCTTCACTGTACCTTCACTACGTTCACTGTACCTTCACTGTACCTTCACTACGTTCACTGTACCTTCACCACGTTCACTGTACCTTCACTACGTTCACTGTACCTTCACTACATTCACTGTACCTTCACTACGTTCACTGTACCTTCACTACGTTCACTGTACCTTCACTACGTTCACTGTACCTTCACCACGTTCACTGTACCTTCACTGTACCTTCACTACGTTTCACTGTACCTTCACCACGTTCACTGTACCTTCACTACGTTCACTGTACCTTCACTACGTTCACTGTACCTTCACCACGTTCACTGTACCTTCACTGTACCTTCACTACGTTCACTGTACCTTCACCACGTTCACTGTACCTTCACTACGTTCACTGTACCTTCACTACGTTCACTGTACCTTCACTACGTTCACTGTACCTTCACTACGTTCACTGTACCTTCACCACGTTCACTGTACCTTCACCACGTTCACTGTACCTTCACTACGTTCACTGTACCTTCACTACATTCACTGTACCTTCACTACGTTCACTGTACCTTCACTACGTTCACTGTACCTTCACTACGTTCACTGTACCTTCACTACGTTCACTGTACCTTCACCACGTTCACTGTACCTTCACCACGTTCACTGTACCTTCACCACGTTCACTGTACCTTCACTACGTTCACTGTACCTTCACTACGTTCACTGTACCTTCACCACGTTCACTGTACCTTCACCACGTTCACTGTACCTTCACCACGTTCACTGTACCTTCACTACGTTCACTGTACCTTCACTACGTTCACTGTACCTTCACTGTACCTTCACCACGTTCACTGTACCTTCACTACGTTCACTGTACCTTCACTACGTTCACTGTACCTTCACCACGTTCACTGTACCTTCACCACGTTCACTGTACCTTCACTACGTTCACTTTACCTTCACTGTACCTTCACTACGTTCACTGTACCTTCACTGTACCTTCACTGTACCTTCACTACGTTCACTGTACCTTCACTACGTTCACTGTACCTTCACTACGTTCACTGTACCTTCACCACGTTCACTGTACCTTCACTACGTTCACTGTACCTTCACTACGTTCACTGTACCTTCACTACGTTCACTGTACCTTCACCACGTTCACTGTACCTTCACCACGTTCACTGTACCTTCACTACGTTCACTGTACCTTCACTGTACCTTCACTACGTTCACTGTACCTTCACTGTACCTTCACTACGTTCACTGTACCTTCACTGTACCTTCACTACGTTCACTGTACCTTCACTGTACCTTCACTACGTTCACTGTACCTTCACTACGTTCACTGTACCTTCACTACGTTCACTGTACCTTCACCACGTTCACTGTACCTTCACTACGTTCACTGTACCTTCACTACGTTCACTGTACCTTCACCACGTTCACTGTACCTTCACCACGTTCACTGTACCTTCACTACGTTCACTGTACCTTCACTACGTTCACTGTACCTTCACTACGTTCACTGTACCTTCACTACGTTCACTGTACCTTCACCACGTTCACTGTACCTTCACAACGTTCACTGTACCTTCACCACGTTCACTGTACCTTCACTACGTTCACTGTACCTTCACTACGTTCACTGTACCTTCACTACGTTCACTGTACCTTCACCACGTTCACTGTACCTTCACTGTACCTTCACTACGTTCACTGTACCTTCACCACGTTCACTGTACCTTCACCACGTTCACTGTACCTTCACTACGTTCACTGTACCTTCACTACGTTCACTGTACTTTCAGTACGTTCACTGTACCTTCACTACGTTCACTGTACCTTCACTACGTTCACTGTACCTTCACTACGTTCACTGTACCTTCACGTTCACTGTACCTTCACCACGTTCACTGTACCTTCACCACGTTCACTGTACCTTCACTACGTTCACTGTAACTTCACGTTCACTGTACCTTCACCACGTTCACTGTACCTTCACTGTACCTTCACTACGTTCACTGTACCTTCACTATGTTCACTGTACCTTCACTACGTTCACTGTACCTTCACTACGTTCACTGTACCTTCACCACGTTCACTGTACCTTCACTACGTTCACTGTACATTCACTACGTTCACTGTACCTTCACCACGTTCACTGTACCTTCACCACGTTCACTGTACCTTCACCACGTTCACTGTACCTTCACTACGTTCACTGTACCTTCACTACGTTCACTGTACCTTCACTACGTTCACTGTACCTTCACTACGTTCACTGTACCCTCACTACGTTCACTGTACCCTCACTACGTTCACTGTACCTTCACTACGTTCACTGTACCTTCATCACGTTCACTGTACCTTCACTACGTTCACTGTACCTTCACTACGTTCACTGTACATTCAACTCGTTCACTGTAACTTCACTACGTTCACTGTACCTTCACTACGTTCACTGTACCTTCACTGTACCTTCACTACGTTCACTGTACCTTCATTACGTTCACTGTACCTTCACTACGTTCACTGTACCTTCATTACGTTCACTGTACCTTCACTACGTCCACTGTACCCTCACTACGTTCACTGTACCCTCACTACGTTCACTGTACCTTCACTACGTTCACTGTACCTTCACCACTTTCACTGTACCTTCACTACGTTCACTGTACCTTCACCACGTTCATTGTACGTTCACCACGTTCACTGTACCTTCACTGTACCTTCACCACGTTCACTGTACCTTCACGTTCACTGTACCTTCACGTTCACTGTACCTTCACCACGTTCACTGTACCTTCACCACGTTCACTGTACCTTCACTACGTTCACTGTACCTTCACCACGTTCACTGTACCTTCACTACGTTCACTGTACCTTCACCACGTTCACTGTACCTTCACTACGTTCACTGTACCTTCACCACGTTCACTGTACCTTCACTGTACCTTCACCACGTTCACTGTACCTTCACTACGTTCACTGTACCTTCACGTTCACTGTACCTTCACTACGTTCACTGTACCTTCACCACGTTCACTGTACCTTCACTGTACCTTCACCACGTTCACTGTACCTTCACTGTACTTTCACCACGCTCACTGTACCTTCACTGTACCTTCACCACGCTCACTGTACCTTCACTGTACCTTCACCACGTTCACTGTACCTTCACTACGTTCACTGCACCTTCACAACGTTCACTGTACCTTCACCACGTTCACTGTACCTTCACTACGTTCACTGTACCTTCACCACGTTCACTGTACCTTCACTACGTTCACTGTACCTTCACTACGTTCACTGTACCTTCACCACGTTCACTGTACCTTCACGTTCACTGTACCTTCACTACGTTCACTGCACCTTCACAACGTTCACTGTACCTTCACCATGTTCACTGTACCTTCACTACGTTCACTGTACCTTCACTACGTTCACTGTACGTTCACTACGTTCACTGTACCTTCACCACGTTCACTGTACGTTCACTGTACCTTCACCACGTTCTCTGTTCCTTCACTGTACGTTCACTGTACCTTCACCACGTTCACTGTACCTTCACCACGTTCACTGTACGTTCACTGTAACTTCACTGTACCTTCACTACGTTCACTGTACCTTCACCACGTTCACTGTACCTTCACCACGTTCACTGTACCTTCACTGTACCTTTACGTTCGCTGTACCTTCACTGTACCTTTACCACGTTCACTGTACCTTCACCACGTTCACTGTACCTTCACCACGTTCACTGTACCTTCACGTTCACTGTACCTTCACCACGTTCACTGTGCCTTCCCGTTCACTGTACCTTCACCACGTTCACTGTACCTTCACCACGTTCACTGTACCTTCACGTTCACTGTACCTTCACCACGTTCACTGTGCCTTCCCGTTCACTGTACCTTCACCACGTTCACTGTACCTTCACCACGTTCACTGTACCTTCACGTTCACTGTACCTTCACGTTCACTGTACCTTCACCACGTTCACTGTGCCTTCACGTTCACTGTACCTTCACGTTCACTGTACCTTCACCACGTTCACTGTGCCTTCACGTTCACTGTACCTTCACAACGTTCACTGTACCTTCATGTTCACTGTACCTTCACGTTCACTGTACCTTCACCACGTTCACTGTACCTTCACGTTCACTGTACCTTCACGTTCACTGTACCTTCACCACGTTCACTGTGCCTTCACGTTCACTGTACCTTCACAACGTTCACTGTACCTTCATGTTCACTGTACCTTCACGTTCACTGTACCTTCACCACGTTCACTGTGCCTTCACGTTCACTGTACCTTCACCACGTTCACTGTACCTTCATGTTCACTGTACCTTCACTACGTTCACTGCATGTTCACTGGAGAGAGGGAGAGAGAGAGAGAGAGACTGACACAACCATCCAATCTACGTACCTGGATGTTACCTGGAGGTTATTCCGGGGATCAACGCCCCCGCGGCCCGGTCCATGACTAGGCCTCCCGGTGGATCAGGGCCTGATCAACCAGGCTGTTACTGCTGGCCGCAAGCAGTCCAAAGTAAGAGGCACAGCCCGGCTGATCCGGCACTGACTTTAGGTATCTGTCCAGCTGTCTCTTGAAGGCAGCCAGTGGTCTTGAAGGCAGCCAGGGGTCTTGAAGGCAGCCAGTGGTCTTGAAGGCAGAAAGGGGTCTTGAAGGCAGGCATGGGTCTTGAAGGCAGCCAGTGGTCTTGAAGGCAGCCAGGGGTCTTGAAGGCAGCCAGTGGTCTTGAAGGCAGCCAGGGGTCTTGAAGGCAGCCAGTGGTCTTGAAGGCAGCCAGGGGTCTTGAAGGCAGAAAGGGGTCTTGAAGGCAGCCAGGGGCCTTGAAGGCAGCCAGGGGCTTATTGGTAATTCCCCTAATGCTTGATGGGAGGCTGTTGAACAGTCTTGGGCCCCGGACACTTATGGTGTTTTCTCTTAGTATACCAATGGCGCCCCTACTTTTTATTGGGGGCATTTTGCATCGCCTGCCCAGTCTTTTACTTTCGTAGGGAGTGGTTTCTGTGTGCAGATTCGGGACCATTCCTTCCAGGATTTTCCAAGTGTAGATTATGATATATCTCTCTCTCCTGCGCTCCAGTGAGTACAAGTCAAGTGCTTCCAAGCGTTCCCAGTAGTTAAGGTGCTTGACAGAACTTATACGTGCAGTAAAGGATCTATTTACACTCTCTAGATCTGCGATTTCACCAACTTTGAATGGAGATGTTAATGTACAGCAGTATTCCAGCCTAGAGAGAGAACAAGTGATTTGAAAAGGATCATCATTGGCTTAGCATCTCTTGTTTTGAAAGTTCTCATTATCCATCCTATCATTTTCTTTGCACGTGCGATCGTGGCACTGTTGTGATCCTTGAAAGTGAGATCCTCAGACATTACTACTCCCAGGTCCCTTACATTATTTTCCGCTCTATTGTATGGCCGGAGTCAGTAGTATACTCTGTTCTAGTTATTATCTCCTACAGTTTTCCATAACGGAGTAGTTGGAATTTGTCCTCATTGAACATCATATTGTTTACCGTTGCCCACTGGAAAACTTTGTTTATATCTTCTTGGAGGTTAACCGCGTCCTCAGCAGATGACAGCCTCATGCAGATCCTAGTATCATCCGCAAAGGATGATACGGTGCTGTGGTGTATATCTCTGTTTATGTCTGATATGAGGATAAGGAATAAGATGGGGGCGAGTACTGTGCCTTGTGGAACAGAGCTCTTCACTATGGCAGCCTCCGATTTAACTCTGTTGACCACTACTCTTTGTGTTCGATTTGTTAGGAAGTTGAAGATCCATCTCCCCACTTTCCAAGTTATTCCTTTAGCACGTATTTTATGGGCTATTACGCCATGATCGCATTTGTCAAATGCTTTTGCAAAGTCTGTGTATATTACATCTGCATTCTGATTTTCTTCCAGTGCATCCAAGGCCATGTCATAGTGATCCAGTCGTTGTGAGAGGCAGGAGCGACCATCCAAGACCATGTCATAGTGATCCAGTAGTTGTGAGAGGCAGTAGTGACCATCCAAGACCATGTCACAGTGATCCAGTAGTTGTGAGAGGCAGGAGCGACCATCCAAGACCATGTCATAGTGATCCAGTAGTTGTGAGAGGCAGTAGTTACCATCCAAGACCATGTCACAGTGATCCAGTAGTTGTGAGAGGCAGGAGCGACCATCCAAGACCATGTCATAGTGATCCAGTAGTTGTGAGAGGCAGTAGTGACCATCCAAGACCATGTCACAGTGATCCAGTAGTTGTGAGAGGCAGGAGCGACCATCCAAGACCATGTCATAGTGATCCAGTAGTTGTGAGAGGCAGGAGCGACCTGCCCTGAACCCATGTTGCCCTGGATTGT